>LNAC01000249.1:2379709-2430153 GCA_002007465.1 Ailurus styani
CGAGGGGCAGGGTGGGGGGTTGTGGGGGGTAGGGAGGGAAAAATAATGAAACAAGATGGGATGGGGAAGGAGACAAACCATAAGAGACTTCTAATCTCATAAAACAAACTGAGGGTTACTGGGGGGGTGGGAGGGTAGGGATAGGGTGGATGGGTTATGGACATTGGGGAGGGTTTGTGCTTTGGTGAATGCTGTGAAAGATGTAAGCCTGATGATTCAAAGACCTGTACCCCTTGGGCAAATAATAAAAATAAAATTAAAAAAAAGAACCAATATTGATTACTAAAGTCCATATTTTATTCAAAGTTACTAGTTTTAATTTAATGTTCTTTTCCTGTTCCATGATATCCCAGCAAGGATACCATATTGCATATAGTCATCATATCTCCTTAAGCTCCTCCTGGTTGTAATGATTTCTTAGACTTTCTTTGTTTCAGATGATCTTGGCAGTTTTGAAGACTATAGGTCAGGTATTTTGTAGACTGTCTCCAAATTGAAATTTTTCTGTACAGTTTTTCTCATGAGTAAATTGGGATTATAGGCTTTTAGGAGTGCCATTCACCACAGCAAGTGTATGTGCTATCACCATTACTTTTCACTGTAGATATTAACCTTGATTACCTAGCTGAGGTAGTATTTGTCAGGTTTCTCTGCTGCAAAGTTACCCTCCTCAATCCCATCTTTTCATACTGTACTCTTTGGAAGAAAGTCCCTATGTGCAGTTCATGCTTAATGGGAAGTAATTTGAAAGTGAAGCATCTATATAAATTATTTGGAATTCTGTATAGATCTGTCATGTCTTTCTCATATCATGATTCATTCCATCATTTATTTATATGAGTACGGACTCATCGGTATTTTGTATTCTGGGTTGTAATCTAATACTACTTTATTTTATAGCCAAAGACTTCCAGCTTTGGACATTGGGAACTCTTTTAGTTGGCTCTTATGTCCCTTTGTCATACCTCCATAATTTTAGGGATTATTTTTAATATTTTCCTACTTTCTGGCACTACAAGATTCTTCATGCTCATTTTGTATAATTTCTGCCCCTGTCCTAAAATCAGAAATTTTCCCAGGGAGCCCTGATTCCTTTTATTAGAAAATAGTATTAGAAACCAATGTCTGGGTGCTAGCTGTGCTTGATGTTACTGGGGTGTCATTGATTGCAGGCCCTCTCACCTAAAATAGAAAGTAAATATGTGTATTTATACTAACCTGTATATATACACATGTCTACAAATATTTCTATATGTAACCATCTGTATCTAAATTAAATATGAGTTTATACCCATGTCTCTAACTCTAATTCATTTGTACATGGATCATTCTGGTTTCTTTTCCTTGCTTATCTGTAAATTCCCACTTCAATGATGGGAAATGTGGCTCCCATTATGCACCATCTATTTAGTTAATTCATTGTTCAATGCCAGTATACATGTATAGCAGTATCAGAATTGTTAACCCATATGCCCATGGGACAAAACTTTATTAACTAGAATACAGTGCTTATGTACATTTCATTTTGCTTTAGTGTTACAGACTCCACTCATTGCCAAAGTTAACTTATGTCAGCCTCTTTCCCACACTTACTTCAGTGAAGTTGTTTCATATATTGATAATACAGTTAGAGTCTCTTGCGATAGTCTGCATTCTTTTCTGTGATCCACTGACCTCCTAAATGATTTTTTATCTGCATATATTAAGGTTCACTCTATGTCATAAAGTTTTATAGGTTTAGACAAATGCATTATGTCATGTATCCACCATTACAATATCACATAGAATGTTTTCATCTTTCTAACAAATCCCCTGTGCTTCCCTTTCTCAACACTCTCCATCTTCCTGCCTTCCCCTCGCCAGAAGCCCTGTCAAACATCTTTCGAACATCTTTTTTTTTTTTTTTTGCCTTTCTGGAATCATATAATGTGCAGACTTTCCAGATTGGGTTCTTTCACTTAGGAAACATGCATTTTTAAGAATCATTCAGGTGTTTTGTAGTTTGATTCTTTCAACTGCTGAATAATATCCCATTATATTAATGTACCATTATTTATCCATTCACTATTGAAGGACATGTAGGTGTTTTCTAGTTTTTAGAAATTGGGAATAATCTGATTTCTTTCAAGATTTTTTTTTTGTCTTTGGTTTTTCTAAAGTTTTTTTTAATTTTTTTTATTTTTTATTCTTTGCCCCAGGGGTACAGGTCTGATGATGGTTTTTATAAAGTTTTAATATGATATGTCTACGTGTAATTGTGGGGTTTTTTGGGGGGGTATTTCACCTGATTTGTATTCTCTGAATTTTTGATCTGTGATTTTTGTCTGTCATATATTTTGTAAAGGCCTCTGCTTTTACCCCTTCAAATGTTCCTTCTGTTCTATTCTCTTTCTTCTTCTGGTGACCCACCTGTGCCAATGTTACACCCTTTCAAATTTTCCCATAGTTCTTGAATGTTCTGTTCTGTTTTATTAAATTCTTTTCTTTCATTTTAGTTTAGGAAGTTTTTAGTGACCAGTCTTCAATCTAACTGATTTTTTTTCCTCANACAATGTAAAGATAAAATACATAACCAAACCAATTACCACAAAAGACAGTGAGAAAATTGTCAAAGATCAATTCTCCCTCCAGAAGCCTCAGGCCCAAATTATTTCATGGGTAAATTTACTGTGATTTTTTAAAATATTTTTCTTTAAATCTTAGGACACTTATAAATTTACAAAAATTGCAGATAGTACAGAGTTCCAAAATACTCCACACCAGTCTTCTCCTATTTTTAACATCTTACATTATTATTGTGTATTTGTTCAATTAAAGAACCAATATTGAAAGTCAATCAGAGAAAGACAATTATCATATGATCTCTCTGATATGAGGAACTCGAGGGNAATGTTCTTTTCCTGTTCCATGATATCCCAGCAAGGATACCATATTGCATATAGTCATCATATCTCCTTAAGCTCCTCCTGGTTGTAATGATTTCTTAGACTTTCTTTGTTTCAGATGATCTTGGCAGTTTTGAAGACTATAGGTCAGGTATTTTGTAGACTGTCTCCAAATTGAAATTTTTCTGTACAGTTTTTCTCATGAGTAAATTGGGATTATAGGCTTTTAGGAGTGCCATTCACCACAGCAAGTGTATGTGCTATCACCATTACTTTTCACTGTAGATATTAACCTTGATTACCTAGCTGAGGTAGTATTTGTCAGGTTTCTCTGCTGCAAAGTTACCCTCCTCAATCCCATCTTTTCATACTGTACTCTTTGGAAGAAAGTCCCTATGTGCAGTTCATGCTTAATGGGAAGTAATTTGAAAGTGAAGCATCTATATAAATTATTTGGAATTCTGTATAGATCTGTCATGTCTTTCTCATATCATGATTCATTCCATCATTTATTTATATGAGTACGGACTCATCGGTATTTTGTATTCTGGGTTGTAATCTAATACTACTTTATTTTATAGCCAAAGACTTCCAGCTTTGGACATTGGGAACTCTTTTAGTTGGCTCTTATGTCCCTTTGTCATACCTCCATAATTTTAGGGATTATTTTTAATATTTTCCTACTTTCTGGCACTACAAGATTCTTCATGCTCATTTTGTATAATTTCTGCCCCTGTCCTAAAATCAGAAATTTTCCCAGGGAGCCCTGATTCCTTTTATTAGAAAATAGTATTAGAAACCAATGTCTGGGTGCTAGCTGTGCTTGATGTTACTGGGGTGTCATTGATTGCAGGCCCTCTCACCTAAAATAGAAAGTAAATATGTGTATTTATACTAACCTGTATATATACACATGTCTACAAATATTTCTATATGTAACCATCTGTATCTAAATTAAATATGAGTTTATACCCATGTCTCTAACTCTAATTCATTTGTACATGGATCATTCTGGTTTCTTTTCCTTGCTTATCTGTAAATTCCCACTTCAATGATGGGAAATGTGGCTCCCATTATGCACCATCTATTTAGTTAATTCATTGTTCAATGCCAGTATACATGTATAGCAGTATCAGAATTGTTAACCCATATGCCCATGGGACAAAACTTTATTAACTAGAATACAGTGCTTATGTACATTTCATTTTGCTTTAGTGTTACAGACTCCACTCATTGCCAAAGTTAACTTATGTCAGCCTCTTTCCCACACTTACTTCAGTGAAGTTGTTTCATATATTGATAATACAGTTAGAGTCTCTTGCGATAGTCTGCATTCTTTTCTGTGATCCACTGACCTCCTAAATGATTTTTTATCTGCATATATTAAGGTTCACTCTATGTCATAAAGTTTTATAGGTTTAGACAAATGCATTATGTCATGTATCCACCATTACAATATCACATAGAATGTTTTCATCTTTCTAACAAATCCCCTGTGCTTCCCTTTCTCAACACTCTCCATCTTCCTGCCTTCCCCTCGCCAGAAGCCCTGTCAAACATCTTTCGAACATCTTTTTTTTTTTTTTTTGCCTTTCTGGAATCATATAATGTGCAGACTTTCCAGATTGGGTTCTTTCACTTAGGAAACATGCATTTTTAAGAATCATTCAGGTGTTTTGTAGTTTGATTCTTTCAACTGCTGAATAATATCCCATTATATTAATGTACCATTATTTATCCATTCACTATTGAAGGACATGTAGGTGTTTTCTAGTTTTTAGAAATTGGGAATAATCTGATTTCTTTCAAGATTTTTTTTTTGTCTTTGGTTTTTCTAAAGTTTTTTTTAATTTTTTTTATTTTTTATTCTTTGCCCCAGGGGTACAGGTCTGATGATGGTTTTTATAAAGTTTTAATATGATATGTCTACGTGTAATTGTGGGGTTTTTTGGGGGGGTATTTCACCTGATTTGTATTCTCTGAATTTTTGATCTGTGATTTTTGTCTGTCATATATTTTGTAAAGGCCTCTGCTTTTACCCCTTCAAATGTTCCTTCTGTTCTATTCTCTTTCTTCTTCTGGTGACCCACCTGTGCCAATGTTACACCCTTTCAAATTTTCCCATAGTTCTTGAATGTTCTGTTCTGTTTTATTAAATTCTTTTCTTTCATTTTAGTTTAGGAAGTTTTTAGTGACCAGTCTTCAATCTAACTGATTTTTTTTCCTCAGGCTTATCCAGTCTACTAATGAGACCATCAAAGTTATTATTTCTGCTACAATATTTTTCACTTCTAGAATTTCCCATTTATCCTTTTATAGAATTTCTATCTTTCTGATTCTATTACCCATCTGTTTTTGCATGTTGTTTATTTTTTCCCATTTGAATCCTTAGCATATTAATTTATAGTTGTTTTAAATTCTCTTCCTGGTACAAAGGAAACAAAACCAAAAATGAACTATTGGAACTTCATCAAGATAAAAAGCTTCTGTACAGTGAGGAAACAATCAACAAAACTAAAAGCCAACCTTTGGAATGGAAGAAGATATTTGCAAATGAAATATCTAATAAAGGGTTAGAATCCAAAATCTATAAAGAACTTATAAACTGAACACCCATAAAAACCCAAACAGCCCAGTTAAAAAATGGGCAGAAGACATGAATAGACATTTTTATAAAGAAGGCATACAGATGGCTAGCAAACACATGAAAAGATCCTTAACATCACTCATCCTCAGGGAAATACAAATCAGAACTACAATAACATATCACCTCACATATGTGAGAATGGCTAAAATTAACAACATAGCAAGGAACAGATGTTGACAAAGATGTAGAGAAAGGGGAACCCCTTAGCACTGTTGATAAGGATATAAACTGGTGCAGACACTGTGGAAAACAGTATGGAGGTTTCTCAAAATGTTAACAATAGAATAACCTTATGATCCAGAAATTGCATTACTAGGTATTTACACAAAGGATGCAAAATACCATTTCAAAGGTATATATGCACCCTAATGTTTATGGCAGCATTATCAACAATAGCCAAATTATAGAAAGAGCCCAAATGTCCATTGACTGATGAATGGATTAAAATGTGGTGTACACACACACACACACACACACACACACACACACACACACACATATACACAATGGAATATTATACAGCCATAAAAAGAATGAAATCTTGCCATTTCCAATGACATGGGTGGAGTTAGAGATTTATGCTAAGGGAAATAAGTCAGTCAGAGAAAGACAAATACCATAGGATTTCACCCATAAGTGGAATTTAAGAAATAAAACAGAGGATCATAGAGAAAGGGAGAGAAAAATAAAATAAGATGAAATCAGAGAGGGAGACAAACCATAAGAGACTCTTAACTATAGGAAACAAACAGGACTGCTGGAGGGGAGGTGGTTGGGGGTTTGGGGTAAATGGCTGATGGGCATTAAGGAGAGCATGAGATGTAATGAGCAGTGGGTGTTATATGCAACTGTTGAATCACTGAACTCTATCTCTGAAACTAATAATACACTATATGCTAATTAATTGAATTTAAAAAAATAAAATTAAAAAAAATAAAATACCAGAATTACCAAGAAAAAAGGAAACAAAACAAATAAACATGGGGGGGAAAGAGAGCAGCAAGCCATAAAACAGACTCTTGACTATAGGGAGCATACTGAGGGCTGCTGGAAGGAGGTGGGGGGGGATGGGTTAAATGGGTAATGGGTATTAAGGAGGGCACTGGTTGTGATGAGTACCGGGTGCTGTATGGAAGTGATGAATCAATAAATCTTACAACTGAAACTAATGTTACATTATGTATTAACTAACTGGAATTTTTTCTAACTATCTGGAATTTAAATAAAAACTTGAAACTAAAATAACTATAAAGAAATTTATTCCCTGCCTGGTAATTCCAACATGTGTACCATATCTAAGTTTGGTTCTAAGGCTTGATTTGTCTTTTTAGACTGTGCATTTCCTTGTGTTTCAGCTTGCTATGCAATTTTTTGTTGAAAGTGAGACATGTTGTAGCAGGTAATAGGAACTGGGGTGCGAGACCAGTGAAGTGATTTATGTTAATCCTGCTAGGAGTTGGGCTGAATTTTTTGTTTGCTGTAGGTGTAGGTGTCAGAGGCCTTCTTCTGGCATCCTTGTTTTTGTCTCCTCTCTTTATTTTGGGTTTCCTTAAGTACTGCTATTCAGACAGAGTCTGTTTTGCAGCTTTTTTAGTTGTAACCCACTGTTATTATATTGGCTCCTTGCTGGTATAGTGGTAAGGTGTAGGGGAGTGATAGTGTTGTATAATCTTACTATTAAATTTTAGTCTTCTAGTGGGTCCATTCTCTAGGTTGTAACATTCATAAGTGTATTTTCAGTGGTATAGTTTCCCCCTTTTTGGTGAGACAGGAAGGCTAGAAGAGACTGGAGTGACAAGATTGCCCTTCATCCAACTGGTATAAGGCTCTGGTAAAGTTGCATGCCCTGCATAATAAGCATTTGTTACAGAGAATACTCAGGACATATTTCATAAGGATTAGTGTTCTCAGTCAGAGCTACAAAGAGATCTTTCTTAGTTCTTCACCAGAGGAACTAAGGTTCCTAGAAGTAAAATCCATAAAAGCATGCCCCTATGAGTTTTACTCTCACACTAGTCCATACATAGCCTCAAGCAATTTGTCAAAATTACCATTTAAGTGTTCCTATCACTTATGGCTCCAGCAGCTTCTGTTCCAGGTAAGTAGATCTGGGTTTTGACTATTTCAATTCACCTGTTTCTTTAGATTTGGGGGCAATAGTTTGCTCAGAAATGTCATTTTTCTGATGAGTCCACAAAAAGTCATTGGTTTTCACTTTATTCAGCTATTTCTTGTTAGGATAAAAGAGATGACTTCTAAGCCCTGAGGAGTCAGTGGGTTGGGGAAACGGCAATGGGGCCATTGGCTACAGAGGTCTCCAGCATAATCAGGAGATTGATTATATACAAGAATATTGAACATATCAGTAAATATATTGAAAATAATGGGAGCTACATGTTTGTTTGTTTTACTGCCAGAGAAGAGATTTACAAATATGGAATAGGGGAAGGCTAGAAAGAATTCTGGGAAATTGAATTTAAATAGGAGATGTGTGTATTCACCACATGCACACACAGAGAAAAAAATAGATACAGATGCATGTGGGGTGTTTGTGTATTGTGTGCACACACACATATACAAACAAATATTTCCTAGTTTTGTCTGCTAGAGGGCACTGAATGCACAGATCTTGGTTTCTAAATATCATCCTCTTCTAAAAGGAATCAGGGCTCCTTGGAAAAATGACCAATTCTAGGACTGGAGCAGAAAAAGTATAAGATTATCTGGGAACACTTAGTTGTGTTTGACAAGCAAAGAGGTGATCAAAGAATGAAGGGGATATGTCAAAGGGACACTGGAGCAAGCCTGAAAGGGCTCTCACTGGACAAATATAGGATAATTTGAGTAATAAAATAAATAAGGATAGTAAAAGATTACAACCAGTTGAAGAATATAGGAATCTATCTGTAAGTCCATACTGATGCAAAAAAAGTGAATTAGTAAAAAATTAAATGGAGGAGAAAGAAAAGTTCTTCCTTACAGTAGAACAAACTAATGAATGTAGAATTAATGATGTAAAGAGAAAATCACCATTTGATTTAAGCAGGAATCATTAAGACAAGTGAGTAGATGTTCAACTGAAGAGCGAGGCAGTGAAATTGTCTCAGAGTATCTCCTTAAAAAATACTTAATGATTATAAAGGGAAAAATGATGACTCCACATTGGAGAAACCTGGCAGACCCCACCTCACATATGTAATGAAGATTACCAAGACCACTGGTGGAACAGGATTGCCATAATATGTTTCCTGATGCTCTGCTTAAAGTACAACATCATTTTGGTGGTTTTTCTCCCAAGATTGCTTGGCTTGAATTTGGACAGGAGCAATTACCAAATAGACCACGTGACAGACATCATACAAAATGGAAAATATGCACTTCTTAAACTGTCAAGGTCATTAAAAATGGGAAAAGATTGAGAAAATGCTCTAGGTTGAGGGAGAATAAAAATAAATGAAGACTTAATGTAACATGTGATCCTCAACCAGAAAATTAAAAGAGACACTGTTGGACACTTGGACAATTCTTAATAGAATCTATGAATTTTATGGTAGTGGTGTATCAATGTTGATTTGCTGATTTGGATTTTTCTGTTTGTGACTATGAAAGTGAACATCCTTGGTTTTGGGAAGTACACACAGGAGTATTTGGGGATGATTGGGCACAATGTCTGAACTATGTTATCAAATCAATTGGTTTATAAAAAGATTAATGATGATGTGTGTTGTGTATGCATGTGTGTGTGCCTACAGAGAGAGAGAGAAATAGAGTAAATATAGTAAAATGTTAACAATTGGTTAATATAGGTGAAAAGAATACAGGAGTTCTTTGTTCTTTCAAATTTTTAGTAAGGTTGAAGTATTTAAAATGAATTGTAAAAAAATAAACCGACCACAAAACTTACTAATTTAAACCTAAGAAGATCATTAAAATAAATATACTGTAAGATAAAAAGGAATAGGAACTATTAATTTTGTGAAATCACCTTTTCTGTAGCAGAAAAAATGCTATCAAGTATTCTATGTTGAGATCTATAATATCATCCAAAATTAATCCAAACTTACAATTTATTTACCTAAGAATAAACATATTTTATACTTTAAAATATAACAGAAATCAATAAGGTGGAGGACACAAAAATAAAAATTAAAAAATGCAACGTTTATATATAAACACATTTTTATTAACATATAATGTATTATTTGTTTAAACATTGTATTGGGGGGCACCTGGGTGGCTCAGCCAGTTAAGCATCTGCCTTCAGCTCTGGCCATGATTTAGGCTCCCTGCTCAGCGGGGAGCCTGCTTCTCCCTCTCCCTCGGCAGTTCACCCTGTTTGTGCTCTCTCGCTCTTTATCTCTTTCTCTGTCAAATAATAAATAAATAAATAAAATCTTTAAAATAAATAAATAATATACAATAAAATAAGCCAGTTACAGAAGGACAAATGTTGCTTGATTCCACTTACATGAGGCATCTAAAGTAGTTAAAATAATAGTGGCATAAAATAGAATGGTGGTTGTCAGGGTCTGGGAATTAGGAGAAATGGGGAGTTGCTGTTCAATGTGTATAAAATTTTAGTTAGATGAGAAAAAAACACAATAAATCAAAATGGAATTCTAAAAAATGTTCAAGTAACAGAAAGGAAGTCAGGAAAAAGAAAATAAACAGTATAAACAATAAAATTTCATAATTAATCTTTAATGTAATGGTAATTACATTAAATGTAAATGGTATAGCACACAAATTAAAAGACAGATTTGCAGACTGAACTAAAAAAATTACCCAACTGTACGGTATTTATAAGAAACTTCCTTTAACAGTATAAGGTAGGTTGAAAGTAAAAAGATGGAAAAAGTTACACTATGCTAAAATAAATCAAAAGAAAGCAGCGATGCTGTTATTACAATTTCGGGCTAAGAAAGTTACCAGTGACAGAGTGACATTACATAATGATAAAAAGGCCATTCACAAAACATAGTAACCCTACATATATACACACCAAATAAAGAGGTGCAAAATATGCAAAGCAAAGGCTGTAGAATAGAAAGGAGAAATAGACAGATCCACAAGTATAGCTGGAGACTTCAACACCTCTGTCAGTAATTGATAGAGCAAGGAGGCAGAAAATCACTAAGGATATAGATGTCCTGAATAGCACTATAACTGACATTTATAGAATAGTCTACCCAACAGACATTCACCAAAATAGACCATATCATGGGCCATAAAAGTGATATCAACAAATTTAAAATAATTGAAATCATACAGATAAGTTCTTTAACCATAATGGAATCAATATAGAAAAAAATTATAAAAATAACAGAAAATTCCCCCCAAACACTGGAAAACTAAACAATACCCTTCTAAATAATTCATTGGTCAAACAGGTACATTGAAATGAATGAAATAAAATAGAGCAGGGCGCCTGGGTGGCTCAGTGGGTTAAAGCCTCTGCCTTTGGCTCAGGTCATGATCTCAGGGTCCTGGGATCGAGGCCCGCATCGGGCTCCCTGCTCAGTGGGAAGCCTGCTTCCTCCTCTCTCTCTGCCTGCCTCTCTCTCTGCCTGCCTCTCTGCCTGCCTCTCTGCCTACTTGTGATCTCTCTCTGTCAAATAAATAAAATCTTTAAAATAGAGCATATCAAAATATGTAGGAGGCAGCTAATCCAGATCTGGGTGAAATTTATAGCATAAATGTTTATTTTTACACAATGGAAATGTCTCAAATCAATAATATAAGCTCCCAGCACAAGAAACTAAAAACAGAAGAGTAAAATAAATCCAAAGCAAGCATAAGGATAGAAATAATAAAGATACAAGGAAAAACCAATAAAATTTAAAACAGAAAAAACATTACAGAAAACCAATGAAACAAAAACTTGTTATTTCAAAAATAACAATGTTATAACATAAATAAATTATATTAAACATTTTATATTTGTATAATAAAACAACACAAAAACTTAAAAGATTTCTACTCAGAAAAATCTCTACTGTAATCAAACTTTGAAATATAAAACTGGGGGAAATATTTGCAACACCTATCACAAGGGCTAATTTCCTTAACATTTAAAAAGTTTCTATTGGTCCATAAGAAAAGGAAAAAACCTAATTTAAAAATGGGAAAAAGAAAACAAACAATTCACAGAAAACCAAAAATGTCTTTGAATATGACAACTGTAAAACCAAGATTAAGAGACTTGATAATACATTACATGAACCAAAACGTGAAAAATCACCCACATATCTTATTGGTGGAGGTGTAAATTATTTGAAGTCACCTTCGCTTTGTTTTGTTTTTTTGTCCAGCAACTCTGGTTTGATTAATTAATCTTGCAGATATCTATACATATTTTCAAAGGTTTATGCGCAAAAGTATTTATTGCACATTATTGTAGTAGCAAAAGATAGAAAACAACCTAAATATCTATTAATAGGGGACTGATTCTACTATTGTACATTCATACTACAAAATACCATGAAGTCATTAAACAAAGAATAAGATACCACTACATCATTTGATGTGGTGCACTGAATACATGTTCAAAAATTCTTTCACTCCAGACAAAAGACTCAAAATTGTGTTACCACTGTTTCAACCTAGCTGGGATTTGGATACTGCTTTGATGAATAGAATGCAGCAGGAATGATGGTGGATCCACTGGGTATTTACCCCAAAGATACAGATGTAGTGAAAAGAAGGGCCATATTTACCCCAATGTTCATAGCAGCAATGTCCACAATTGCCAAACTGTGGAAAGAGCTGAGATGCCCTTCAACAGACGAATGGATAAAGAAGATGTGGTCCATATATACAATGGAATATTACTCAGCCATCAGAAAGGATGAATACCCAGCTTTTGCATCAACATGGATGGGACTGGAGGAGATTATACTGAGTGAAATAAGTCAAGCAGAAAAAGTCAACTATCATATGGCTTCACTTACTTGTGGAACATAAGGAATAGCATGAAGGACATTAGGAGAAGGAAGGGAAAAATGAAGAGTCCGAAATCAGAGGGGGAGATGAACCATGAGAGACTGTGGATTCTGAGAAACAAACTGAGGGTTTTAGAGGGGAGGGGGAGTGGGGAGATGGGTTGACCTGATAATGGGTATTAAGGAGGGCATGTATTGCATAGAGCACTGGGTGTTATTCATAAATAATGAATCTTGGAACACTACATCAAAAACTAATGATGTACTGTATGGTGACTAACATAACGTAATAAAATTTTTTTAAAATGATGGTGCACTACTTCAGAAGCTAGGTTAGAAAAGATCATGTAAGTTCTGCTGGTTTCCCTTAAAACAATTGCTCTAGGAGCATTTGGTCATCATGCATGAAGTCTGGCTACCATGAAGCCAACATAATGGGGAGGGAGGGAAAGAAGGAAGAAGAGTGGAAAAAGAGGGACAGAGACACAGACACAGACAGAGAGGGAAGGACATATATCTGAGGAGGAATCAGTCCTCTAGTGCCAGACTTAGAAGTGATGAAGCCTTTGAGACAGAAAACTATTCCACCCCAAATTACTATCTGATAGCAACCACATAAGGAATTCTGAGTGCAGACTGCCTATTGGAGTCCAGTCAGCCACAGATCCATAATCATAGTAAATTATTGTTATTGTTTTATGTCACTCTTTTCAAGTTTTCTCCTATGCCTGAATAGATAACTGGAATAGCTGATAAAGAACCCTCTCCAAAGTATAATGTTAAGTGAAAAAATTAAGGTGCAGAACAGTGTGTACAGTGAACTACTTTTTATGTTTTTCCAAAGGCATGTTTTTATGTATTTATAACATAGAAGGCTGAACAAAAATGTATAAGAATAGTTAGTTGCCTCTTTGGAGGAAAAATGGAGGACTAGAGACAGGTGGATGAGAGAGAAATGTTTAACTGCATAACACTTACTATCATTTAAAATTCTTTATCATATGCATGTGATATTTAAAAATAATTTTTATTTTTATTTTTTTTAATTTTATTTTTATTCTTTGCCCAAGGGGTACAGGTCTGTGAATCATCAGGCTTACATCTTTCACAGCATTCACCAAAGCTCAAACCCTCCCCAATGTCCATAACCCATCCACCCTATCCCTACCCTCCCACCCCCCAGTCCATGAGAAAGTGCTCAACATCACTCGGCATCAGAGAAATACAAATCAAAACCACAGCGAGATACCACCTTACACCAGTCAGAATGGCTATTTTTATTTTTTTTAAGATTTTATTTATTTATTTGACACATAGAGAGAGATTACAAGTAGGCAGAGAGGCAGGCAGAGAGAGAGGAGAGAGGAGGAAGCAGGCTCCCTGCTGAGCAGAGAGCCGGATGTGGGCCTCGATCCCAGGATCCTGGGATCATGACCTGAGCCAAAGGCAGCGGCTTTAACCCACTGAGCCACCCAGGCGCCCTAAAAATAATTTTTAAATTTACTTTGTATTATATGAAGCAAAGATGGAATTTTTTAAAAAGTAGAACTCTTCTAAATAATGGAAGCAAACATTCCATTATTTCTTTCTGGTTAGAAAGGTCAGTCTCAGGGAGTCTTTCCATGGCTTCTAAAAGGACACTCTAAGAACACCTAGTCAGAACTAGATAGACTGATCCTTTTTAAAAATAACAACCTCATTTTTTAAAGATTTTATTTATTTATTTCAGAGAGAGAGCGCGAGAGCTCACATGTGAGCATGAGTGGGGGGAGGGGCAGAGGGAAAGGGAGAAGCGGACTCCCTGCTGAATAGGACCCCCTCCCCAATGACAGGGCTCAATCCCAGGATGTTGGGATCATGACCTGGGCCAAAGGCAGATGTTTAACCAACTGAATCACCTAGGTGCCCCCAAATATCAACCTTATATAGATAAAATTCACATATTTAGATACAACTCAGCTATTTAAATAGTAGAATTCAATGATTTTTGCCATATTATCAGACTTCTGTTGCCATTATCACAAACAGTTTTTAGAATATGGAAAAGTGAATTGGGGTAAATCGGAAGGGGAGATGAACCGTGAGAGACTGTGGACTCTGAGAAACAAACTGAGGGTTATGAAGCGGGGGGAGGTGGGATGGGTGAGCCTGGTGGTGGGTATTAAGGAGGGCACGTATTGCATGGAGTATTGGGTGTGGTGCATAAACAATGACTCTTGGATCACTGAAAAAAAAAAAGAATATTTTCATCATCCCTCCCCAAAATCCTTGTAGCTATTAGCAGTTATTCCTGATTCTACTCTCCCTAGCCCCTAAAAACCACTAATATACTTTTTGTCTCTATAGATTTACTTATTCTGGACATTTCATTTCAATGGAATCATAGAAATACATGGTGTTATGTGACTGGCTTCTTTTGTTTAGTATAATGATTTCAAGATTCATCTATGCTGTAGCTCACATTGGTACTTCATTTTTTATTACCAAATAATATTCATCATATGGATATACCACATTTTGTTTATCCATCCATCATTTCATGGACATTTGGACCATTTATGCATTTTGGCTATTATGCCCATGAATAAAACTGCTATGAACTTTCATGTACGAGTTTATGTGGAGATGTATGTTTTGAATTATCTTAGATATATACCTAGGAGTAGAATTCCTGGTTTATATCTTAATTCTGTTGAAACTTTTGAGAGACTGCCAGACTGTTTTCCAAAGTGATGAAACCATTTTATATCCCATTAGCAAGGTATGAGAATTCCAATGTCTCCACATTCTTACCATTACTCACTATTATGTGTCTGTTTAATTATCACCAACCTAGTAGGTGTAGTGTGATACATCCCATATATCTTTATATATTCTAGATATTTAGATGAGACCCTTATCAGACATACAATTGGCAATTTTTTCTCTCATTCTATGGATTGTCTTTTCTTTTTATTTCACTTTTTTTTTCAAGTTTTTATTTAAATTCCAGTTAGTTAACACAAGGTGTAATATTAGATTCTGGAGTAGAATTTAGTGATTCATCACTTATATACAACACCCAGTGTTCATCACA
Organism: Ailurus styani; assembly: GCA_002007465.1. Lineage (NCBI taxonomy): Eukaryota > Metazoa > Chordata > Mammalia > Carnivora > Ailuridae > Ailurus > Ailurus styani. Next base: position 2,395,259 of record LNAC01000249.1, read on the forward strand.
TCAAGTGCCTTTTCACTTTTTGTTAATGTAGCAAATTTTTTCTGTTAATGTAGAAAATTATACTGATCGCTTCCTAAATTAATTTTAATGATTTATTTGATAATTGTGCTTATTAAGAGTTACACTTGAGTATAAGAGATTAGGAGTTCAGACTATGAACTCATACATACCTGAATTTGTTTAATGATATTAATAGAGTCTTTCCTACCAACAAACTAGAAAGTAATTTTGTTTCGATATCTATCCTTCTGAAATGCTCATCCAACCATAATTTTAAGAGAAATCTTTATTATTCTAAGCCAGTCATAGTGACTTCATACATATTGTCACTGACTGCTAAGAATGACAATGTGGCAGTTCTTATTATTTTAACAGATTTATTGAGGTATAACTCAAATGCCATATAATACACTCATTTAAAGTGTACAATTCATTGATTTTTTAGTATATTCACAGTTGTGCAACTATCACCACAATATACTTTTAGTACAGTCTCACCACCCCAGAAAGAAAACTTGTATATATATGTCAATCCCAGTTCCATCTCTCCCACCCCCCAGCCTCTGGCAAAAATGAATCTACTTTCTGTCTCTATAGATTTACCTATTTTGGACATTTCATATAAGCGGAATTGCACAATATGCACCTTTTGTATCTGGTTCCTTTCATTAATATGATGCTTTCAGGGTTCATCTATACTGTAGCATGTATCAGTACACATTTTTAAAATTAATTTTCCATTGATGGAGATCTGGATGTTTTGCCTTTTTGTCTATTATAGATAGTTTCTATGAAACTACATTTACGAGTTTTTGTGTGGACATATATTTCATTTTTCTGTATGACTTAGAAGTGCAAATCCTGGGTCATATGTTAACTTTATGTTTAACCTATTGAGAAAATTTTTCACCATTTTTACCTTCCCACCAGCAGTTTATGAAGTTTTCAATTTCTCCAGATCCTTGCCAATAAACTGATTGTTAAAGGAATTATCATGGACCTTGACACAAAGGAAATTCATGAGAAAGAGAAGCAGTGAAGGGATCAGGAGACAGACAAAAAGGATAAGAAGGAGGTTAGCTTCAAAAAAACCAATACTTCAAGAAGTTTATATAGTTAGCCTGTCTAGATTCAAAACCCCTGCTCTTCCCACTATATTATTTTTATATGAGAAACAGAAGATAGAAGAGGGAAAAGTGAGGTTAGAGAAAAAAGATAAGGAAATGACTAATGAGATTATCCTTTCTCTATTGAAGCAGAAATAACAAAGTCCCCACTTAGCCACTGGACATGGGAAATCATATATAACCTTTGAAGAAAGGATGATTCATTCTTTTTCCTGGTCTGAAGCTATGCTCTCTCATCTGTTACTACCTTGCTACTGTCACCTCCGATCAGGTACAAAGGAGTAGCAACATCTCATCCAAGATCCTGCTTCTCCCTGCTTCGGGCTTCCCACTCACATGAGCTGTACAGTTTGGAAAAATGCTTTTCTTATATTCCTGAAGCCTGACACTAGAACATCACAGGCTTAATGTTGGGAGATATTACACGTGGTATTTGTGTCTTGTGAGTAAGGAAGTGGAGGTCATATCCTCCAGTTAAGAAGTATTTTAATTCCTCTACCCATGGTATCTTCTTAATAAAACTGAGTTGCAAAATTTCCCAAAGTTTTCTCCTGGCATTTTCCTTAAGTGTAAGGTTTACTAGTAGTGACAATTTTTTTTCATCAAATACCTTTTTGTGTAACATTATCTTATTGAGATCCCACAACAATCCAGAAAGAAAGAAACTGTGATTACTTTTGGGTTATATATGAGGAAACTGAGCCCTTTGGCTTGATCAGAAGATCAAGTTAAAAATAAATAAATATTGTTGGACAAACCAAAGAACTCTCAACACTCAAGAGAATACCTATTGGAGGTGGGTGGAAGGGAGGGTGGGTAGATGTAGGGCTTTCAATGCTGGCAATTATCAAGTAGAATGGAAACAGCCACTTATCCAGATGGTCTAGACTAATGATTCCCAGCATGTTCCATGTTATGACACACTAATTTTTTTCTAATTTTACTAATTCCCCAAAGCAATATGTGGGTTCTTAAAAGTAATTAAAGTAGAATTAAATATTATGTTAATTAAACATTGCTTTAAATGAATTTTAAATGATGTGAATTGGTCTTACCCCTTGGGATAACTGTAAATTGTCTATCCTGATTTTGTGACAACCCAGAGTATTATTAGGAGCTGAAACTAGAGGGCTGAACCAGAATATGTATCAGATCCCTGAGTTTGTATCTTAGGAGGTCTGTCCCAGATGATTTTTGGGAGTTATGGAAAGAAATTCCAATGTGCTGGAAAGTTCCTTCTAAGAATAACTGATACTCCTCAGATTTACCTTTATTTTATCCCTTTTCTTTGGACTACTCATGCTCCTCTGTACTATTTCTGTAGTAGGGAAACTGGTTAGTCATTGTCATTGGGGTTATCCCCATTTATCTCTCTGTCTTACTTCGATTTCGCCCTTCACTGTGCACATGGCCAGAGTCTTGTCCAACCTGTTTTCCAAGCACCAGGGGGACAATCAATTCCAGCAACCTTTCCCAGCCCGTACATTTTCCCTTCTGTTCTGCAACTTCCACTATGGACCACTTTTGTGATACTCCTCTTTTGGTTGAGCTGGTAAGCTTTCCTCCATCTCTGCAACTTGAAAGCCTTTAATTCCTTGCACTGCATCCATCAACATTCATCATCCTTATTATCCTCAGAAGGCTCTTGGCTTCAGGGCAAGCACAAGTCCTTCTTACCCTGCCCTATCACTTGATTGCTCTCAGCCTAGATTATAGAACTAAGACTCTTATCTGCTTTCCCACCTCCAACTAGGGGATAGACAGTCACTGTGTTGGCACAGGCTAGTTTTATTGCTCTACACCAAAATATTATGCACATTAAACTCCAAAATCTGAGGGAAAATGTCTGGTAAATTCTTTCAGAACATCAGCCCTTTCTTTTTTTCTATCCATTCAAATGAAAGTGTCATTTAAAGCCTTTGGGTACACATGAGATTTGATCATAGAAGGTAATTCTTCCTGGTAACTTCATTTAGTCTGGGCTTCTGTTTATGCATGTAACAAAATCCAGTCAGATTCCAAATTTCCAAATTGTGTATTTTATTTCTTGCTTTAAGCACATTGATAGAAGCTATTGTTAGCTAGGTATTCTTTCTATCAGTCCTTTCAAAGTTCTTTGTTAACCTGAAACCATCAAAACCCTAGAGGAGAACACCGGCAGTAACCTCTTTGACATCAGGCACAGCAATTTCTTTCTAGATATGTCTCCTGTGGGAAGGGAAACAAAAGCAAAAATAAACTATTGGGACTACATCAAAGTAAAAAGCTTCTGCATAGTGAAGGAAATAATCAACAAAACTAAAAGGCAACCTTCCGAAGGGGAGATGATATTAGCAAATGACATATCTGATAAAGGATTAGTATCCAAAATATATAAAGAACTTATAGAACTCAACATCCAAAAAAGGAATAATCCAATTAAAAAATGGACAGAAGACATGAACAGAAATTTTTCCAAAGAAGACAACCAGATGGCAAACAAGCATGTGAAAAGATATTCAATATCACTTATTCTCAGAGAAACGCAAATCAAAACTACAATGAGATATCACCTCACACCTGTAAGAATGGCTAAAATCAAAAACACAAGAAATAACAGATGTTGGCAAGGATTCAGAGAAAGGGGAAAACCCCTTGCACTGTTGGTGGGGATGCAAACTGTTGCAGCCACTGTGTAAAACAGGATAGAGGTTCTTCAAAAACTTAAAAGTAGAACTACCCCATGATCCTTCTAGGTATTTACCCAAAGAATACAAAAGTACCAATTCAAAGGGATATATGCACCCCGATGTTTATACCAGCATTATCTACAATAGCCAAATTAAGGAAAGTGTCCATTGACTGACAGATGGATAAAGAAGAGGTGGTATATAGATATATATAAAGAGAGAGGCAAACCAAAAAAACAGACTCTTAATCACAGAGAACAAATTGATGGTTACCAGAGGGGAGGTGGGTGGAGGGATGGGTGAAATAGGTGATGGGGATTAAGGAGGATACTTGTTGTGATGAGCACTAGGTGATGTATGGAAGTGTTGAATCATTATATTGTGTACCTGAAAAGAATATTACACTGTGTTAACTAACTGGAATTTAATTAAAAACTTAAAAAAACAATCATGAGAGTTCATCCATACACTGTAGTATTTATGGAACCATTAGACTTGAGGAAGAATGTTTTTTGACATGCTATTTTTTAATATAGTTTTAAGTGAAAAGAATATGGTAAAATAGTATTACATTATTATTTTACTACAAATACAGTTATATGAACATGCACATAGACACATATGCATGTACTACAAAGCATAAGACTAAAATGATGTACACCAAAGTGTTAGTGGTTAGCTCTAGGTGCTGATATGTATTTCTCTAACTTCATATTTTCTAATTTTCCAATAATGAGCATGTAATTCTTTTATAATCAGGAAAAAAAGTAATTTTATTTATTTTTTGGGGAACCAATATCTATTATTTATTGGGCAATAGGAAAAAAGTAATTTTAAATAACTCAATTAATTATCAGGATAAACCAGCATATGTGGAAAAGGTGGCAATTCTTGCTGAAGAGAAATCAACACTTTTACTGTTAGTTTGAATTGAGGTTACATTTTTTTAAGTAGGAACTTATCTCTAACACTAAAATATAAGTCAGTGGGACCTTACTGAGTTAGAAATTCATTTTACATATCACTTTTCAGGAAAATGTCATAGAGTAAAACCCATTTCTATTTGACTTTTTCTTGAAGTGCTTAAACATTTTCTTCTCTGATCCCTATATTTTATGCTCCCTAAGAGAAAGGGCTTTTATTTATTTTGGCATCTCCCACCTCTCTCCCCATTCTCTTCTCTATACCGCTATACTGCCTCGAATCAGTTTGTACACACCATGTGCACTCATAAAATATTTATTGATGGACTTGCTTATTTATATTAATCCCAGCCTAACCCTTTTCTTAGAATTGTACAAAATAGATTCAGCCTCTTCTGCTGTCCCTGCTTAATGTTCTGGGTCCCTGAACTCTACTCATGCAATGTGAGATGGGCCTCAGCTAGTTCCAGCTTCCAGGACTGCCCCTGACCAGGTCTCTGCAACAATAGCTGGAGAAGCCCACTCACCAAGTGAAGTCAACTGCAGCCATCCTGAGTGTAGGCTGGGGATGACAGGTGTGGAGATGTGCTGAGAGCTCCCTGGATAGCAAGGTTCAGCTTCTCTAGCAACTTTGAGTGGCAGAGGCAGAAAGAGGTCAATGATTACCCTCTTAGAACACCTGAGGGGACACCGTCACTGCCTTAAGTTAGTTACAGGTTCTCCTCCACTTGTGATCCCTTATCCCCCCACTGGGAGAGGGCTTGCTCCCATTAGAAGGACTGGCCTAGTTTCCACTGGTTTCAAATCTTGTTCTGAATTCAAGTCCCCTTGAACATCCACGACCCCAACAGGTAGACTTGGGGCAGCAGGATTGAGATGGGGACACCAGAAACTACCTTGGATAGTCTTTCTCATTAACCCAATAACCAGGAATAACTATTTATAAGACAATAAGAATATCCTCTTCTTGAAAGCTTGTGGGAGATGCAGCAGAACTAGATGTGAGGTCCCCAGTACTGAATTTGATAGTCCCAAGATTGTGTGTTAAGACCTAACACTGATTTCAATGGGTCCTGAGCCTATGGAAGTAAAAAAATGTAAATTCTACCAGTGACAACTAACTGGGCTTTCTCAGTTTGTACAAATCTAGTGGAGTTCCCCTTAAGCTGGAAAGGTCACTGGAGACTCAAATCTGATTATATGCTGCGTAAGCTGGGTAAATACCATTTGGAACCCAGTCCTGCAGAAGATCCAGGGCAAACAAAACCTAATGCCTATATTAGATATCTGAAAAATGTGGGATCCTAGGAACAAAAAATGATAATAAAAAAGTTATTGGGTATATACTATTTCTGAACACCATTCTGACCAATGTGCAAGCATCACCTCATATAAACCTCACAACAGCCTTGGAAGATAGATAATCTTATCATCCCCATTTTATAGGTGAAGAAACTGAGACATAGAAAAGTTAAGTAACTTGTCTATGGTCAAAGAGTTCAGAAGCAAGGGAGGTGGATCTCAAAGTTATGGCAGTCTGATTCAGAGCTTGTACTCTTAACCACTACACCATACTGCCTGATGAAGGTGAAAGAAATCTCTTTCTGTAAGCATAACTGGCTTCGTGGACATGCGATCAGTGCAATGGTACAGGGACTATGCTCAGAATGGCCTTGTACTTGGGGTTTAATGTCACTGTATTAAATTTTTAATAATTTGAACTTGTGCTTTGTAAATGAAATCCAAAATGTGATAGAACAATTGACTATGCACTGAGAACTTGAGGCTCTGCTAACACAGAGTCACATCTTTCACTGCCTCTCTACTTCCCTCAGACAGATTCTTGGCTACTCACTCCCTTGTCCCTTAGTGCCTAGGAACCAACCCAGCCTTTCTCTCTGTCCTACCTAGTGGCTGCTGCAAACCTTCACTCTCAGGGGCCTGAGCAAGAGCCTTGGGAGGACTAGTGTTAAACCAGCATTCCCTACCACATTTCAGGGTTGTTTGCAGTAATAGCCATCCTGACCCCAGGGTAGCATTGCCATGGTACATTTGCCATATGACTCAGTAGGACTGATCCATTGCCCATTCTGATCCAGGTACCTAGTGCACCCTGGTACAGAGGTTGCCATACTCATGGTGGCCGCTTGTCCACCATGGGTTGGAGCAGCTGGCCCATGGGAAGGGGGTATGCCTAGCTTGACTTATTCACTCTTGACCAAGGTACAATGCATCTGTCCAGCAGTTTGTGGGAGGAAGAAACTGGCCAGGGGACCATACACATGTGCATTGAGTCACAGAGTAGAGTCATTGGGCGCCTGTGTAAGGCTGCACTTGCCCCATAGGTATTCCTGTGCCTGAGAGGGTGTGATATTAAATAGCAAATTGAAAGCATCATGACAGATTGATAGAGAGACTCCAATAGAAAGGGGGAGACTTTATATCTGAGTACCTTAAATGGCACTCCTCTTTGCTTTTTGAATACAGGACTTCACATTTACATTTTACCATGGACCTACAAATTATTTGGACAGTCATGACTGTAAGGACTGTCTATTATTAAAGTATTTTGGTATCCCCTGGGATCCAACACCTCTCACACAGAAGTTATGAAAGACGATGAAGTTGTAGCTCTCTCTAGTCTTGCTGGAGCTGTTCAGAGGGTAGGAGACATTGCTGCTTGCTAAGGAGATAGATGTTAAGTCAATGTGTGCTGTTCAGTCTAGTCTAATGAGGCCCATTTCATCCCACCCTCTCAGCTGTGTTAAGTATCTCATATCATGAGAGCGGCCTACGAAAATGTGGTGAGAGATGATATTCTGGGTTATGAATCAGGAGACCTGATTTCTAAATCTGCCTCTGCCACTGACAAACAGTTGTTTCCAGAATGTTGCTTTCCCTTGGGGACACTGTTTCCTCATATGTGAAAAGAGAAGTTTTGAAACCTAGTGTTTCCAGACTGTTGTTGAGGTTCTAGAGAGGTGCTTCACAGAGGGAGGGGTGAGTACTTGGCAATGGAGTTATAGTCAGATCACACTGATTTCAGCTAAGCCTGTCCTACTTTGATGTTTTATATATTTTTGTTCTGCGTTGGAATTCACTTAAAGAAATCATTTCAATGTTTAAAAAATTAAAATCCCTCATTGTCAATGATCTCTGTGAGCCCTTCTACCTCTGATTTCTGATTCTGAGGCTCTTTAACTTTGAATCCTACATGGAGGATGGTCTTTCTTCCAGGAAGCATCTGCCATGTATTTGGTTGGACCCATTACCAGAGAAGGACAGAAATCCCGGCAGGACAAGTGTTTGGAAGGCAAGCACCTGGGTGTATAGAGCTCAAAGAACAATAAAGAAGAGATTCAGGTTCTCTATTGTGGATTGAATGTCAACCAGAAACCTCCAAAAACCAGAAAATTCAGCTAGAAGCCCATGCTCCAGGAGGTAAGATTTTCTACCTTTCTCCATTGAACAATAAGATATAACAATACTTGGTGAAAAAAATGAACTGAATAAGTAAAAAGGTTATGAATTTCAGCTCTACTAATGTTTTTCAAACCTTTACTAGGTACCGGATTCTATGCTAGACCTTGTTTGGGAGATGAAAAATTAACCAAATATGGCTCCATCTTTCTGAAAGTCTTCAGTGCTTGTGAACAAAACAGAAATTCTGAAAAATTCAGAGGATTTTATCATAAAGCCAAGTGTCATAATGTTACAATGGAGGTGTAAAGTGCAATGGGAAAACAGGGTATGAATCCTTGCTTCCATCTGAAACATCAGGAAAAGTTATGCAGAAACGATGGGATTTAAGCTTGGATTTTAAAAAATGGATAGGACTTGGACAGACAAGATATAGAGAGCTTTGCATGCCAAATATAACAGTTTGGAATTTATCTTTATAGACAAAGAGGGACAAAGAAAAGGTTTAAGCAGTGTGGAGAATAGAAGCCTGATCTGGTTGGATTTACATTTAAACTACTGTAGTTGTTATGTAAAAAGTAGATTTAATAGGACCCAGGGTGCGTTCAGAGAGAAAGGATAAAAGATTATTTTGCTAATCTAGGCAAGAAAGGAGTATATCATGATCTAGGACAGTGTCAGTGAAGAAGAAACTACTTCAAAATGCATTTGGGGGGTAGAATTGTCAGGATTTGGTAATTGGTTGAATGGAGAGAGTTGAAGGGGGAGAAAGTGACAAAGACTAACTTTAGGTTTTGGGCTTAAGAAACTGGGTTGTGTCATTCACTTACATAGGGAACAAGGGGAAAGGAAGAGGAGGTTTAGAAAAGTTCAGTTTTTGAACATTAAGTTTGAAGTGCCTGAGGAACTTTCAAGTGGAGGTTCCATCTAGTAGTTGGATATAAGGATCTGGAGCTCTAAGGGGATTAGTTTTACTTGGTAGTAAACCATGCTTTCTCACAACTGGGGCTTAGGAGTCTTTGGAAGATGGTTACTAAGACTAGAAAGTTTTGGGGAATAGAGGCAGAAACAAAGCTATCTTAGGGCCCAAATATTGTGTATGACCTAGATATAAATAAATACTACTTTCTGTTTTTTCCTTGCAGCTGGAGCCAATTTGATTATTTTCCCCAACTAGTTGTTTGATCTTGGTCAGTTTCTCTTCTCTAAGCCTTGGTTTCCTCAACTATAAAAGTAAGATAAGTTTTTATAGTCTTCAGGTATAGGATGGTATGCTTTTATAGATAGCCTGCTGTTCAATATATTTAGACAAGATAGTAATATCTACAAATTTCATGCATCTTTTCAAATTCTGAGGGGTGGCCATGGACTAATAAATTAACTGGGATTTTACTCACACTTGTGTTGCCTGTTGGTCATATATTCAGGAATACCAATAGGCTTAGCTTGTTTATAATTTGCATACAAATAGTCCATTTACACACACACACACACACGCGTGCGTGCACACACACACACACACACACAAATCACTGGTATAATATAGGCCTAGAGTTTACATTAATCAATGGTCCATTGTCCCTTACAAAGAATCTTTCAAATCCTACTGTAATTAGCAAACTCAATCTGTTGTATGGCTGAGCATTACTACCTTTTAAGATTTACCCTTATAGGGCGCCTGGGTGGCTCAGTGGGTTAAAGCCTCTGCTTTCGGCTCAGGTCATGATCTCAGCGTCCTGGGATCGAGGCCCACATCGGGCTCTCTGCTCGGCAGGGAGCCTGCTTCCTCCTCTCTCCTCTCTCTCTGCCTGCCTCTCTGCCTACTTGTGATCTCTCTCTCTGTGTCAAATAAATAAATAAAATCTTTAAAAAAAAAAAGATTTACCCTTATAAATCTCAATAATTGCACATTTGAATTAATATATAGGCTCACATTTTATAGCCTCACAGCGGTGATGGTGCAGCATTTGGAAAACACACATCCTGGAGTCTTCTGAATCCTTATGAAAGGTATGGACTGAACTTAATTCAGCCTAAGGGATACCAAGTAAATCTTCCATATAAGCACATGAATAGTAAAGCAAAAGTATTTGCATCTCAGTTGCCATTTATGTTTTCTTCTATAATTTATAGTCAAATTACACTCTTTTCTAACCTTGATATCATGGAATTATTTAAACTTATGACTAGTGTTACACCAGTTCACAACTCATAATGACATATTCATACCCACATACATATTTCCCTCTTTTAAAACATTTCTTATCAGACAGTTGCTTCAGAAAATACACATTATTTTGTTCATATAATTTCTTATTGTGTTGCTGTTTATCTAAATGACTACTTCTAAACACTTAGCCAGAGCAGTTCAATTGTTCTTAACAAGGCTTCATTTGCAGGCAAGGAAAACACCGTGAATAGAACTGTAAGCAAGTCTTCATAGAACATGTTACATTCTTGAGACACAGAATGGAAGATTAGGGACTCTGCTTCAATATTTTCCATAAAGCAACTTTCACTTCCTGGTTTCTCAAACTGTAGATAAGAGGATTTAACATGGGGATCACCATTGTATAAAACACTGAAACCATCTGATTTCCTGCCTGGGATCCATGTCGAGAGGGCTGCAAGTAAGTATACATCGTTGTTCCATAAAGCAGTCATGTGGGAAGCACACAGAGAAAGCTTTTTGTTTGCCAGAAGCTGAAGGAATTCCCAGAATCATCATGAGGACAGACACATAGGAGACAAGGATCACCACAATGGAGGTGACCAGGGTGAATCCCCCACAGCCAACAACCCGTATCTGGGTGATCCAGGGGTCTGAGCAAGCCAGTGCTAACAGTGGAGGAATGTCACAGAAGAAGTGGGGAAGGACACATGGTTGACAGAATGATAGTTGTGTGATGGAAGTTGTCACAGAAACCATGTTAACTAACCCCCCAAAGTAGCATCCTGCTACCATGAGGAGACATGGACTCTAGACATGGTGACATGGTAGAGCAGTGGGTGACAGATGGCAGTATAGCAGTCATAGGCCATGGAAGCCAAAACGTTGCGTTCAGCAAAGGCAAAGATTATGAACAAGCCCATTTGAGTTCTGCGTCCAAAGAAAGAAGCGGACTGCAATTTAGACAACAAATTTGCTGAAGTCTTTGGGATTATGATGGAAGAGAAACAGACATCAAGAAGGGACAGGTTAGAGAGAAAAAAGTACATGGTAGTATGGAAGTAGGGACTAACTCTGATTGATTAGGATTACCAGGCTTAAGATTCCCCAACACAGTGACACTATAAATGATAAGGAAGACTCCAAATAGCAGGACCCAAGCTGAGGGTTGTCTGTCATGCCAAGAAGGATGAAGTCAGTCACCATGGACGAATTCTCCATTGACACAAGCTGGGTATTATTCTCAGCTAGTTAAGAACTCTTTAGACATGCTTTAAGTGAGGAAATAATAGGAAACTTGATGTTATGGGTGAAACAGTCCCATTCAAAACACATCAATCCACAACACTCTCCAACCCTTACCCTCATCTATATTCTCACTTTAATTGTCTTCCCAAATAATATTGCCATTTCCCAAACCTAACATTGAGACAGTTAATATAAGAAGAAAAAAGGGAAGGAGAAAAATAAGTGAAGAAAATTTAGAAAGTAAAAGGAACACAGATAAGCAAGAGAGCAAAGGTCTAGGATGCAGAAGGCACTTAATATTTGTTGAAGAAATGAATGAGGAAGGGAGAAAGAAAACAGGTGTCATCAAGAGATATTCTGACTGATACAGGACTATAGACTCAGAATAAAGGAATTCCATCTCACTCTCTCTCACTTTTCCAGATCAAACCCAAGAAATTACTGCAGATGAAGTAACAATAGGATAAGTATTCCAACTGATTTCATCTTGACAGACAACTCTCCTCCTTCAGTAATTGTGACATTATTTCTGAAACAGTGAAAATCATCAATTCTCACTATTCTGTTTGAACAGTAGAGGGTTTTTTAGGACCTTGATCAATTCTTCACCAGAGATTGTTGCAGAATCAGAACACCCCTTAATGGCCATCAGAAACCTAACTCAAGTCTGAAGGTATCATTTGAATCCTGTGAAAGAGCAACCAAAGGCTTCATGAAGCTCCTGGTTGATCATCAGCTTACTGATTCTTTTAACCATGTTTGGGGCAAAGGTAATGCATCTGTGCAAAGCTAACTGTAAATTCCACAAAGACTTGTTGGTCAGATCCATCTGAGCAAAGGGCCAGGCCACAAAATAGTTGGAGTCAGATGATGCTAGATCTGAGTGCATGGACTTTCTCTTTCTCTCAATCGTAGTCACAGGGTATCTCTAATGCTGGCTTATTGCCTCATGCAAATGCCTGGATCTTGCCCTGGATGAAGCACCAGACAAGAGAAGGAATAAGTCCATGCAGATCCATCTCCATTTATAGATTCTAAACTGGATGGTCATCAGTGAGGGGTGTCTAGAAGGGATTCCTGTATTTGGTGAAAGGTGGACAAGCAGACCTTGGAGGCATCTCCCAACTTCAATTAAGAAGAAAAATATCTTGATACAAAAGTTGGGTATTCATCCTTTCTGATGGCTGAGTAATATTCCATTGTATATATGGACCAGAAGGTTATGCTGAGTGAAATAAGTCAAGCAGAGAAAATCAATTATCATATGGCTTCACTTACTTGTGGAACATAAGGAATAAAATAGAGGACTCTAGGGGAAGGGAAGGAAAAGTGAATTGGGGTAAATCAGAAGGGGAGATGAACCACGAGGGACTGTGGACTCAGAGAAACAAACGGAGAGTTACGGAGGGGGAAGGGGGGAGGGGTGAGCCTGGTGGTGGGTATTAAGGAGGGCACATATTGCATGGAGTACTGGGTGTGGTGCATAAACAATGAATCTTGGATCACTGAAAAAATAAAATAAATTTTAAAAAATGATGAAACAGGAAAAAGAAAAAGAAAAACATGTGTGAGACAACTTGGTGCCTCAGTCAGTTAGCCAACCAACCCTTGATTTTGATTCAGGTCATGATCTCAGGGTCCTGGGATTGAGCTCCGTGTCAGGCTCAATGGGGAGTCTACTTGAGGATTCTCCCTCTCCCTCTCTCTCTGTCCCTCCGCTCTCAAATAAATAAATCAGAAAGAAAGAAAAAAGAAAAGAAAGATATGTGTGATTCAGTTCACCAGAAAATGCAGGTTCTTTATTTGGTGTAGTAGTTAAGATGCCCAATCCTGGAGCCATATGGACCTATTTGAATCCTAACATAGGATATCACTGGTTCTGTGACTTAGGATTTAGCCTACCTAAGCTTTAGTTAACTAATCTGTAAAAGAAGGACACTATACTACTTATGTCATGGGATGATATTAAAGATTAAATGAAATATTGTAAGTAAAGCCCTTGGTACATATCAGGTGCTCCCTGAATTCTACTTTCTTCATTCCTTCATGAGCATGTCTACCTCTGTGTTCATTATTTTTTTTCTCTCTGTTTCACCAAGTGGAAGTGGAGGTATCATATCTGTACACTACTACCATTTTAAATTTTCTTAAAGATTTTATTTATTTATTTGACACAGAGAGAGAGAGAGATCACAAGTAGGTAGAGAGGCAGGCAGAGAGGCAGGCAGAGAGAGAGGGGGAAGCAGGACTCCCGCTGAGCAGGGAGCCCGATGTGGGCCTCGATCCCAGGACCCTGAGATCATGACCTGAGCCAAAGGCAGAGGCTTTAACCCACTGAGCCACCCAGGCGCCCCTACAATACTACCATTTTAGATTAACAGAAGTGAACTCTACAGAGACCGGCTAAAATACAATCTTCGATACTCCACTTTCTAACCATCCCTCAGGCCACACATGTATGCACACATGTACACATGCACTCTCACACACAGTTTGACCAGAGCAGATGAAAGAAGCATTTTTTACTTGTGGTAATAATTCACTCCTTATTGCTCTACCCTAACTGTTGGAGTTGACTTCTGCTGCTGCTCCTGCTGCTGCTGTTGCTCAGCACAGCAGCCTGCCCATGGGAACATTCAATAACTTAGGCCTCTAATTTCAAGAGAAAATACTGGGATGAATGCAGGTAATGGAAAGAACACTACTTTCAGTAACAAAAGACATGAGTTCTAGTCCTGCCACTAATTTGTATTGTTTCTCCATGGAAAAGCCACTTAACCTCTTCCAGCACCATATTTTCTCATCTTGAAAATGGAAAAAACAATACCCACTATGCCTCTCTTTTTAGGTTGGCATGAGGATCAAATAAGATAATGAATGTGAAAGCACTCTGTAAACTCTGAAGGGTGATACAATACACATGGAATGGATCCCTATTATTATTCCATCATGGAAGGTGGGAGAGGGAGGAGGAATGCATCAATCTGATCATTTTCTGCTGTGTGCTTCAGCTCCTGCTTACGGAGCTGCACTCTTTGCCCTCCCACTCACCCCCTACACACACTTCATCTGCTCTGCCTCTCTACTGTAAAAGTTTCAGCTTGTGAAGATTTAAACAAACAGCTCTTGACTGCTCATGTACCTTGCATCATAAAAAAGGTTTTCAATGTTAGTTTCATGTTATTGTATCATTTTTAAAAAATTCCCATTTTAGGCTAACTTTGTTCCTTGATGTGTGCATGCACTATAGACATTCAATAAATTAGTTGAATGGATAAATGACTATTACTCTTTAGAACATGGCAAAATCTTTTTTCCTTAAAATAAGATAGACTTGTTATTTCTTCCCAAATGAAATAACCATAAAATATTAAGACTTTATTAAGGAAATGATTTTTTAAAAGATTTTATTTATATATTTGACAGAGGGAGACACAGCGAGAGAGGGAACACAAGCAGGGGGAGTGGGAGAGGGAGAAGCAGACTCCCTGCTGAGCAGAGAGCCTGTTGCAGAACTCGATCCCAGGACCCTGGGATCATGACCTGAGCCAAAGGCAGATGCTTAATGAGTGAGCTACCCAGGCACCCAAGGAAATGATTTTATATGCCCCATAAGCACATGCCATTGTATGTGTCAATTTTGCAGCCAGAATTGGTGTATTATTAACTTGGTCAATGTGTCTTGTATATCTACTTATTGGAAATAATCAGGCATTACTTTTATTTGTTGAAGAAATAAACTTTTATGTTTAAAAAAGTGCATTAATGCATTTATCCCTAGAGGCATGTAAAGAACAGTAGTGGTTCTTTAAAAGTTTTTTTTTTTGGTTACCCTTCTTTTCAGTTTTTTGGTTATGTAGTTCACTCGGTATCTTCCAAAAATAGCATGACACTTAGCATTTATACAAAGGTTCACTTATTTACTTATTCAATACAATTTTGGAAGCATTTAATAAACACAATCTTCCAAAACATCATGTATTTCAACCCAACCATTTCCAGATAAAGAAACAGAAGTTCAAAGAGGTTAAATGACATGTCTAAGGTCTCACAGTGAATTAGTGGCAGAGATGGTGTTGAAATCCAGACCTTCTGACTTAATTCAGTCTCCTTTCCACATCACTATCTTGCTTTCCACTTAATTTGTTTTCTGCAGTTATTCTGGGTGGGACTTGCAGCTTGGTATATTTATTTTTCCAGTAATAGATGAAAGGTCATCCTCTGTCACCATATTTGAGCTATGTGGTCTTGAGCAAATAGCTTGCTCTTTCTGGGTCCTAGTTCCTTCATCAATAAACTAAAACAGCTAGACCAGGTGGCCTCTGAGGCTTTTTTCAGCTTTGAGCTTTAATTTCCCATGGCTCTGTGATTCAAACTGTACACAGATCATTGATCATTCTCAAAATCTGATGAAGAGAAGTTGAAAGAGCAAATTTTTGTAGATCCATGAGTCTATGCTATACAAAATATTCTACTCTGCTCTTTCAGCCCTCACAGTGTCAGAAATGTCATATTGGTGTTTTGTCTCTGTGGAAGGCACTGAGGGTCATTAAGGATATTGGAGTATTGGAGAGATATTTTCCAAACTTCCTAAACACCTTAAGGCAGAAAGAGCTTGGACAAAGATCTGGTCAAAGCATCCAGGTTATATCACATCCTAACCCTATGATCTCAAACAAATTGCTCAACCTCTCTACTATCAATTCCTTTATCTAAAATGGAAATATTACCTAAATTAAATGGCTATTTGAAGATTAAATAAGAAAAAATATAGAAAGTGCTTAACAGATATGTAGGTGCTTAATAAATGTTGCTTTGCTTCTGCTTAAAAGTCCATTTTTTAAAGATTTTATTTATTTATTTGACATACAGAGAGAGATCACAAGTAGGCAGAGAGGCAGGCAGAGAGAGAGGAGGAAGCAGGCTCCCCGCTGAGTAGGGAGCCCAATGCGGGGCTCGATCCCAGGACCCTGAGATCATGACCTGAGCTGAAGGCACAGGCTTTAACCCACTAAGCCACCAAGTTGCTCCTTAAAAGTCCATTTTTTTAAGATTTTTATTTATTTATTTGACGCAGAGAGAGAGATTACAAGTAGGCAGAGAGGCAGGCAGAGAGACAGGGAGAGGAGGAAGCAGGCTCCCTGCTGAGCAGAGAGCCCGATGCGGGCCTCGATCCCAGGACCCTGAGATCATGACCTGAGCCGAAGGCAGAGGCTTTAACCCACTGAGCCACCCAGGCGCCCAAAAGTCCATTTTTTTATTTCACGATTTCACACATATGAAATGTCCAGACTAGGCAATTCTATAGAGAAATTAGTATACAAAAAGTAGATTAGTGGTTGTCAATGTCTTGAGCAGTAGTGCAGGAATGATAGGATAGATTGTTTCATTTGCTTGTTTGAATTTTATTAGCTATGTGATTTAATTAAAATTAACAGACTTATACTTCCAATATGTCTAAAACTTTTAACACTTATGCTTCCCAAAACCTTATCATTCCTCTAATTCAATGTCCACTGTGATTTGATATTCCTATATGGTTACATTTCCCACTCTTTCATTTTTTTAGTTTTAAAAATGTTCTAAAATTGATTGTGGTAGGGCGCCTGGGTAGCTCAGTGGGTTAAAGCCTCTGCTTTCGGCTCAGGTCATGATCCCAGGGTCCTGGGATCGAGGCCCGCATCAGGCTCCCTGCTGAGCGGGGAGCCTGCTTCCCCCTCTCTCTGTCTGCCTGCCTCTCTGCCTCCTTGTGATCTCTCTCCCTCTGTGAAATAAATAAATAAAATCTTAAAAAAAATTGATTGTGGTAAAGGTTGCACAATTCTGATTATACTAAAAACCATTTAATGTGCACACATTTATATGTGTATGTGTAAATTGTATGGTATGTGAATTATATCCCAATAAAATTGCTACCATAGAAAAGTGATCCTAATGAATACTGTGGGGAAAATATCCATTATAAGTCAGTCATTCTTGGCTGCATCTAAATCCTTCTACTGACTTATAGCAGAGTCACTGAATGAGATCATCAATTTAGAAGTACTTTGAAAAATTTAACAATGACAAAAGAAATGTATTCAAAGGAAATAATAAAATTATAATTGAAGAAATAAAGATATGAATAAATGGAAAGAGATGCTTTGCTCCCAACCAGCAAGGCTAAAATAGAAGAAAGATGAGACTCTTTAAGTTAGTACATAGATTTAATGCAATATCAATTAAAAATTCTGCAAGGTGTTTTACAGACCATGATACATTTATAGTGAAGTTCACCTGGAAGAATAAGAGACAAAAATGCCAAAAAATACTGTTTTATATAATGATAGTATATAGTTTCTCAGGTTTTAAAACTTAGTATAAAGTCATACATATAAAAAAGACATTTTGGCATTGAATTAAAAAGGAAGATTGATCATTGAAATAGCATATTTTAAACAAACAGAGCCAAATTTATAAAAATGTCTCCAGTTCGCTAGAAAGAACACACACACACACACACACAAGAACACTAACAAATCACTAACAAATAAATATTGGTGGGGAAACTGTGTATCCATAAGAAGAAAATTGAATTTGGTTATATGTATCTCACATTATATGTTTCAATAAATTCCAGATGGATCAAAAAGTTAGACATACAAGTCTAAACTGTGAAACTAGAAAAAAAAAACCAGAACAGCCTTGTTTATCTAGCTACAGTAGCCATTGAAAAAATAAGGGATATCATTGAAGCCAGGATAATGTGCTCAAATATATGACAGAAAATCTTGTGCACATTGTACTATAATCAGATGAAGATCAATGAGGACTCCAAGAAACAAACTGAGGGTGGGGGAATGGGTGAGCCTGGTGTGGGTATTAAGGAGGGCATATATTGCATGGAGCACTGGTTGTTATATGTAAACAATGAATCTTGGAACACTGCATTAAAAACTAATGATGTACTGTATGGTGATAACACAATAAAATATATATCTATTATATGTACACATATAACAGATATAGAAATATATATGTGTGTATATATATATATATATAAAGGAAACAAGCAGAAGGGAAAATATATACAATTGAGAACTCTCAAAACACACCAGTCAGAACATATAAATAAATAATGAAACATATGAGATAAATGTATAAAGCTCACTAGATGAGTTGTCAAAAAAAATGGACAACAAGCACAATAGGGAACATATTCAGTATATAATTGCAGGACAAAACATGTGACCTTGACATAATACAAATTAAAACACAATGTCCCCCAGCTTAGTAGTATGCATCTAATAAAGATCACTGTCATGAAACAGGTCACCACATAAATTGGTGGTGAAATATCTGGAATACACTATGACAATGTATAACTACTCTTTGCCCAAGTAATTCCATTTGCAGAAATATATCCCCAAGGATATAATACTAAATAAAGGAAAATAATTTATGCAAAAATGTTCATTATATTGCTGTTTAAATATTCACCTGCTGTATATGTAAATCTGTAAATTACTATGTCATATGCTTAGGGGAATCAATTATGTATAAGACCCAATCCCTGCCCTCAGAGAGCCCCTAATATAACAAGGAAGACAACTGTATGTATAACATATTCTTTCATGGAAATAAAGACAAAGAGCTACAGGGACCAAAAAGAACTGATTTTATTCCATGGGGCTTGAGCAGGGTTGGGGGGGAAAGAAAGGTATCATGGAGGGGGTAGCATTGAACCAGAACCTTGAAATGTTAGTAGAGTTTGGTGCAAAATGGAAGTGGTTAAAAGACATTACATGAAAGATTTCAAATGCTCAATAACTGAAGGCTGGCTAAACACACTACTGGATATTAATAGGTTGGATGACTACACAATCATTAGAATCAACCAAAAGTAATATATTTGTGAAATAATCTCAAGCCACATAAAACCTACAAGCATTTGCTTTAATCCTTCTCTGGGATTAAACACTCAGTCAGGAGGGCTGTGAATTTTGGTTTCTGCAGTATCTTCAAGAAAATAAGAGTGGCAGTTGCTTGTGGTTACTGTAGGGGGCTGGATTCTGTGCTTCCTCCACTTTCACATCTCTGATGAATGAACACAAATCATCTCCAATGAAAGAGCAGCTTGACGTGCTGCTCCCCATGCTCTTCACCCTCTCTCCCCATAACATCCTAGCCCACTAAATCCTCTTCTATTTTAACAAAGCAATTACAATGCCCAGTCTCCAATATCCCTGAGTAATGGGACAAGAGTTAGGAGGACTCAGAACATCTGTCCTGTTTTACTAAGTCTACTGACAGAAAAAACAAAAGCACCTGGGATTGGAAACCTTAGTTTATGTAAGCTTGGAATTCATCAGCTCTGATTTCTGCCTGCTACATTCTTACCCAAATTTATTGTGTGTTCCCTCTGCACACATAAAATAGAAATGTGAAAAGCAATTTAGTTACTTAAAGAAAAACTTGTCTCCCGAATGGAATTTTTCAAGTTCTAGGCCCTAAGCAGACACATCAAAATAAATCAGCTTTTACTGTACAGCCAAAATCAGTAGGTCTCTGTGAAAGGGCCTTCCCCATTGTTTACTTTCCTCCATTCCAAATGGAAGGATTTTGAGGAAATGCAAAATGCCACAAACTCACCTGCAATGTCTTGTCATTTGTATCAAGGTCACATCTAACATTTAGCACTGGTCTCCCCCCGTGGTTTTTGCGGGAAGGACTGAGGCTATTAGATTCTTGGACTTCTATCCATATAAATAGCTACTCATAGGCCAACTCTGTGGTATTTAACACAAGTAATATACATCATATAATACAGAATCATTCTCCCCAGAGGGAATCTGAGGCTAATTGAAAGGCTACTTTGTAAATAATCTCTTTCCTTAACTTTATCTTATGTTTATGTAAGTGTTAAAAAAAAACTCATGCCACTAATTTTTTTCATCCAAATCCCACTCAAATCTAGCACCTATACTTTCACTGTTCTAACACCCCTGTGAGATTAGTGGGCCAGCGGTGATACATGTTTACACAGCTGGGCTGTTTGGATCAGGCCATATCTTCAGGCCTCAAATTAGAAAGAGCAATGGGCAGATGGTCTGAAGAGATGGGCCCTGGCCTCAGCTCTGCCACTAACTAACTATCTGATCTTTGGCTAATAACCCCCCCTTTCTGGTCCTCAGTTTCCTTATCTGTAAAACAAGATATTAAACTCAATAATTTACAGTTTTTTCCAACTTCTAAGGTTCAGTGAGTTGAAGTTCATAAACATGTTTCAGAGACATCCCACTATGAACAAAATGTGGTGTTATAAAGTTGAAAAATATATTGGTTTTGCAGTAAAATACACTTGTGCTATTATGTCTTGTCTCGTATATTGTTTTTCCTCGAGTATCTAATTCTCCCATTTTGATTCAACTAATTTGCTGTACAGTTATTTTCATTTTTTCCCTACAACAGTATCAGATGCTATGACTATAAATATCAATCTTAATTACTAAAATAAGTCAGATTAATTTATGCAGCAAATACTTAACTGAGTGTCTATTATGTCCTAGGCACTAGGGATGCATAGTGAATAAGGTAGACAATATCCCTGTTTTCATGAAGCAAGCATACTTGTGGATGGACATATAACAAGCAAATATATAAATATATAATATAATATAAGGTCTAAAAATAAACACATTAATGTCATGATGAAAAATAAAGCAGGGTTTCCAGTTAAATGCAGTGGATTAGACATTCACATTTATGTATAAATGACACAAAATAAAATATTTTAGAGGCATAAACCCATGAGGAAAAACAAACGGGAAACAGTATGAAAAGCACTTTAGGAAAAGGAAAGTGAAAAAACAACTATTAACTGATTGGGAGACCCAAGAAACCTGAATCCTAAAACAAGAGTGAGAAAATGAACAAGACAATTTGCACCAATGATCTCCCAAAAGGCTCAAAATTTGGCACCGTCCAGCCACCACTTGGTACTGAGGGTGAAAGTGCAGCTGAAAACATGGAAATTGGTTGAAAGACGGTTTACGGAGCAATTAAGGCTTCAAATTCCCTCCTCTTTTTTTCACAGCAGGGTAACTCCCCTACATACTTCCCTCTTACAGAAGACTATTCACAGTGGAGTAATTCCCCTACATACTTACCTCTTACCAAAGAGTAGAAACTTATTCTGATCATTAAAATACAAGGTTTTTGGATTGGGTGTCTCAGCTAGAACTCAGTGTGTGATCTAGCTATCTACTGTATTTTGAGACCACAAGCCCTCTTCTCCTGTTTAGTTCCTAGAAACCTGCAGCCAAGGCTTGCCCCAGGTAGAAGATTGGAAGATTATTTTCTGAGACAATCTGATCAACCTTATAGAAAATTATCTAAAAATAATTAGAAGTTCACCAACAGAAGGGATCCAGCCAAATCATCCTATAGTAGGGCCCACCATGACAAAAGCTTTTAATCAGTTTTTTTGTGTCCCACTCAAACATAAGCAAACATCCAAGGACAAAAAAAATCTATCATAAAAGGAAGAGATCAAAACAAAAAAGTTAAGAAAAATAACTAAGAGAAAACATATCTCAGGGAGAAGAGAACTTTCAAAATTATTAAGATCATCAGAAATATAAAAGAAGATATTGTACTCATTAAAGAATAGTAACTATAAAAAATAAACATTAAATAAAAGAGTTATTGGATATTTTGAGACAACAGAAATAAAACTTCAATAGCAGTAGTGGAAAATAAAGTTGAGGAATTCTCACAAAAACTAGACCAAAGAAACAGAAATAGAAAATTTTAAAAAATTATTTTAGAAGATCAAACCAGGAATTCGAACATAGCAATGATGGATTTTCCTAAAAGAGAACAGAGAAGATGAGGAAGAAATTATTTAAAAAATCATTTGAAGAAATAATTTCCAGATTAAAAGGGGCAATAGATTACACAGCAAAACTGATGAAAATAGATCCACACTAAGGCATACCATACTGAAATATAAGAATGCTGGAGGC
The DNA here is from genome assembly GCA_002007465.1 of Ailurus styani. NCBI lineage: Eukaryota > Metazoa > Chordata > Mammalia > Carnivora > Ailuridae > Ailurus > Ailurus styani. The sequence goes on from LNAC01000249.1 coordinate 2,417,822, forward strand.
CAAGAGATTATATCTGAATGACAGAAGTTAAGTAAAAAAAGCAAAGAGGAGTAAAGGCCACAGAGATGGCCATAATTGTGCCGTGGGATCTCTAAGGAAAGGAAATTTAATGCCACTGGCATTGCATAAACCACTATATCCAATCCATTGACTGCTGTCTGCTCTACTCTAAAAGGATATCAGACACATGAAAAAATTTTCAACATCATTAGACATCAGGGAAATTCAAATCAAAGCCATACTGAGATACCACTATACACCAGGTAGAATGGTAAAAATTAACGAGGCAGGAAACAACAAATGTTGGTGAGGATGTAGAGAAAGGGGAACCCTCTTATACTGGGATGCAAGCTGGTACAGCCACTTTGAACAACAGTATGGAGGTCTCTCAAAAAGTTAAAAATAGAGCTACCCTATGACCCAGTAATTGCACCACTGGGTATTTACCCCAAAGATACAGAAGTAGTGAAAAGAAGGGGCACATATACCCCAATCTTCATAGCAGCAATGTCCACAATACCCAAACTGTGGAAGAAGCTGAGATGCCCTTTAACAGATGAATGGATAAAGATGTGGTTCATATAGACAAAGGAATATTACTCAGCCATCAGAAGGGATGACTGCCCACCGTTTGCAGTGACATGAATGGAACTGGAGGGGATTATGCTAAATGAAATAAGTCAAGCAGAGAAAGACAATTATCATTTGGTTTCACTCATATGTGGAACATAAGGAATAGCACGGAGGACCACAGGGGAAGGGAGGGAAAACTGAAGGGGGTAAATTGGAGGGGAAGACAAACCATGAGAGACTATGGACTCTGGGAAACAATCTGAGGGTTTCAGAGGGAAGGGGAGGTAATGGGATGGGTTACCGTGGTGATGGATATTAAGGAGAGCATGTATTGCAGTGAGCACTGGGTTTTATATGCAAACAATGAATCATAGCACACTACATCAAAAACTAATGAAGTACTGTATGGTGACTAACATAATAAATAAGAAAGAAAATAATGTCCAATTTTTCCAAAAAAATAAACAAAATTGGCAGTGGTTTAACTCCATTAAATAAGAAAAAAGAGAAAGAGAAAGAGAGAGAAGACCCAAAAACCAAAATGTAAAACGGAAGAAAAAACAATACAAGAGATAACTACAGTAATACACAGTGTGATAATAGATTATTATAAACCATATATGCTAACAAATCAAATAACTTAGAAAAAACAGATAATTCCTTAAAATGCACAAATTACCATGATTGAATGAATCTTGAATCCAAGAAATAAGAAATCTTCCTAGACCAATAACAGGAATGAAAGTCAATTTTGGAATCAAAAATCGCCCAGCACAGAAAAGCCCAAGACCATATGGTTTCATTGGTGAATTCTACCACACAATTAACAAAATAATTAATGAAAATCTTGATCAAAATCTTACAAATAATAGAATAGAGGGAACACATTCAAAATCATTTCATGAGGCCAGTAGTACACTGTTACCAACCCCTGAAGATCTGGGCTCTAATGGATTCTCAAGAATATAAACTCAAATTGGTGGCATTAGATTTCCTTTCCTTACAGATCCCATGGCAGGTCCTGTTTAGGAGACAGTAATTTTCTTAGTCTGCTCAGGCTGCCATAACAAAATACCACTGGGGGGCGCCTGGGGGGCTCAGTGGGTTAAAGCCTCTGCTTTTGGCTCAGGTCATGATCTCAGAGTCCTGGGATCGAGGGCCACATCGGGCTCTCTGCTCAGCAGGGAGCCTGCTTCCTCCTCTCCCTGTCTCTCTGCCTGCCTCTCTGCCTACTTGTAATCTCTCTCTCTCTCTCTCTGTGTCAAATAAATAAATAAAATCTTTAATAAAAAAATACCACTGGGTAAATTAAACAACAGAAATTTATTTCCTCCCAGTTATAGAAACTGGAAGTGCAAGATCAAGGTGCCAGCATGGTTGATTTCTAATGAGAGCACTCTTCCCGGCTTGCGAACAACCACCTTCTTCTTGTGTTCTCACATACGGAGAGAGAGCACTCTCTGGTATCTCATCTTTTGAGGAGAGTATAAGAATTTTCATGGGTAGGGGGACACGATTCAGTCCATAGCAGTAATGAAACTTGCACAGAAAAGAGGCAAAGGGTCAAGCAGTCCTGCTAGATAATACACAGTTGAGTGACTAGAGTCTACAATCATATTCCCTTCCAGATTCATCTATCTGTGGAACTCACTAAAGCACTCATACATTTACAATTATCCAACTCCTAGCACTTCCCTCTCCATCCTCCCACCCTTCCAAACCACCGTGATAAAGATAAAGATTGTTGTACTCTAAAGTCATCTGATGGGATCAAGTTTCATAGACAGAAAAGGAATTCCTTTGTGTTTAATAGATAATAAATCCATTATCTATATTAGGGAAGTAATATGTCCAAAGTCACTCTGAAAATAAGGTTTCAAACTAGAATTGAGACACAGAGCTCTTGTATCCCAACAAAAATCTCCCTCTACAAACAAAGCTATTATCCTAAGAGACCCATGCCTCAGGTTGGTTCTGAGAGGATTCAACAGTTATTTAAGGGCTGCTAAAATGCTGGGTCACTGTGACCCCTTAGTCTGATTGTAACTGTTCAGTTCCATCTTCCTGGACATTCTATCAAGTAACTGAAAATCAGGGAGATCCCCCTCCTCCACCAACCTTAAATTTCATTAAGGAAGAAGTACACTATGTACTTGTTCCCTTGGCACTTCAGGTGGCCAATTTTATCCTTTCCCATGCCAATTAGAAACTTGCAAGCTCCTTGTTTTCCTGCCAGCTGTCTTCAGGGACAGTATGCTCTCTAAAACCCACATGACAATAAATATTACCTAATATAGACCAGTAATTCCATACTGGAGTTGAAAATATCAAGATTACTATTAAGATTGAAGCATTGACTAGAAAATAGTCCCAGTGATCTACTGATTATTTAGCAGTTATGGGTGTCACCTTCCCAAAACTCATGTTCTCCAAGGAACCTTTTATGATAAAAACCCACCTAACTCTGACTACTCAATTACTCCATTTTGCACTCTATTGCTTACCCTTGTTAAGTTGTTGCTTTGAAAACACTGCTTTGGTATTCAGAGTTATCATTGTGCAAGTGTACGCTCTCCCTAACAGACTTGTGGGTTCCATGTAGTCGTGTCAGAGTATGGTCTTCAATACCTATGCTTTGTGTGTCCTAAATTTTACTTTCTTACCTTTCTTTTCACAGACACAACAATCTAATATTGTGAGGAAGCAGAAGGGCTAAGGATTGGCGAAACATGGCTCATGCATCAAATATAGCATGCTGAATAGTAAAATGTGACACCATCTCCTATGATTCTCTGCAATGATAATAGCTAAGTGGTTAAACTTTGATGCCCATGTATCTCCTTCCTTACCTCCCTTCAACAGTCCTTCTATGTCCCAAAGTCTCCCTTATGTAATTGCCAACAAAACCTTGATAAAGGGGATCACTGGATGGAGGAGGAACACCATAGGTAATCTAGCCCTTGCCCTCCCACTTCTCTCACTGTTTCTTTTTTTTTCTTGCTGCTTGTGATGTTTGTGGGGGAGGAAGAGAAGAAGGCAAGGGGGAATTTACTGGATCCTCAAGCATTTTCTGCCAACCGGATGAGAGGGAGGAGACCTATAGACTGCTTCTGTCACTTCATTTCTTCTTCCCTAATCCTGAAGAAGAGTTTTCATACTGCCTCCTTCACCCATTAGTGAAACAATGAATAAATGGATAGTATGGGTGTTCATCTTGAAGAGGTTTCCAATGAAGGTATAAGCAGAGATTGGCTCTGATTTAGTTGACTGATAACTATTTCTAGTGTTTTTCAAAAACTTTTATTAAGCAGATTACTTAAAGCTATGCCTAATCTTTTACTCCTTTTTCTCCTGTTTCCTTATCTCAAACAGAAACCTACTTCTACATCTACCTCCAGATGACCTTCTTAGCTAACACACACTTTTGTAATAAACCACACACACAACATAGGCTAAATGATTAAGCAGAATGTAATTTTATTGTCACAAACTCTCTAAGTGGGAAATTTAGAAACTTCATGAATTATACATCAAAACACGTACACAAAACCCACTGTGTTCATCAAAAAGAAATTGTGCTATTTCTACTACCCACATTCTAGTCATATACAATCACATTTCCACCACAATATTTATAAATGTACCCGATTAGAAATCATAGAAATGTTAAATATCATAATGGGAATTGAGTATAGAGATAATTTAGTCTAATCCTCTCATTTTAAAGAGGACAAAACTACTATCTAGACAGAGGGATTTGCAAAGGTCACTCAGGTAGTTGAGAATAGAAGTGAGACCAAAACAATGGCCATGTTTATGATCCTCTGTGTCAAAACAAACAAACAAATATTCAACCAAGAATTTAAGAGTGTATGGATCCATCCTGCAGATGAGGAAGCATCAATATTTCCACACCAAAAAATGACCTTATTCATCATGTCTGAACCTCTATGCTCTTTTCTGTACTGCTTTGCTGCTGTTATCAATTCCCAGGGTGCTTCCCTTCCCCTGCTTCTGAATAGCCCCTATGAATGAACAATTCTGGAATGCATTTGCTATGATGTTTGCAAAAACAGCCACCCAGAGAAAAGGTCAGTGTCAGTGTACTCTGTTTCCAAATATGCTCCTTTAAAAATCAGACACTACTATGCTGAATACCAATTGCCTAAAGACTTACAAAACTCCTCTAGGAAAGTCCAAGTCTCCTGAAAAAAATGTAAAATCCAATGCATGTCGTGATGTGATTTACCAAACTGAAAAAGGATCACAAAATGAGCATGAAGGGACACCATTTATCCACTGGCCTGGGGATTCCATCTACAAGAGGATGACATGATTCCACATTCCTCAGTATGCTCAGCTACTTCTCTAGTCAGGAAGGCCCACACATACTCTCTGGTAACTAGAAATAGGGATACAGGTCTCTAGAGAGCCTCCAAGCAAAGAAGTGGAGCCAAAAAGGAAAGGAGTACTTATTTATAGCCATTTTGCCAAGTATTTCTGATGTTAGTCCTTCCCTGGTAATTGTCAGTCTGTTCTGAACTCTGGATTTTCCATAACACAAAATCATGCTTGCTGTTTCTCCTAGATGCTGCTGCCAAACATCATTAATCAGGTGGTACACACAAAGAGCTTCACAATTATACCCAAGCTATTACCTTCTACCACTCTCTCCTGTACTACAGCCATACCAGACAACTCTAAATTACTGCACACATCATGTACTTTGAGGCCTCACACTTTTCTCCTCTATATCCTTACAATAGTGCTTCAAATTGCTTTTTATTCTTCAAGACTCATTTAAAAAGTCATTTTCTCTGTAAAATCTTCCATGATCCCTACTGCCAAGCCAAATTAATTGTTCTATATATGATTTCTGTTCTCCCAATAATTCAAACATTCACAAATTTTTGAGTACCAAATACTTGTCAGGTACTTTGCTAAGTATTGGGAATATAGAAGACGATATACATGGTCCCTGTCCTCATAGAATTGATAGGGTAATAGGAGAGATAAGTAGTTCCAATAAATACTTTCTATAGGGAAGGTACAGGTGGCAATGGGATGTCACTGCAAGGATCTGACATAGACTTGAGAAGTCAAAGAAGGTCTACCTGAATATAAAGTATTTAAATTGAGACCTGAAGTAGAAATATGAGTTAGCCACATGTAGAGTGTATCACCTTCCAGACAGAGAATTATGAACATATGAAAAAAGAGTGAGGCATGGAAGAACTTGGGTGTTTCAAGGAAATTAAAAAAGGAGAGCACAAATGGGAAGTCAGGAGAAGGCCGAGCACTGTAGGCTAAATTAATAATTCTGGACCTTATACTTTATTCTCCACAGGGTGATACACGCTAACATGGATTGGGCTTGTGCCAATGTCCCCATATGTGCAGAACTGAATAAAGTGGGTCTCTGAGAAGAAAAAAATAATTCTGGACCTTAAAGAGGAATAGGAAGTCACTAAAAGGGGCTATTCAGAGGGAACAAATTAGATACAGAGACATGTTAATCACCTGGAATAGGATGATAAAGAGAAATAGATATATTTGAGTGATATTTAAGATCAGGAATCTATTGTATGGTGACTAACATAACATAATAAATATTATTAAAAATGAATCTATAGGACTTAAATAACGGTATCTTAAGAAAGAAAGATGGGAGGCTTCAAAATGATAAAAATTAGTAATGCTATATTTTACTGAGGTAAGGAATAAATGAGGAGGGTCAAAATGGTTTCAGGCAGTAGGGTGGTTAGACAATGAGTTTGGTTTTGAAAATACTGAATTTAAGGTGCTTATGAGATATACAAGTGAATATAACAAATAGCATGGTTCTGGGACACAAAAGAGACAGTTAAATTAGGGATAAGAAACAGAATTATCAGCATAAAGATGGTTATTGAAATCATGAAAGTGGATGATTTTATTTTAGGGAGAGAGTAGAATGAGCAAAGAAAAACTCTGTGATATCACAACAAACATTTAAATGTTACATGAAAAAGCCACAAACGGACATTGAGAAAGAATGGTCAGAGAAATAAAAGGAAAACCAGGGGAGTGAGGCTCTCAAAATCCAAGGAAAGAGGGTACATCAAGAAAGAAGACAATCATCTGAGATGAATGCTGTTGAGTTGCCAAGAAGGGCAAATTTAGCAGCATGGGTGTCACTGTGACCTTATTGAGAGCTATTTCAGTGGAGTTGTGTGGGGAGGAAGACAGATTGGAGTGGGTCGAGGCGAAGAAAGGGAGACAGAAATGTAAACAACTCAAGAAATTAGTGTTTAATGGTAGGAGCGAGATTGTTCAGTAACTGAGAGGGTTAAGGGATCCAGAAGGTCTTCACTTGCTTGTTTGAACATAGGAGACTATAATATGTTTAAAAGCTGAAAAAAGAATCCAGTAGAGAAGGATTGCTTGAAAATATAGGAAAGAAGTCAACCGATGGCATAAATCTCCTGGGAAAGCTAAAGGTGAAGGGATCCAGGGTATAGATTAAGGGATTAGCTTTTCATTAAAAGGAAGGATATCCCTCCTTGATAACATTAAGAAAAAAAGAAGCTCACTGAAATGTCTCTAGGTTTGGAGATAGAGCTGAATAGGCAGTGAGAAATTCTGCCAGGATCCAGGGGAGGGAGAATGACAGGAGAGAAGTTTGAGAAGATCATTTTTTGCCAATTTCCCAGAATGCTTTCTTTTTCTAGAGCTCCCCCATGATTACTAGGAGATAGTGTAATGCAGTAGTTAAGAAAAGGGAGCAAGACCAAGAGTTTCTGGTAAGAACCTTGGCTCTACCACCAACCAGTTGTACGATCTTGTGCAAATCACTTTTTTTTCAGTTTTCTCATCTGTGAAAAAGGAGATCATATTTTTACCTCCCTCAATTTTATTATAAAAATTAATTGAATTAAGGGGCACCTGGGTGGTTTGGTCAGTTAGGTGTCCAACTCTTGGTTTTGGCTGAGGTCATGATCTGAGGATCATGAGTTCAATCCCAGCATGTGGCTCGGTGCTCAGTATAGAGTATGCTTGAGCTTCTCTCTCCCTCTCTTTTTGCCCTTTCCCTGCTCACGCGTTCTCTCTCTCATAAATAAATAAATAAATAAATAAATAAATAAATAAATAAATAAAATCTTTTAAAAAATTAATTGCGTTAATATACATGAGGGGCTTAAAACAGTGCCTGTCAAATAATAAACACTTTAGTGTTTCTTTCATTATTACTCCTCTCCAAATATCATCTGAGTCAGTTTGTTATTGAATTACATGGAAATGCAAAAGGCAACTATTAGGTATGAGGGCAGGTAAAGTTTTTCTTCAAAAGTAGTTGATATTTTCATTTTCTAACTAGAGTAAAAATACAACAGGGACATAAGGTTTGCTATATATATATATGTATATGTATATATATATATACACACACATACATAAACACATATACTATATATATGTATATATGTATACACACATGGTATATAATCATACATAGATAAACATTTATGTATATGTATGGATTTTATAAATATATGTATATGTATGGGATATATATAGGAGATGTATTATATATAAATATATTTATATTTACATACATATATTCTCAAGAAATCATGAATACCAATATATCACAGTAGAGGGGACTTGGTCCATAGAGGATGGAATCAAGAGTGGTTTCACTTTTTTTTTTTTGCTTTTTAAAATTTTTTTTGAATTTTTTCAGTGTTCCAAGAGTCATTGTTTATGCACCACACCCAGTGCTCCATGCAATACGTGCCCTCCTTAATATCCACCACCAGGCTCACCTATCTCCCCATCCCCCTCCTTTCCATAGCCCTCAGTTTGTTTCTCAGAATCCACAGTCTCTCATGCTTTGTCTCCCCCTCCAATTTATCCCAATTCACTTTTCCTTTCCTTCCCCTAATGTCTTCCATTTTATTCCTTATGTTCCACAAGTAAGTGAAACCATATGATAATTGACTTTCTCTGCTTGACTTATTTCACTCAGCATAATCTCCTTCAGACCTGTCCATGTTGATGCAAAAGGGGTATTCATCCTTTCTGATGGCTGAGTAATAGTCCATTGTGTATATGGACCACATCTTCTTTATTCTTTCGTCTGTTGAAGGGCATCTCAAAAGTGGTTTCTAATGAGGAGCCTAGAGGATTTCCTTGATCCCTATGGTGATCCTCTTCTAAATACAGCAGCAAAAACACCACCACCAGTTGAGGTTTTCAATTCTATTCCAGCCCTCTTCTCTTTTTCTATTTTAGGAGGAAAGGTTCATATCCATGTTTGGAAAAATCCTGTTTTTTTTTATGTAAAGGTAGTGGAGCTGCTTCTTTCTTGAATAGCTTTGTAAATAACCAGAAAACATCTGGGTAAGTTCCATAGGAGGGGGACCTCCACCTAAATACATAAACGTTTGCTCCCCGCATTTACTGCAAGAGTATTGTACCAAATTAATGACTTGGATATAAAGGTTGAAAGACTGAAGATACTTACGTGTTCAGTTGGAAAATATGGTGCCAGCTTGAGGAAAGAGAGAACAAGCAGTTAAATGGAACTAGCTTATATGGTGCCTAGAAGGTCAAATCAGAAATGTGGACTGTCACACTTTGCTAATACAATTTGCATCAGTGAAAAGCCTAGATTACATGTACATAATAATATGCCACTTTATTATTTTCAGTACATTCTGTACATATGAAATGGCTAAATGTTGCCTCGCAGAGGTCCCACTAGACCTGATCCTGCTTGATTTATAATTAGCATATTTATTTGTTAGTATGCAAATGAGTACTGCTATAGTACTTGGGAAAAATTGTGTTGCTAAGTAAATGCAGAATTCCTCCTGCAGTTTTGCTCCAACTATTCATTTGTGCTGCCAACCTCTTTTTTTTTCAGAAAGTACAACATTAAACAGCAAACCAGCAGAAGTACTTGAATGTATACAATGGTGGTCCAGTTGTATTAGACTGGGAAGGTGGTATGGATGCAGAGTAGAGCTTTAAGTAGCAAGTATGTAAAACAGATCTCACAGCAGCATAGATAAGGGGCAAATTAGTATAAGCAAGGACAAATCTTTCCATTTGTGAACCCATTTGCTCTCATTTAAACTTACACAGATATACCAAAAACACTTTGGCATCAAGATTCAAAGTTTAGCTCCATCACTTACTAGCTTTTGACTGGTTCAGCAAGCTCTCATGTGCCTAGAACATAGGTTTTGCTCTTCAAATACGTGAAGATATAAGCACTATAGTGGCAATATACCATAGTGGTTAAGCAAGAGGTCTCTGAAGTCAGACCAACCGAGCTCAGAATCCTGACTGCTACTAGCTATGTATCATTTTCATCAAGTTATTTAACCTCTTTAATCTTTGATTTCATTGTAAATGGAACTTCTTAGTAGCCCTATTTAACTCAGAGTTGTGGTGAATATTTAATAAGATAATCCCCAAAAAACATTTAGCAAGGTGTCTGCAACATACTAAGCCCTAAATAAACACTAGATCTTAAAGTGTTACCCCTAAATCTTCTTCATTTTGGCTTATGACCAATCAATTCCACTATAAATGGTCTTGTTAAGAACACTAAACATTACCTCTGTGTAGCTTAACTGAGTGGACATCCTTACATGATGTCAGCAGCATTTAATTCAGATGATTAATTTCTCCTTTTTGAAATGTAAAAACTGAAAAGACTTCAGGAATATGTGAGGAAGTATTAATTACTTAAACGATAAAATTTTAGATCAGGTGTTAGAAGAGGATTGTCGCATCTCTGTCTCTGGAACACTAAAATGTAATCAGCTACACTATCACATGTGTATTGAATACTCAACTGCCCAAAGACAGAAGCTGGATTAAATGTTTTCTGAAGATTTCCTTTTGCTTTTAGATTCTATGATTTTTCCAAATTAGTGAACAATAGCAGCTACTATTTGAGCAGACATAGCTAAAATATAGACATGTGTATTTGGAATGTGCCCTGCAATTCTCACAAAAACCTTGTAAAATGGGTATTCTCCATATTTTAAAATTAATGAAACTGGCTTAGAAAAGCACAAATAACAAAGTCATGAAAATACTGAGTGGTAAATTAGTAATATTGTTTTTCATTTATTCAGTCATTCTTACATAAATCCAACCAATATTTATTGGGCACCTACCATATGTCAAGAACCATCTTAATACTGGACTACAGCATTGAACATAGTAGATAAAAATCATGACCTTGTGGAGCTTGTGTTTTAGTAGGAAGAGAATATGAGCCAGTACTGTCTCATTCTAAGACCTTGATTCAATTCTATAATCTAGTATAATTTCCTCTGACTAGTTTTTGTGTCGTGTTACTATTGTACAGTGAGGTCAAATTTTTCCCTTTTTAGACACAGCAGAACCATGCACCAAGGAAACCAAACTATTTCCAAATTTTTCCTCTGGGACTCACTGTGGAGTCTGAACAGCAGAAGCTCATTTTTATGCTATTTCTGTGCATGTATCTGGTCACCATGGTAGGAAACTTACTTATACTGGTTATTATCAATGAGGCTGACCTTTATAGCCCCATGTACTTCTTTCTTGCCAATCTATCCTTCACCGACATCTGATTCATAACCACTACAATCCCCAAAATGTTGGTAGACATCCAAAGCCAGAGCTTGACCATCTCCTTCGCAGGATACCTTACACAAGCATATTTTTTTATGTTGGTGGTGGATCTGGACAATTTCCTCTTGGCAGCCATTGGCATATGACTGGTATGTTGTCATTTGTTGTCATGACATATGACCAGTATGTTGCCATTTGTCACCCATTACACTATGCTACGTTACTGAACCCCAAGGGTTGTGTGCTATTGGAAGTGACACCATGGGTCATCTCCAACCTTGTCTCAACACTGCATCTCAGTCTGCTGGGTCTCTTGACCTTCTGTGATCAGAAAAAAATCCCACACTTTTTCTGTGATCTGGAACCCATTTTAAGGCTTGCTTGCTCAGACACTCAAACCAATGATTTGACAATCTTAGTTGTTGGGGGAGCAGTTATCTCTATCCCCTTTGCCTTCATTATTGTCTCCTGTGCCCTAATTTGTTGCACCGTACTTGAGATTCCTTCAGCAAAGGGGAAGTGGAAAACCTTCTCCATTTGTGGCTTGCATCTCTTAGCTATGGCCCTTTTCTATGGATCCATCATTGGGGTCTCCTCTCTGCCTTCTTCTGCCTACTCAGTAGAAAGGGACAAGGTAGCTGCCATCATATATACAATTGTAACTCTCATTATGAACCCCTTCATCTATAGTCTAAGGAGCAAGGACATGAAAGCAGCACTGAGGAGACTATTTAGAAAGAAAACATTTTTCTGAAATGGTGAGCCCTGCCATAAGAGACACCTCTATCAACCTTTTAGCCTTCGATTAGCACACATAGAAGCCAAAACCTCAGGCTATTGTGCTCTTATTGAAGTTTCTTTCTCATCCATCTCCTCCCCCCATTCCATGTCTAAGACTCTAGATGAGATTCATCACTCCATTAAAAACAACAACAACAACAAAACAAAAAAATACTCCTTTATTCCATAGTCTTTTACCACTTACATACAGTTTTCCCTGAATAAGTTCATGGTTGTATAGTCAGTACTTACTAATTGTTCTCTAATTTTTGGTTCGCGTTTCCCTTTTGTCTCTACCAAACTGTACATTTTAGGTCATTGATGGAAGGAAGGGAGGGAGGGAGGGATGGAAAAGAAAGGGA
>LNAC01000249.1:2430212-2443489 GCA_002007465.1 Ailurus styani
GAAAAGAAAGGGAGGGAGGGAGGGAGGGAGGGAGGAAGGAAGGAAGGAAGGAAGGAAGGAAGGGAGGGAGGGAGGAAGGAAAGAGTTGATAATAGCTCACATATCTTATAGATAATACCATGTTAGAGTTCACAACTTCCAAACAATGACTTGAGTTTCACAATAACTCTGAGGAAAATACCATATAATTCTCACATATGAGACAAGAAAAAAGATGTGCCAGTAGAAGAAAAGCAAACTAAGAGAAAAACAGTTACGTCATTTGTCCTTCTCTGAGCCCTACAGAGGTTCCCCACTGAAGATAAAGTTTTTTAGCATTTAAGATCCTCTACCACCCAAACACATTTATATTGCCAGAAGTTTGAACCATCATTCATTAACCCCTCCCCCACAATCCTAACACTTTGTCATTCTTTGAGCAGTCTACGGATTTGCATGACTCTTGTCTTTGTACATGTTACACCTTCTCCCTGGAATATCTGTTCCACGTTCTTCCTACAGACGTTTGATGCTTTTAAAAGGCTCCAACTCAAGCCTTACGTTCTCTGGGAATTCTTTCATAATTCTCCCATCTCTCTAGGTAAAATTATCCCTTCCCTTTCCAGGCTCCTGTAGCACTTGCTTTTGTTGTTGCATCATTTATCACAATGAATTATAATTATCAGGATATTTGTTGATCTATCCAAGATGTTCTGAGATTACTGTGGGGTGCAGGGACTATGTTTTATTAACATTTGTAGTTCTAGCCAGGTATAATGCCCGGAACAAAGTAGGTGCTCAGCAAGCCAAACTGACCCCCAAAATGGTCATTTTTCAAAAGAGAAAATTTAGTTTTAGTTTATCTCATGCTGATTTGCTGAGTAATATTAGATGAGTCAATTAATCTCTCTGGGCTTTAGTCCCCCACTGATACAATCCATGGAACAGTATAGTAACTTTTGCATACCAGCTACCCACATTAACCATTCAGGATTTGTTTGAGGTTAAAACATTCTGAGACAGAAGCCTATGAAAATGCCATACTGGGTAGGTGCCAGGAGTCCAAAATAAATCCAAAGAAATGTAAGGAAAATCAGGTTTTAAACATATGAATATATGAATATGAGGGCTTGAGGTACATAAAGATTTTTCTGTGGGTATGGAATCTTTTATGTTCTATCTGTATAGTATTTGAGCACTTGATCACAGAAGAGATTCAGGATTTTCATGCACATAGTACTGCTAAAATGCATCCCATTGCATTATACTATCTGGATTGAATGAACCTAACTCTTCGTTTTATGACTGTTTCAGGGCTGGGTTTGTGGCTTTGTGGTTACACAAGCACTACAATAGTCTAGTCACTGCTACTCAAAGTGTAGTTTGCAGACTTATGCTAATCACAACACTATTTCTTACTGGTCAACAGAGAGATTGAGCTAAATTTAGAAATTGAGATGAACATTTAGAAATGTGGAGAAATTTCACATTTCCATGAAATTTTTTAACATCTTAATTTTATTTTTTTCAGTGCTCCAAGTTTCATTGTTTATGCACCACACCCGGTGCTCCATGCAATACGTGCTGTCCTTAATACCCACCACCAGCCTCACCCATCCCCCCCTCCCCTCCATAACCCTTAGTTTGTTTCTCAGAGTCCAGTCTCTCATGCTTGGCCTCCCCTTCTAATTTACCCCAATTCACTTTTCCTTTCCTTCTCCTAATGTTCTCCATTTTATTCCTTATGTTCTACAAGTAAGTGAAACCATATGACAATTGACTTTCTCTGCTTGACTTATTTTATTTTATAAAAGTATCAGTCTACAAATATTTGGAAATTAAAAATACTAGAAGCATTAGATTCTTCTCCCTCGTATTCTCTTCCTCCTCTTCCCTCCTTCTGCTTTGTCTTCTTCAATGTAAAATCTGAAACGGGGCTTTGTATGATGAGTACCTTTTCAGTCAATGCAATCAGGATCTGATATTGGTTAATTTAAAAAGTCAGTTAAAGCAAGTCATTACACACACTCTCTCTCACACACACACACACACACACTTAGCACTTTATTTTTCATGATACTCTATTTTGGCTTCTTCCATGAAAGCTATATTCCTTAGCTAATCTTTTGATTTAGGGCCAAGACCCTTTTTTTCTTTTTTGCCAAGACCCTTTCTTTGACTGCAAGTTGACTGATTGAGTTCTGTGTAATCACTCTTGCATAGACCTTACCTTTAATGCATTATCTTTGACTTCCAGTTTCAGTATCTTTAAAGTGAAGCAAGAACTTAGAGACACTTGCAAAGCAAACTAAGTACATAATCCTCCTTGGATAGTTTTTAATTTTGTTCCCAATTTTTTACATCTAATTCAATAACAATATTTTTAGTGACCTACCTTTATTTAGTCTTCTTAATGCATGTAACTTAGTTTTTATAGAAACAATTTTCTTTTCCCTTCATATTGTGTTGGTTCATATAATTTTATTAAATTTTACTAAAATTAATTACTAAACTTAAAGAGAAAGAATTTAAAAAATAAATTTGTCTTTAGAAAGACAAAAATAAAATTAAAAAAAAAGAAAGACAAATACCGTGTGATTTCAGTCATGTGGAAATTAAGAAACAAAACAGATGAACATATGGGAAAAAAAAAAGAGAGCCAAGTGACACATCTATCTCTCAGATCACCCCCCAATTGACTTTTTTAAAATTCTGCCTCAGTGGGAAGTCATACCAAAAGTACCAAAGCACATTATTTAGCAGTATGAGATTACATTGTGGAAAAGGAATGAAGTCTGGGGTTAAGGATACATTTTTTTAAGATTTTATTTATTTATTTTACAGAGAGATTACAAGTAGGCAGAGAGGCAGGCAGAGAGAGAGGAGGAAGCAGGCTCCCTGCTGAGCAGAGAGCCCGAAGCGGGCCTCGATCCCAGGACCCTGAGATCATGACCTGAGCCGAAGGCAGAGGCTTTAACCCACTGAGCCACCCAGGTGCCCCAAGGATACATTTTTTTTTAAAGATTTTGTTTATTTATTTCACAGAGGGAGAGAGATCACAAGGAGGCAGAGAGGCAGGCAGAGAGAGAGAGGGGGAAGCAGGCTCCCCGCTGAGCAGGGAGCCCGATGCGGGCCTCGATCCCAGGACCCTGAGATCATGACCTGAGCCGAAAGCAGAGGCATCAACCCACTGAGCCACCCAGGCGCCCAGCCCAAGGATACATTTTAATAGGCTCAGCCATGAGCACCCATAATAGGGCTTGCTGATATGATCTGAATTAGTACGTATATACCCAAGACTGATTACCTGTTGTCATTCATCAATGGTCTGGACTCTGCCACTGTCTCCATGGGTATCTTTGCACCATTGTACTCAAGATTTCCCATTTACAAATGATATTAAACCAAATGTTTTCAAAGGTTGCTTGTGACCTCAACATTCTATGATTCTCTTTTAGTGATTTCTTGATAAAAATGTTGCCTAATGCCAATACTTAATATTAGTTCATAATGTTTGTAAGACGATGCTAAATAAACATCTCACTGGAAGAGTTTCTGACATCAGGTAATTCCAGTCCCTAGGATAACCAGTTGTGAAAGGAAAAAGACCTCAAGTGGGTTCTCTATTCTGGGAGCTAAATGTGTTCTTTGAACATTATGGTGTATACTGTTTTTAATATCCATTAGGGAGTAATGCAGAAATTCGAACAAGATGCCAGACTTTATTTAAAGAAATTATACTAATCAAGCAACTGTCTTGACTTTACAGCTTTTTCCTTTTTACCATACAAGAAAGGAAAGGTCTACAGATTTAATTAGTTCAACGTTTGAGTGTATAGACAAGAGCATTTTTCTCTCCTCACCCTTTATGAACAATTCGACGAACAAGCATTTGAAATCTGAGGCCAGGATAACTTAATACAGATCTTTCCAGAGTACCCATAAATTCACCTGGGGATGAAAGAGAAAGTCATACAAGAAAAAGGCTACGTATCCACAAAACTGTACCTCTGTTTAGACAGACATCTCAAAGATCTATGTTCAGGGGAGGATAAGGAGCCAAACTAAAGAATGTGCTAACTTAAGTTAAAAAAAAAAGCTGTATATGCTTAAGTCACAATGTAAAAACTATGGATAAGTGATGATAGTATTAAAATAATTACCTATACCCATACCGATGAGAATCACTCACAATTCTATTAAAACCAAAAAGCATAGCATAGGGAATATAGTCAATAATATTGTAATAACTATGTATGGTGACAGATGGTGACTACATTTATTATCACAGTGAGCATTTCATAATGTATGTAACTGTCAAGTTACTGTGTTGTATACCTACATCTAATATTGTATGTCAACTATATTCAACTAAAAGTTAAAAATTAAAAAAGGAATTCTTGGTAGAATGTATTCCAAAAGAAGGCTTTGTGGAATATCAAGAAAATATTACCACACAAACAAATGAATAAACAAACAAAAAGCAGAATCAAACCTGTAAATACAGAGAACAAACTGATGCTTGCCAGAGGTAAGGGGAGGCATAGGGAATGAACAAAATGGGTGAAGGGGACAGAGAGATACAGGCTTCCAGTTATAGAATGAATAATTCATGGGGATGACAAGTACAACATAGGGAATATAATTAATGATATTATAAGAGTGTTGTAGGGCAACATATGGGAGCTACATTTGTGGTGAGCATAGCATAATGTATAGAGAAGTTGAATCACTATGTTGTACAACTGAAACTAATGTAACAGTGTGTGTTAACTATACTCAATAAAACTTTTTATAAAAAAGAAAATACCATTCCATTGAAAACTGTTGGAAATATGGTAGCATATGTATGAATCTAAACTTAAAAAAGAGTTAAATGTCTGAAAAGCAGGAGGTTCAGAATTACTTGTGCAATAGGATTTCCCAAGTAAAGGGACATCCAGAAAGTCATAGAAGTTTCACTGTAAGTGTGAACACCTCCTCACATGTATGGAATATGAGCCAAAGAGAAGGCTAAGGGCAGCTTCGCACTCACAAAAGAAAGAAGAATCGTGCAGGCATTTCAGCTCAAAGGGCACCCCAACTTTACCCAGCTTTGCTGAAAAAATATACCCACAAAGAGAAAACAAGCCCCCTAGGGAGAAAGAGCTGAAGGAAGGGGCAAAGAGGATGCAAGTGCTCAGAGCCTCCCAGGGGACATCATGACACTGGGCAGGTGGACTGAGTAATAATTTACCTCTGCCATCTCTCTCTGCCTACTCACATTCAGGCCATCTGCCTAGCAAAACCCTGCTCATGAAAGAAAACCCCCAGGATCATACTCACTACAGTACAAAGACTAATCCCAGATCCCCGGGAGTCCTGAGAGTTGCTGCGGGCAGGAAGCAGAGAGGTGAGGAGACCAAAGCGGGGAGGATAGCATGACTGCTAACAGAGGTGACACTGGTGGATTCAACTGAAGGAGTCTGGTGCAACTGGGAGATGTGGAGGCCCAATATCTCCCCCTGTTCCCTCATCTGGCTGAGACTGTGCCTGGTGACCACCACCCTTTCAAAAAATATCCTGTTACAAACAAGGTCCAATGTTCCCACTACACTAACAAGAGCTAAGTGATGCAGTGGACAAAGCACAGATGCTGTCCCTGGCTCAATCTCTCTTCAACAACGATAATTTGCCACATCAACTTGCCTTGCCAGGCACGAAGCTTCAGAGGATTAGCTATTAAAAGAAAGACATTTTCTCGCTCATTACAGTCTGCAATGTAAAACGTCCAGAGACGCAAAGAGTCCTGTTTTCACCATTAAAGTAGAAATTATTTCTGGCGGCTTTAGGAGAAAAGGCAATTATTTTCCTTCCTGTCACAGAGTTTCCACACTCACCTAGAGATGAGAGTACCCTATTAAAATGGCCTCATCTTCCTTTGAATGATGCCAACGAATGACCTTCCCTGACCTGGGGGTGGGGGGTGTCCTGAGTCCTCGCCCTCTGGGATGCGGGTTCACCCGGGACAGAGGTAATTAAACAGTGCTGAGTCACTGCCACTCACATGCCAGTGACAGGAAGAGAAAAGTCTCCAGAGAGAAAAATGAACAATTCAGGCAGAGCCCACCTATTTTGCCAGTGGCCAGAACCCACTCAGGCCAGCTTGCCACAGGCTTCATCAGTGCTCTACTCCTGGAGAGGTCCAGTGGAGTCCCCTAGGAAGGCCTGCTTAGCTACAGCTTTCTCCACTTGCCTCCACCACAGAGAAGGACAGACACCTGTAGCTCCACCTACACAAATTGGAGCTGCTGAGTGAAATTGGCCCAGGAGGCAAATCTGACTTCCTGCAAGGTTCGCTAGGTTTTGTTCTGGCCCATGAGTTGGGCACAACCTCAGCCCCTGAGTCTCCATTCCAAAGAAAAACCCAGTGAGGCAGTGTGGATATCTTTATACAATCTAGTCCTCATAAACTAAAGATTAACTTTCTGAAGGCGACTCGTTGACACCTTCTGGCATCATGAACAATCATATCACCAACAAAGACAGATATCCAGAATGGATGAGTCAGGAGTATTTCTCTCCTTACACACATACCCTCTTACCATGATTTTACTTCAGTACTTTTTCCACGGTTCACTGAGAATCCACTGTCATGATATACACCTAGTTTTTAAACAGATAATTCTTGTTCAGAGTGGAACATAGATTCACAGATAAAGCAAGAGGATAAAATAGAGCTGCATAGAGGTTGGGGCATTATGTGATAGTAACAGAAAAGAACATAGACAAAAAGGTCTGTATATAAGACAAATGTGGGTGATGAAATATACAGTATTTGTTGATGAATTTCAAAAAAAAGGCCAAAGGGAAAGGACAGTACAAATATTACATCCAACTTTCCAATTTTAATAAACAATTTTATGCAAGTTCCATTTATGGTGATAGGGAAGACTATGATTGCAAGTAGTTTTCAAATGAAAAACCAAGAGTTTCAAGCAACTAGCCTGACCATTTTCCTCCACTCATAAATCAAATCTACCAGGAAAACCCATCTTGTTAAGACCAGCTAAGCATGACCCAGTGCTCACAAAGTGTAGTCCTATATTTTTATTTCTGTGTGGTTTCAGCATAGATTGTGAAGGTAATAACTCACCTTACTGGCAATATTTGCACAATGACAGATATCTTGGTGTACAATTTGATCCACCATTCAAAAACTTCCAGTTAATAAAACAATGGAATATTATTCAGCCTTTAAAAAGGAGATTCTGCCATTTGTGACAATATGAATGAAACTGGAAGATGTTATGCTAAGTGAAATGTGCCAGACAGAGAGAGAAGAATGCTTCATGAACTTACACATATGTAGATTCTAAAAAGTCAAATAAATAGATGCAGTGAATAGAATTTTTACCAGGGATGGAGAGGTGGGGGGAAATGGAGAGATAGTGATCAAAGTGTATAGAATTGAAGGCATGTAGGTGACTAAGTCTAGAGAGCTAATGTACAACATAATGGTTATAGTTAATAACACTGTATTGAGAGGAGGAGCAAGATGGCGGAGGAGTAGACCGATTAACATCAGGTCCCAGAAATTCACCCAGATAGTTATCAAACCATTCTGAACACCTACAAATTCAATAGGAGACCAAAGAGAAGAAGAGCAGCAATTCTAGGAACAGAAAATCAAGCACTTTCTGGAAGGTCTGACGTGCGGAGAAGTGAATCTGAAGCGACTAGAAGATAGACCCCGGCGGGAGGGGCAGTTCCCGGCAAGTGAGAGAGCAATGGAGCACAAAATCAGAACTTTTAGAAGTCTGCTCCACTGAGGGCCATCACCTCAGAGGCTAAGTGTGGGGTGAAGCCCTCGTGGGGACAGAATGGTCTCAGGACCCACGGGGACACAAAAATACCAGGGATGTCTGAGAGCAACAGAGCTCCCAGGTATCAGAGAGGAGAAGCAAACTGGAGAGACAGAGCCAAGCTGAGGAGATGTCTCTCAGCTCGGTATTACCTTAAACTGTGATCCAAAGAGTAGTCAGGCCACTGTCCTTTGAGCAGGGACCCCACAAGTGGCAGATCCAGACAGACCCCCTCCTTCTTGCTTCGGGAAGAGCAGCATGGGAGCATGCTACAGGAATCTGCTGGGTTTGGAGATTCTAAATGGGGCTGCATGCCAGAAATAAAAGCGCTTGGTCACAGGCTGGGTGAGATCAGAGTGCGGCCCGAGACCAGGGAGACAGGAGGGACTGACTGCTTTTCTCTGAAGACGCACTGAGGAGTGATGTTCAGAGCTCTCAGCTCCTCCCGGTTGGAGATTAGGAGGCCGCCATTTTCATTCCCGTCCTCCAATGCTGTACGGAAAGCGTTCGGGGAAAAAAAGCTCCCTAGAGCGAACTCGAGCTCACTACTTAGCCTGGCCCCTGGTGAGGGCAGTGCAATTTCAACTTGGGCAAAGACACTTGAGAATCACAGCAACAGGCCCTTCCCCCAGAAGATCAACAAGAACATCCAACCAAGAACAAATTCACCGATCACTGAGAACTGTGGAACTCCAGAACTAGGGGAAAGCAACAAATTGAATTCATGGCTTTTCCCCCATTATCCTTTAGTCATTCAAAGTTAAGCTCTTTAATTTTTTTTCCTACTCTTCTTCAAAATTTTTTCCTCTCTCCTATTTTAACATTTTTTAACTATTATATCCTATCAATACTTTTTTTAAATCTTTTAAAATTTTCATTGTTATAGTCATATTTTATCCCTTCATTGTATTTAACCTTATTTTTTGTATACATATAAGGTCTGTTCAATTCATCAGTCTAATAGAGATAGAGATAGAGATAGATAGAGATAGAGATAGAGATAATGGAGATAGAGATATAGAGTCAGAGACAGAGACAGATATAGAAACAGAAACAGATGCTATATATATAGATACAGATACAGATATAGATATAGATATAGGGTTTGTATTATCTTTTTCTTTGTTTGTTTGTTTTTTATCACTCTTTCTTCTCCCCCCAGTTTCGGGTCTCTATTGACTAGGTTAGTGTAAATTTTTCTGGGGTCGTTGCTACCTTTACTATTTTGTTCTCTCATCCATCTATTCTTATCTGCATAAAATGACAAGGCTGAAAAAATCACCACAAAAAAAGAACAAGAGGCAGCGATGATGGCTAGTGACCAAATCAATGTGGACATTAGTAATATGACAGAATTAGAGTTCAGAATGACAATCATCAAGGTGCTAGCTGGGCTTGAGAAAAGCATGGAAGATAATAGGGAATTACTCTCTGGAGAAATAAAAACCATTTCTGCAGAAATAAAAGAACTAAAATCTAACAAAGTTGAAATCAAAAAAGCTATTAATGAGGTGCAATTAAAAATGGAGGCTCTTACTGCTAGGATAAATGAGGCAGAAGAGAGCATTAGTGATTTAGAAGATCAAATGACTGAGAATAAAGAAGCTGCAGAAAAGAGAGACAAACAAATATTGTACCATAAGGGGAAAATTCGAGAGATAAGTGATACCATAAGACAAAACAGTATTAGAATAATTGGGATCCCAGAAGAAGAAGGGGGGGGCAGAAGGTATATTGGAGTGAATGATACTACAGAATTTCCCTAATTTGGCAAAGGGAACAAGCATCAAAATCCAGGAGGCACAGAGAACCCCCCTCAAAATCAGTAAAAATAGGTCCACACCCCGTCATCTAATAGTAAAACTTACAAGTCTTAGTGACAAAGAGGAAATCTTGAAAGCAGCAAGGGACAAAAGGTCTATAACATGCAATGGTAGAAATATTAGACTGACAGCAGACCTATGCACAGAGACCTGGCAGGCCAGAAAGAACTGGCATGGTATATTCAGAGCAATAAACGAGAAAAATATGCAGCCAAGAATACTATATCCAGCTAGGATGTCATTGAAAATAGAAGGAAAGATAAAAAGCTTCCAGGACAAACAAAAACCGAAGGAAATTATAAACACCAAACCAGCCCTACAGGAAATATTGAAAGGGGTCCTCTAAGCAAAGAGAGCCTAAAAGAAACATAGACCAGAAAGGAANAGGCAATACAATGGCTCTAAATGTATATCTCTCAATAGTTACTCTGAATGTGAATGGACTAAATTCCCCAACGAAAAGACACAGGGTATCAAAATGGATAAAAAATAAGACCCATCGATATGCTCTCTAGAGGAAACTCATTTTACACTTAAAGACACCTCCGGATTTAAAGTGAGGGGGTGGAAAACAATTTACCATGCCAATGGACATCAAAAGAAAGCTGGAGTGGCAATCCTTATATCAAATAAATTAGATTTTAAGCCAAAGAATATAATAAGAGATGAGGAAGAACACTATATTTAAAGGATCTGTCCAAAAAGATCTAACAATTGTAAATATCTATGCCCCTAACATGGGAGCAGCCAATTATATAAACCGATNATCAAAGAAACACATTAACAATAATACAATAATAGTAGGGGACTTTAACAACCCCCTTACCGTAATGAACAGATCATTGAAGCAAAAGATCAACAAGGAAAAAAAGTCTTTAAATGACACCCTGGACCAGTTGGAGATCACAGATATATTCAGAACATTCCATTCCAAAATAAAAGAATACATATTCTTCTCTAGTGCACATGGAATATTCTCCAGAATAGACCATATTCTGGGTCACAAATCAGGTGTCAACCAATACCAAAAGATTGGGATCATTCCCTGCATATTTCCAGACCATATTACTCCGAAACTGGAACTCTACCACAAGAGGAAAGTTGGAAAGAACTCAAATACATGGAGGCTAAAGAACATCCCACTAAAGAATGAATGGGTCAACCAGGAAATTAAAGAATTAAAAAAATTCATGGAAACAAATGAAAATGAAAACACAACTGTTCAAAATCTTTGGGACACAGCAAAAGCAGTCCTGAGAGAAAAGCATATAGCAACACAAGCCTTTCTCAAGAAATAAGAAAGGCCTCAAGTACACAACTTAACCCTACACCTAAAGGAGCTGGAGAAAGAACAACAAAGAAAGCCTAAACCCAGCAGGAGAAGAGAAACAATAAAGATCAGAGCAGAAATCACTGAAATAGAAACCAGAAAAACAGTAGAACAAATCGATGAAACTAGGAGCTGGATCTTTGAAAGAATTAATAAGACTGATAAACCCCTGGCCAGACTTCTCCAAAAGAAAAGAGAAAGGACTCAAAGTAATAAAATCATAAATGAAAGAGGAGAGATCACAACCAACACCAAAGAAATACAAACAATTCTAAGAACGTATTATGAGCAACTCTACACCAGCAAATTTGACAATCTGGAAGAAATGGATGCATTCTTAGAGAAATATAAACTACCAAAACTGAACCAGGAAGAAACTGAAGACCTGAATAGACCCATCANAGAACCAGGAAGAAATTGACAACCTGAATAGACCCATAACCAGTAAGGAGATTGAAGCAGTCATCAAAAATCTCCCAGTAAACAAGAGCCCAGGGCCAGACGGCTCCCCAGGGGAATTCTACGAAACATTTAAAGAAGAATTAATACCTATTCTCCTGAAACTGTTCTAAAAAATAGAAATGAAAGGAAAACTTCCAAACTCATTTTATGAGGCCAGCATTACCTTGATCNGGCAAAGACCCCATCAAAAAGGAGAATTACAGACAAATTTCCTTGATGAACATGGATGCAAAAATCCTCAACAAAATACTAGCCAATAGGATCCAACAGCACATAAAAAGGATTATTCACCACGACCAAGTGGGATTTATTCCCGGGCTACAAGTTTGGTTCAACATATTCGCAAATCAGTGTGATACAAATGATTAATAAAAGAAAGAACAAGAACCAGATGATCCTCTCAATAGATGCTGAAAAAGCATTTGACAATATACAGCACCCTTTCTTGATCAAAACTATTCACAGTGTAGGCATAGAGGGTACATACCTCAATATCATCAAAGCCATCTACGAAAAACCCACAGCGAATATCNACGAATATCATTCTTAATGGAGAAAAACTGAGAGCCTTTCCTCAAAAGTCAGGAACATGGCAGGGCTGTTCACTATCACCACTGCTATTCAACATAGTACTAGAAGTCCTAGCCTCAGCAATCAGACAACAAAAAGAAAACAAAAGTCTCAAAATCGACAAGGAATAAGTCAAACTCTCACTCTTTGCAAATGATATGATACTTTATGTGGAAAACCCAAAGGACTCCACTCCAAAACTGCTAGCACTCATACAGGAATTCAGTCAAGTGTCAGGATATAAAATCAATGCACAGAAATCAGTTGCATTTCTATATACCAACAACAAAAGAGAAGAAAGAGAAATTAAGGAGTCGATCCTATATACAATTGCACCCAAAATCATAAGACACCTAGGAATGAACCTAACCAAAGAGGCAAAGAATCTGTTCTCAGAAAACTATAAAGTACTCATGAAAGAAATTGAGGAAGACACAAAGAAGTGGAAAATCATTTCATGATAATGGATTGGAAAAACAAATGTTGTGAAAATGTCTATGCTACCTAGAGCAATCTACACATTTAATGCAATCCCCATCAAAATGCTAGCAATTTATTTCAAAGAAATGGAACAAATATTCCTAAAATTTATATGGAACCAGGAAAGACCCCGAATAACCAAAGGAATGTTGAAAAAGAAAACCAAAGCTGGTGGCATCACAGTTCCAGACTTCAAGCTATATGAAAAATCTGTAATGATCAAGACAGTATGGTACTGGCACAAAAGCAGACACCTAGATCAGTGGAACAGTTTAGAGAGCCCAGAAATGGACCCTCAACTCTATGGTCAACTAATCTTCGACAAAGCAGGAAAGAATGTCCAGTGGGAAAAAGACAGTCTCTTCAACAAATGGTGTTGGGAAAACTGGACAGCCATCTGCAGAAGAAAGAGGATGGACAATTTCCTTACACCACACACAAAAATAGACTCCAAATGGATGAAAGTACTCAATGTGAGACAGGAATCCATCAAAATCCTCGAGGAGAACACAGGCAGCAACCTCTTCGACCTCAACCGCAGCAACTTCTTCCTAGGAACCTCACCAAAGGCAAGGGAAGCAAGGGCAAAAATGAACTATTGGGACTTCATCAAGATTAAAAGCTTTTGCACAGCAAAGGAAACAGTCAACAAAACCAAAAGACAACTGACAGAATGGGAGAAGATATTTGCAAATGACATATCAGATAAAGGGCTAGTATCCAAAATCTATAAAGAGCTTCTCAAACTCAACACCCATAAAACAAATAACCCAGTCAAGAAATGGGCAG
>LNAC01000249.1:2443834-2463573 GCA_002007465.1 Ailurus styani
TCCTACACTGTTGGTGGGAACGCAAGCTGGTGCAGCCACTCTGGACAACAGTATGGAGGTTCCTCAAAAAGTTGAAAATAGAGCTACTCTATGACCCAGCAATCACACTATTGGGTATTTACCCTAAAGATACAAAGGTAGTGATCCTCAGGGGGACATGCACCTGAATGTTTATAGCAGCAATGTCCACAATAGCCAAACTATGGAAAGAACCTAGATGTCCATCAACAGATGAATGGATAAAGAAGAAGTGGTATATATATATATACATAAAATGGAATACTAGGCAGACTTCACAAGAAATGAAATCCTGCCATTTGCAATGACATGGATGGAACTAGAGGGTATATTGCTAAGCGAAATAAGTCAATCAGAGAAAGACAATTATCATATGATCTCTCTGATATGAGGAACTTGAGGGGCAGGGTGGGGGGNATGGAACTAGAGGGTATATTGCTAAGCGAAATAAGTCAATCAGAGAAAGACAATTATCATATGATCTCTCTGATATGAGGAACTTTAGGGGCAGGGCAGGGGGTCATGGGGGTAGGGAGGGAAAAATAATGAAACAAGATGGGATCGGGAAGGAGACAAACCATAAGAGACTCTTAATCTCACAAAACAAACTGAGAGTACTGGGGGTGGGAGGGTAGGAATAGGGTGGATGGGTTATGGACATTGGGGAGGGTTTGTGCTATGGTGATTGCTGTGAAAAGTGTAAGCTTGATGATTCACAGACCTGTTCCCCTGTGGCAAATTTTTAAAAAATTAAAAAATAACACTGTATTGAATACTAGAAATTTGCTGAGAATAGATTCTAGGTGTTCTCACCACACACAAACAATGGTAACTGTGAAGTGATAAATACATTAATTAGCTTAACTATAGTAATCATTTCACTGTGTGTGTGCACAATCTTAAAACATAACCTTTAATATATACAATTTTTATTTTTAAAAACATAGATGTGTAAATCATGTATACAGAGAGAGATATTTTTGATTTTTCCATTCCAGATATTTCATCCTGTGGATCATATTTTGAGAATGAGCTTGCAAAGAAACGATAAGCATTATGTGGTCATCCTAAAGACCACTTAGTGGAAAAAGCTTTCTTTCTGAAATCATTACATAGCAAAAGACCACTATTATTTGACCACTCACTTCACCAATTTTGCAAGTGCCACAACCGCAGACATCTGGGTATATTATTACAGTTATCCATTTCAAGAGGATATTTGTCAAATCTGTCATTCCTCAAGTCATGTAATAAAAATGTCATGATCTGCTTTCTTCTTAAGTGAAAGACAAATCCTAGGTTGCCATGATGCCAAACAATTTAATAAAAAGTAGAAAATTCGATCAATCAGTCAATCCTTCCATTTCCAGAAGAATTGACTTGCTGGGCATAATGTGACCTATTATTTTAATGTCTTGAGGGGACAACCAGAATTTTTACAGCAACTTTCAGTATGATGGTACAAGTAATTGAAGCAAACAAGTGTCTTTCAAGTTTCCTACTTAACAGGATAATTCAAGTAAAAATGTTAATGTTGCTGAAATGAGTTGATAAATGCTCTGAAGTCTCCACATCACTATTCACCTCTGGGCAACTTAAGTTGCCTCCATATTTCAAGCTCATAATAGTAATGGAAATCAGACTGGCAATAACAGAGATTAACTTTCAGCACATGAAAACCCAATTTCCCATCCCTGACTAACAGGATATTATATAGGAATGATGATTATAGAACATATATGTGAATTTTAACTCCTATCATGTAGTTGTGTTGCACTGAGGCAGTCATGGTGACTTATTCTCACTCCTTTTGGGCAACAGTATACAGTTATGAATGATTTTTATGGATTCATAATAAGTTTGTAGTTGACATGATGAATCTGTCTGTGGTCAGGGCCAGGATCTGTTTTTCTATCTTTCTCTCTCTAAATTTGTCCTGCAATCTATTATTCTATCATTGGAAAAGAATGATTTTGAAGCATATTACAAAACTAAATATAATACAAGATACATATAAAGCCATGAGTAAGGTTAATGTGCAAAGTGTATGTAATAATTTCTATACTGTGGTAAGAAATGACCCACAAATTTGGCTCAGACCTACACAGTACCAGAAGCAAAGGGAGAAATACAATCAGTGATAAGAGTATTTACAAGGATGTTATAGAAAATGTTCATGAAAAACATTTTTCTTGGTATCAAATCCAAGAAAAATTTGTGCTGTGGGTCTTTATAACATTGGAAAATATAGAGAACAATGTCCTCAACAGTATCCTGACAGTAAAGGACAGTAAGTAGCTAGTTTCATAGAATTCTTTTTTTTTTAAATTTTATTTTTATTCTTTGCCCAAGGGATACAGGTCTGTGCATCATCAGGCTTACATCTTTCACAGCATTCACCAAAGCACAAACCCTCCCCAATGTCCATAGCCCATCCACCCTATCCCTACCCTCCCACCCCCCAGTAACCCTCAGTTTGTTTTGTGAGATTAGGAGTCTCTTATGGTTTGTGTAGTTTCATAGAATTCTTGACGATATACCTCAGTGTAGGCTGATAGCATTACGTCAAAAAGCAATTTCATTAAAATAATTTTTCAAAAAGACATAATAATGTGGCCTAAATATCCAGCTCTCTGATGGTTTGGTTTGATTACCAGATACAAATTTGAAGAAGAGAGAAGAATGTAACATATTTCCTTTAAGTTTCCATATGCCTCCTTTTTTCCCCTCCCAACTCAGCTTTGGATAATATGTAAGCAACACAAATTAAGACTATACTTTCTGATTACCAATTGGGGTAAAGATTTTCCAGGTTATCAGTTAAAGACAAGCTTATAAGTTTTTAGTTGCCTAAATGACATTGAGATATATATCAAATCATGAAGATTACATGGTGTTTTACTCATTTCTGAATAGATGGCCACATACTTGATTCTCAAAAATATGAGCAAATGGGCTGAAAAAGTCCCCAAATTCTATGATATGACCCAATGAATTTATTTATTTTAATTTTTAATTTTCACTCCCCATTTTCCCATGGAGCCACTAATCTACTTTCTATCTCTATAGAGTTGCATATTCTAGACATTTCATGTAAATTGAATCATCTAATGTGTAGTTTTGTGACTGGCTTCCTTCACATAACATAATGTTTTCAATATTGATCCATACTGTAGGCCATATCAGTATTTTATTCCTTTTAATAGCCAAATACTATTCCATTGTGTGAATATACCAAATTGTGTTGATTCATTCATCAGCTGATGAACATTTGGATTTTCCCATTTCTGTGCTATAATGATTAATACTGCTGTGAACATTTATATACATATTTTTGTGTGGACATATGTTTTCAATTATCTTGAGTCTATACCTAGAAGTGAAACTGCTGGGTCAGGGGTGCCTGGGTGGCTCAATTGGTTAAAGCCTCTGCCTTTGGCTCAGGTCATGATCTCAGGGTCCTGGGATCAAGCCCCACATCGGGCTCCTGCTCAGCAGGGAGCTTGCTTCCTCCTCCTCTCTGCCTGCCTCTCTGCCTACTTTTGATCTCTCTCTCTGTGTCAAATAAATAAATTTAAAAATCTTAAAAAAAAAAAGAAACTGCTGGGTCATATGATAACTCTATGTAATATGTTATGCAAATGTCAAACTATTTTCAAAAGTGACTGTAACATTTTACATTCTCACTAGATATGTTTAGAATTCAAATGTCTTCACCCTTGCCAACACATGATTTTCTGTCTTTTTAATATAGCCATTCTAGTAGGTGTGAAGTGACATCTCACTGTGATTATTGCTTGTACTTCCTTAGTGACCAATAAGGTTAAGCATCTTTTCATGTGCTTGCTGACCATTTGTATATCTTCTTCACCAAAATGTATACTCAAATCCTTGGCCCATTTGTAATTGGATTATTTTTATTTTTATCATTGAGCTGTGAAATTTCTTTATATACTCTTTATATATGCACGGCATATTCAAATTAGGCTACTGAGTGGGGGAAAGATATTAACTTTTTTATTATGTTCAATTAACCAACATATAGTACATCATTACTTTTTGATATAGCATTCAACAATTCATTAGTTGCATATAACACCTAGTGCTCATCACAACATGTGCTTTATATATTCTTGATATAAGTCCCTTAATGGATATGTTATTTGATAATATTTTCTTTAATTCTGTCCTTTGTCTTTCTCACCATCTTGATGGTACTCTTTGAAGCACAAATATTTTCAATTCTGACTAGGTAGAATTTACCTGTTTTTTGTTGTTGATGATGATGTTGATTGTGCTTTCAGTGTCATATATAGTAAGCCATTGCATATTCCAAAGTCATAAATATCCACACCAGAGTGTCATATATAGTAAGCCATTGCATATTCCAAAGTCATAAATATCCACACCAGAGTTTCTATCTAAAAGTTTAATAGATTTGCTATTACGATAAAAACTTTTAGTCACTTATTAATTTTTGAGTTAATTTTTGTAGATGATGCGAGATAACACTCCAATTTCATTTTTTTTTGCATGTCATATCCATCCAGTTGTTCCAGTACTATTTGCTGGAAGATTACACTTTCCCCCATAGAATTCTCTTAGCACACTTGCAAAAAAATAAATTATAAAAGTATGAGTTTATTTCTGGACTCTCAGTTCTACACCATTGATCTATATGTCTATATTTATGCAAGTACCATACTGTCTTACTATTACTGTAGTTTTGTAATAAGTTTTGAAATCTAAAAGTTTGAGTTCTCCAACTTCCTTATTATTTTTCAGATTGCATTGGTTGTTGTGGGTCTCTTGGACTTCCGTATGAATTTTAGGATCAGCTTCTCAATTTCTGAAAAAGTGAAAGTTGGGATTTTGAGGACTGCATTGAATCTGTGGATCAGTTTGTGGAGTACTGCCATCTTAATGGTAGTTTTCTTATCCATGAACCATTTATTTAAATCTGTTAAAATTACTTCCAGTGATATTTTGCAGTTTTCATATATAAGTAGTGAAAATATTTAAAAAGTTATTCCTAAGACAATTGCTGGTGAGGATGTGAAGTAAAGGGAACCATATTACTCTGTTGGTGGGAATGCAAGCTAGAATAGCCACTTTGGAAAGCAGTATGAAGATTCCTCAAAAAATTAAAAATAGAGCTACACTACAACCCAGAAATTGCATTACTAGGTATTTACCCCCAAAATACAGATGTAGTGAAAAGAAGGGGCACATGCACCCCAATGTTCATAGCAGCAATGTCCACAATAACTAAACTGTGGAAGGAGTTGAGATCCCCTTCAACAGATGAATGGGTAAAGAAGATGTGGTTCATATATACAATGGAATATTACTCAGCCATCAGAAGGGATGGATACCCACCATTTGCATCGACATGGGTGGAAATGGAAGGGATTATGCTAAGTGAACTAAGTCAAGCAGAGAAAGACGATTGTCATATCATTTCACTCATATGTGGAACATAAGGAATAGCACGGAGGACATTAGGGGAAGGAAGGGAAAACTGAGGTGGGGGGAATCAGAGAGGGAGGCAAACCATGAAAGACTATGGACTCTGGGGGAAAAACTGAAGGTTTCAGAGGGGAGAGGATGAGGAGATGGGGTAGCCAGGTGATGAGTATTAAGGATGGCACGTGTTGTAATGAGCACTGGGTGTTATATGAAACTAATGAATCATTGAACACTACATCAAAAACTAATGATATACAGTATGGTGGCTAATGTAACATAATAAAAAGCTATTCCTAAGAGTCTTATTTTTTCTGATACTATTGCAAATGGAATTATTTTCTTATTTAATTTTCAAATTTTATTGCTAGTGTATAGAAATACAACTAATTTTGTGTATTAATCTCGATACCTATAAACTTGCTGAACATATTTATTAGATCTAATAGTTTTTGTGCATCCCCTAATATTTGCTATATACCAGATCATATTATCCATGAATACAGGTAGTTTTACTTCTTTCCAGGATGCTATTTTTTTCATTTAAATTCAATTAGCCAATGCTATTTTATTTCACTTTCTTTTCTAAATGCCCTGACTAGAAGCTTCAATACAATGTTGAATAGAAGCAGAGAGGAAACATTCTTTCTTGTTCCTAATCCTACAGGGAAGGCTTTCATTTCTTGACCATTAAGTATGATGTTACCTGTGAGTTTTTTGTAATGCCCTTTATTGGATTAAGAAAGTTTCCTTCTATTACTATTTTATTGAGCAGTTTTTATCATAAAAGGGGGTTGTATTTTGTCAAATACATTCTCTATCTATTGAGATGATCTTGTGATCTTTTTGTCCTTTTTCTCTTAATGTTGTGTACTACTTTGGTATATTTTTGTATGATAAGCCACTCTTGCATTTATGGGATAAACCCCATGTAATTATGTTGTATAATCCTTTTTACATGTGGCCAAATTTTGATATTGGTAAAAGAATAGACAAATAAATCATGGAACAAACTAGATAGCCCAGAAATAAACCTGCATATGTATAGTCAACTGGTCTTTGACAAAGGAGAAAAGGTAGACTTTTTAACAAATGGTGATGGAAAGATTTGATATCCACATGTAAAGAAAAAAAAAAGAATCTAGACAAAGACCTTAAAGTTTTCACACACACACACACACACAAACACACACAAAATCAACTCAAAATGGACCAAAATACAAAATGCAAAACTGTAAAACTCCTAAAAAGTAATAGGAGTAAATCTAGGTGACATTGGGGTTAGCAATGTCTTTTTAGATATAGCACCAAAAGCATGATCCATGAAAGAAGTAACTGATAAGCTGGACTTCAGTAAAATCAAAACCTTTTTCTTTGTGAAAGACGATGTTAAGAGAATGAGAAGACAAACTATATACTGGAAGAAACTTTTTGCAAAAGACATATGGGATAAAGGAGTGTTTTCCAAATACACAAAGAATTCTCAAAACTCAACAATAAGAAAACAATGTGGTTAAAAAATGGGTCAAGATTTTAACAGACACCTCACCAAAGAGGATATACAGTTGAAAAGTAAACATTTGAAAAGATGTTCCACATCATATGTCATCAGGGAAATGCAAATTAAAAGAACAATGATATATCACTATGCTCATATTAGAATGTCCAAAATCTGGAATGCTGATAACACCAAATACTGATAAAGATATGGAGCAATAAGAACACTTATTCGTTGCTGGTGAGAATACAAAATGACATAGCCATTTGGCAAGGGAAACAAAAGCAAAAATGAACTATTGGGACTTCATCAAGATGAAAAGCTTCTGCACAGCATAGGAAACAATCAACAAAACTACAAGGCCAACTAAAGAATGGGAGAAGATATTTGCAAACGACATATGATAAAGACTAATATCCAAAATCTTTTTTTTTATTTTTTCAGTGTTCCAAGAGTCATTGTTTATGCACACCCAGTGCTTCATGCAATACATGCCCTCCTTAATACCCACCACCAGGATCACCCATCCCTCCATCCCCCTCCCCTCCATAACCCTCAGTTTGTTTCTCAGAATCCACAGCCTCTTCATGGTTCGTCTCCCCTTCAGATTCACCCCAATTCACTTTTCCTTTCCTTCTCCTAATGTCCTCCATTTTATTCCTTTTGTTCCACAAGTAAGTGAAACCATATGATAATTGATTTTCTCTGCTTGGGTTATTTCACTCAGCATAATCTCCTCCAGATACATCCATGTTGATACACTAGTTGAGTATTCATCCCTTCTGATGGCTGAGTAATATTCCATTGTATATATGGACCACATCTTCTTTATCCACTCGTCTGTTGTGGCTGCACTAACTTGCATTCCTACCAGCAGTGTAAGAGGGTTCTCCTTTCTCCACATCCTCTCCAACACTTGTTGTATCCTGTCATGATGATTTTGGACATTCTAACTTGTGTAAGGTGGTATCTCAATGTGGTTTTGATTTGAATTTCCCTTATGGCTAGTGATGGAATAAAGGATTTGTACTCGAGGAACAACAGAACACTCATGAAAGAAATTGACGAAGACGCAAAAAGATGGAAAAGTATTCCATGCTCATGGATCGGAAGAATAAACATTGTTAAAATGTCTATACTGCCCACTGCAATCTATACTTTCAATGCCATCCTGATCAAAATTCCACTGGCATTTTTCAAAGTGCTGGAACAAACAATCCTAAAATTTGTATGGAGCCAGAAAAGACCCCAAATCCCTAAGGAAATGTTGAAAAAGAAAAACAAAGCTGGGGGCATCACGTTGCCTGATTTCAAGCTTTACTACAAAGCTATGATCACCAAGACAGCATGGTCCTGGCACAAAAACAGACACATAGACCAGTGGAATAGAGAGGAGAGTCCAGATATGGACCCTCAACTCTATGGTCAAATATCCAAGATCTATAAAGAATTCTCAAGCTCAATGCCCAAAAACAGATAATCATGTCAAAAAATGGGCAGAAGACATGAACAGACACTTCTCCAAAGAAAACATAGAAATGGCCAACAGGTATATGAAAAAATGTTCATCATCACTAGCCATCAGGAAAATTCAAATCAAAACCACATTGAGATACCACCTTACACAAGTTAGAATGGCCAAAAACAACATGAAAGGAAACAACAAGTGTTGGAGAGGATGTGGAGAAAGGGGAACCCTCTTACACTGGTGGTAGGAATGCAAGTTGGTGCAGCCACTTTGGAAAACAGTGTGGAAATTCCTCAAAAAATTAAAAATAGAGCTACCCTATGACCCTGCAATTGTACTACTGGGTATTTCTCCCAAAGATACAGATGTAGTGAAAAGGAGGGCCATATGTACCCCAATGTTCATAGCAGCAATGTCTACAATTGCCAGACTGTGTAAAGAGCAGAGATGCCCTTCAACAGACAAATGGGTAAAGAAGATGTGGTCCATATATACAATGGAATATTACTCAGCCATCAGAAAGGATGAATACTCAACTAATGTATCAACATGGATGGGTCTGGAGGAGATTATGCTGAGTGAAATAAGCCAAGCAGAGAAAGTCAATTATCATATGGTTTCACTTACTTGTGGAACAAAAGGAATAAAATGGAGGACATTAGGAGAAGGAAAGGAAAAGTGAATTGGGGTAAATCTGAAGGGGAGACGAACCATGAAGAGGCTGTGGATTCTGAGAAACAAACTGAGGTTTATGCAGGGGAGGGGGATGGAGGAATGGGTGATCCTGGTGGTGGGTATTAAGGAGGGCATGTATTGCATGAAGCACTGGGTGTGGTGCATAAATAATGACTCTTGGAACACCGAAAAAATAAAATTAAATTTTAAAAATAATAAGGTATGAACATTTGCTCATCAATTTTAAAAATGTGCCATATTAATGCAATATGTTAATAATATGGGAAATTGTGTATGGAAGGTGGATGGTGTATATGATGACTGTACATTCTGCTCAATTTTTCTGTAAACCTTAAACTTCTTATTAAAATAGTGCGTTCATTTAAAAATGTAATGCTATTTGAAAACTACCGTAATAAGAGATATTGCTTGTTATTTTAGCATGGAAAATTGCAAAGCAAGTATTACTAATTACCCACTATAGTCACAAAATTCTCAACAAAGCTACTGTAGAACAACCAGTTTAAAGCAAAGGCAAGACAATGTAAGTTTTTGGTGAATGTCCAATTTTACAATTATCTCAGTCTCTAAGTGCATATATTTTTAAATGCCCTCCAATGATACATTGTTGTGCTATATAAGGCTATTACATATAAGTCATTCAAATGTTGGAAGACTACTATTAAAAATATGGTTTGGGATAAAGCCATTGCCACTGATAGTAATTAGCAGGACCAATGTCTATTGAAACTACTCTTAGTTTTCTGCAATAAAACTAAATCATCTGTATGTAGATGGATGTTTATCCTTCTCTCTTTTATGATAGGGTTCATGAATCCAAATTATCTGAAGTGGCATCCAATATTAAGACACAATTTTAAAACAAAGGATGGCCAAAAAATATATCACCTAATTCTGTTAAAAATTGTTACACATCTGTCAAAAAACTATTTTATACTGACTTCTGACTTTATGGTACCACAGTAGAGGTTCTATAGAAGAAACAGTAGCCAGCACCGTTAAAAAAAAAAGAATCACCAGCCAGGGTTCTATATAGTGTTCTTATACTTGAAGTCATATACACCTTCTTTCCATGTGTCTGTCAAATGCTAAATTATGATCAGTATGACAGTGGGTAATTCCATAAGGTGATAAGGAATTTATAAAAATTTGTCACCAATGTATAGCCATACTGAGACCCCACTTGTTCATCATATAAAACATTTGCCTGTGGGGTGCCTGGGTGGTTCAGTCAGTTAAGTATCTGACTCTTGCTTTCAGCTCAAGTCATGATCTCATGGGTCATGGAACCCAGACCCATGTCAGGCTCTGCTCTCAGTGGATTGTCTGCTTGGGATTTTCTCCCTCTTCCTCTGCCCCTTACCCTGCTCTCTCGTTCTCTCTCTCTCTCTCTCTCTCTCTCTCTCTCTCTCTCTGTCTAAAATAAATATATAAATCTTTTTTTAAAAATTTGCCTGAGAATCACAGATTTGAGTTTTGTTGAGAAGAGTAGCACACATTGTTGATCGATTGCTAATAAGGTCTATCATATGGGTTTATAATGAAGTTGCCCTTCTAAAATAATTTAATTGTCTACATTCTGAGCCCCCAAAACGAGAGTCTAGTGGTAAAATTATCAAAGTAAGCAAACTGTAAGTATTTGAGAACATTACTCAGAAATAGAGTTTGGAGTTGAGAATCTTTATTAGGTGCTTTATTTAATTGGAGCTATAAAATTATTTGTACATCATGATAAAGTATTACTGATACAGTGTAAATTAAGGTGATTGAAGAATCTAAAAGCAAGGAAATGTTTGCGGTCATATACTAGAGAGAATTAAATGAGCTGTGTGGAGACACTGTCCTTACTTTTTGAACCAACAGAGCTAAAAGTAGAGGAGTCAATGACCAGTTACATTTAATCATTCTTTAAAAAAAAAGATTTATTTGTGAGAAAGAGAAAGCATGGGGGGCCAGCAGGAGAGAGAGCATCTCACGTGACTGCACCAAGTGCTGAGCTGCATGCAGGGCTCAATCTCACAACACTGAGATCACTACCTGAGCCATAACCAAGAGTCAGACATTTAATGGACTGCACCACCAGACACCCCTATATCTTAAGGTAATGAGAACTTACACCTGTCCAGTGGCCACAGTACCTCCTGGTTTCTTTAACTATAGATAATAAAGTTCACCATGGGTGTTACCATACTGTAAATGACAGATCCTAAATATTCTTAGATGTGTTAGTTCTCCATTAAAAATGGTTGACAGACACAAATCATAATGTACAGAGTGAGAAAACGCTGTGTTTTCCCTCAACTCAGTAAATCCTTAGGTTGACTATAATAATGAAAATTATGAAGACCAGGACTATGATCAAGAAGCTGAGCTGCAGATTGGAAGCTCAAAGGTGTGCAAGATAAAACTAGAAGTAAGAGGATATCACCACACTGGACCTATAGAATAAGAGCCAAAATATGGCAATTGATGTTGGCATTGAAATAAATATTCTCTCATTGTAACAAGCAGTCACCAGTGAATTTTTTTTAATTAGTTAATGTGAATACTAAGTAGAGAACAAGTTGCAAGTGACACTCTAACAATGGCAGTTCATGGAGATCAAGAGCTAAAATTCTGTAACAAAGACAATGAACAAACTGAGTTTTGACATCAAAGCAATGAGGTAAACTTAACCTAAAACAGAATGTCTACTGTTCTACTTAGGGAAATTAGTGAGGAATAAGGAGTCAAGCAAGAACAGGTAGGCAACAAATGAGTATATGATAGTGTGGAGTTTAGGACTGATAGTGATGAAAAAGACTAGGCTCAGAAAACACATGTAGAAAGAGATAAACGGGAATTTCTACTGCTCAAATGTTAGAAATTCCTGAAAGTATGA
The DNA here is from genome assembly GCA_002007465.1 of Ailurus styani. Taxonomy (NCBI): domain Eukaryota; kingdom Metazoa; phylum Chordata; class Mammalia; order Carnivora; family Ailuridae; genus Ailurus; species Ailurus styani. The sequence goes on from LNAC01000249.1 coordinate 2,455,862, forward strand.
AATCACCGAATTTCTGTTACTCCCTTCTATCAAATTAGGATTCACTGTAAGATAAAAATAATCTGATTATCTTCTTCATCGATACTAATGAAATTAGAATATAGGCACTTAAATCAGCCAAGTGAAGATTTAATTCCCAGTTTCTTGACCTTTTAAGTCTGTATGTGACTAAGTTGAATAATTTCTCTAAGCCATAGCTGTCTCATCTGCAGAATGAGGTGAACAGGTTTTGACAAAAATTAAATGAAATAATGTATGTAATGTTGTTTGAATATTGCTTGACACATAGTAAGTTCCCAATAAATAGTTGTTATGGAAAAGATTATATCACCATCACTTTATTAGCACAGTCTCTTTAATTAAAAAAGCACCAAAAAAACACATACACAAAAAGCACAGAAGCATTCACTGAGCAAAGCTAGACCATGTGAAAAAGGATACAAAACTGTCTTGCTTTCAAACAGATTCCAGCTTAAGCACTCTCACAATGTTGGGGAAGGTCACTGACAGGATGTGACCACCAGCTGACCTGTGAGCTGGACTTGCGCAATCTGAGGCTTCTCATGCCGTCCCCTGTCTTTGGTATGTGGGTTCTACTTGCCTTTCCCTTTGCCAGGGCCTGCTTCAAGGACATAGACTTCAGATAGTTATGGGGTATTGCCTGCGCAGTATACTTGAATGAACTCAGTTAAGTCCTCTCTATTAAGGCCTCTCTTAAACTTTTAAGATTTGGCGGGTGGGTTCAGGGATACATTCATCTTGCTGACACCAAAGAGGAGCCCCATATGTAAGTTCCCTTTTCTTATTAAAATTGCCACACTAACCTGGAGTAGTCTATCTCTTTTGTCAGTCTCTCCCTGCCCTCAGAGTGCAGGGGTCAGTTTCAGATTACACTCAGGGAAGCTCTTATAGGGTTATAATGATGCACAGAACTTAATACAGGACTGACATCAGAACTCACCATCAAGCACAATTTTCCCAAGGATCCAGATTATAACGCAGTGACCCCTGCAATGTTTTTATCCTGTGCCACTGGTAGGGTTAACTACTTTTGTCATTAAGCCTCTAAGCTCTACTATAGCTATCTGAATGAGAGGCCTAAGTGCACCTCTGGGTGTACTGCAGCCAGGTGCAAATGGAGGACCTATACAAATACATTTAGAAACTAGGAGACAATGAGGGAACACTTGATTGTAGGGCTAATAAGAAATAGGACTAATCCTAGTAGTCAACTCTTCCTCTGTGTTTATTCTATGCTACTGGTGGTTAATATCACTAGCTGATTTAAAAAATACTTTGATAAATGTCTGCTGATATCTAGGATGTCTCTTTGTGGGAAGATAGCATCCCACCTTCACTGCTTCTACTCATTTGTATTCACAGTGCATTGGTTGAATATCTATTTTTACAAAGCACTTGGCTAGGCATTGTGGCAGGCTAGAGGAAGAACAAGACACTGTTCCTGCCTTCAAGGACCCGAGAATTAATCAGAGGTAGTAAGACAGGAATGCAAAGCTCAGTAGGGGAGAGTAAAAGTGGGGGATGTTTTAATAATGCTAAGGAAGCACACGTTGAACAGTGAGAAAGGACAAAGAATGGGTTTAGAAGGCCTTGAAGGAAGTTAATATTTGCATGTGTGATTGTTTGAGAGGGTCATTTCAGACATAAACAAAAACACAGCAGAAGAAATTATGGGACATGGAGGGTGAGGAAGGAAATAATCAGATAAGGAGGAAACTCAGGGTCTGAATGACAATAGGTCAGAGGTTGAATTTAGAAATACTTCAGAGTCTTGAATGTCATGTTAAAGGACTGAAACAAGTTTTGCTAGGTAACAGGCCATCAGTGAAGATTTCTGAGCCTAACACGACCCAGAGGTATGCTTTAGGAAAGCTAACATAACAACAAGTAGAATGGATTAGAAGCCAGAAAGTCTTGAGACAAAGAAAATACTCATGCACACATTACTGGCTACTTCAATAGCCTAGTGAAAGCTTACTAGACTGTGACCAAGGAGATAAGAAGTGGGAAGAGAAAGAAAATGGCAAAGTAAAGAGATATTGAAGATGTATAATTGCCAGTCTTTGGCAATGGATGGGATGTAAGGAACATGACAGATGGGAGTGACAAATAGGACTGACGTTTTCAGCCTGGCCAAATGGAAAGATTGCAATGTCATTAATGGAGACAAGAAACACAAAAATAAGAAAAAAATGTGGGAGGTGTTGATGATGTTTTTGATTTTGAACACTGCCCTTCAGAGGACCACTTCAAACTTTAAAGTACTTGTGACTCACCCAAGGATCTTGCAAAAACATTGATCTATTAGGTGAGGAGTGAGGCCTGAGATTCTACAATTCTAACAAGCAAGTAGACAAGTCAAAGTCACTATCCCACAGACCAGTTTAAAGTGACAAGACTGCAAAGGATGGCTAGCCCAGAAGTCAGGGAGAATTTGGGGAAAATAAGGCAGGCCTGCCTAGGAGCTGTGCCAAGAAATCACTTTGAGGACAGCATTAATAAAAATCCATCTAAAAAGAAAAACTACATAATGTAAGACAAATATATTTTTAAAAAATTAAACCCAATTGTTTTTTAAGTTCTTTCAATTTTTCTTGCTACTCACCCAGACAATCCATATATACATGTGCACACTCACTACTCACATTCACAAACACACACACATACAAACACAACATGCAACTTTTTTACTCATTACCTTCATTCCCAAAGAGAAACCTCTCATAAACACTTATGAGTCCTGTATAGGCCAGTATTCTATATTAACAAATTGAGGTGGAGAACAGATTTTAATGCTCCCTCAAAAATATCATATTCATACATGATTGACTTTAACTTGTTCTTTCTCCTCCAACTCTCACTCCCAAATTCATGATAACTTTAATCACATAAACGAATCACTTTTTCCTTGCTAATGCTCAGATGGACATGAGAATCACCTCTACATGGCACCTCTTCACTAGTCAGTAAGTGAACATTTCTGTCGGTTATATTATCCAGCATGATGTAATACAAATTAATTATTTCACTAGATTTATATCTTCTCCAAAGAATTTGGTTAGCCTGACTTATATGGGGAGACACAGCTAAATCCTACTTAATGGGCAGGGAAGGTACACTGATACAACATGAACTCTTGGCTGTGTACAACTTGTCAAAGAAATCATGCATTTTCTTTTAACCAAGAAGTTGGCTTCTCTGCCATCCAAAAGAAAGAACATCAGAACAGCCAAAATGCCTGCTGTGGAAACGTCCCCCTCACTAGTCTCTGAAATCTCTAATCTGTGCTGACTTTCACACAAAGTCTAAAACCTTCCATCCTCAGTCACCTGGGAAGTCGCGATGTTAACTGCCAAGGACCTGCGTGACACAAAAGCTGAAACTAAAGGGCAAGAAGAGGCTCCATGTGGATAAGCAAGCAGGGCCAGTGGGAAGCCCATCCCAGGCATATACTGTGAATTTGTGAGAGGAAATGCAGGGCCTCACAGGTGGCATTTGCCTTAGCCCTTAGTTTTCAGGATGCTCTCTGCAGTTCTCAGCAGAGGAAATGGCAGGAGTGACGAACCTATTTCTTTTTCTTTCTTTTATTTTTATTTTTTTAGTTTTTTCAGTGTCCCAAGATGGACGAGCCTATTTCTAAAGCCCTTTCCAACCACGTTCATATTTCACACATTCAGACAGCACTTAGAAATACCAATCAACTCGCCAGTCCTTTAAGGAGCCTTCCAAATGAGCCACCTTTCAAAGAAATAATTGGAAGCAGGCTGAGAAAACAGCAGGCACCCAATAAATGCTTCTATGAATGAGTAAGTGAAATGAATGAATGTGTGATAGAGTGAATGAAAAGCCTGCAAACTCCAGAGTCTAAATTTGTAAATGACCATAAAAGTATATTTCCTGAGGGAACTATTTCATCTCAATTTGAAAATACTAATTTCTGGCCTCCAAGAGTGCATGTAATGTATTTCCTCATTCAGTCGATTCACATTTATAAAATCAGCTTTTCCAGACAACGTCTATCATAGTAAAAAGAAAAAAAAACTGTTAACTTTTTCAGGTCCTCTGCCTGAGCCCTTGAATCTGGTTGATTCCAATGAGAAACTTGGTCCTCTGGTGTTCGTCCAATGTTGCAGCAACTCAATGACATTTTAGCTACATTAGACTTGATCTGTCCCCATCAAAAGTTATAAACCCCAGATGGATTCTAGAGGGACCCAAAAGAGGAAAGAAGATACTTTTTCCTGTGCTGCTATGCAAACTTATTTTCCATGGTTAATAGGATTTTGTTCAAAGTCAATTGCTTGTCTTCACTGAGCAATGGGAATGCTCCTCCAATAAATAATTGTGAAGTGCTGAAATATGTAAATTGTAAGTTTTCATTTCTACAAAAGTAAATAAAATTTCGTGAGATGACCTTGGGAGTCCTTCCTAAGAAACATTTCAAATGACTTTAATAGATTATTTTAAGACTAAAAACATAATAGTATTTAGAAATATATTTTCATTCAAAAATTGGGAAGAAAATTAAAAACTTGAGCTCAAATATGTCTTTGTTAAGAAACAGTTCATGTTAACTACTGAGAATACTAAATTGCAGCTAACTCCATACGAAGTCATTAGTGTGGAAAAAGAAAACATAATTCTATTAAAAACTGTTGGAAATACGGTAGCATATGTATGAATCTAAACTTATAAAAGAGTTAAATGTCTGAAAAGCAGGAGGTTCAGAATTACTTGTGCAATAGGATTTCCCAAGTAAAGGGACATCCAGAAAGTCATAGAAGTTTCACTGTAAGTGTGAACACCTCTTCACATGTATGGAATATGAGCCAAAGAGAAGGCTAAGGGCAGCTTCGCACTCACAAAAGAAAGAAGAATCGTGCAGGCATTTCAGCTCAAAGGGCACCCCAACCTTACCCAGCTTTGCTGGAAAAATATACCCACAAAGAGAAAACAAGCCCCCTAGGGAGAAAGAGCTGAAGGAAGGGGCAAAGAGGATGCAAGTGCTCAGAGCCTCCCAGGGGACATCATGACACTGGGCAGGTGGACTGAGTAATAATTTACCTCTGCCATCTCTCTCTGCCTACTCACATTCAGGCCATCTGCCTAGCAAAACCCTGCTCATGAAAGAAAACCCCCAGGATCATACTCACTACAGTACAAAGACTAATCCCAGATCCCCGGGAGTCCTGAGAGTTGCTGCGGGCAGGAAGCAGAGAGGTGAGGAGACCAAAGCGGGGAGGATAGCATGACTGCTAACAGAGGTGACACTGGTGGATTCAACTGAAGGAGTCTGGTGCAACTGGGAGATGTGGAGGCCCAATATCTCCCCCTGTTCCCTCATCTGGCTGAGACTGTGCCTGGTGACCACCACCCTTTCAAAAAATATCCTGTTACAAACAAGGTCCAATGTTCCCACTACACTAACAAGAGCTAAGTGATGCAGTGGACAAAGCACAGATGCTGTCCCTGGCTCAATCTCTCTTCAACAACGATAATTTGCCACATCAACTTGCCTTGCCAGGCACGAAGCTTCAGAGGATTAGCTATTAAAAGAAAGACATTTTCTCGCTCATTACAGTCTGCAATGTAAAACGTCCAGAGACGCAAAGAGTCCTGTTTTCACCATTAAAGTAGAAATTATTTCTGGCGGCTTTAGGAGAAAAGGCAATTATTTTCCTTCCTGTCACAGAGTTTCCACACTCACCTAGAGATGAGAGTACCCTATTAAAATGGCCTCATCTTCCTTTGAATGATGCCAACGAATGACCTTCCCTGACCTGGGGGTGGGGGGTGTCCTGAGTCCTCGCCCTCTGGGATGCGGGTTCACCCGGGACAGAGGTAATTAAACAGTGCTGAGTCACTGCCACTCACATGCCAGTGACAGGAAGAGAAAAGTCTCCAGAGAGAAAAATGAACAATTCAGGCAGAGCCCACCTATTTTGCCAGTGGCCAGAACCCACTCAGGCCAGCTTGCCACAGGCTTCATCAGTGCTCTACTCCTGGAGAGGTCCAGTGGAGTCCCCTAGGAAGGCCTGCTTAGCTACAGCTTTCTCCACTTGCCTCCACCACAGAGAAGGACAGACACCTGTAGCTCCACCTACACAAATTGGAGCTGCTGAGTGAAATTGGCCCAGGAGGCAAATCTGACTTCCTGCAAGGTTCGCTAGGTTTTGTTCTGGCCCATGAGTTGGGCACAACCTCAGCCCCTGAGTCTCCATTCCAAAGAAAAACCCAGTGAGGCAGTGTGGATATCTTTATACAATCTAGTCCTCATAAACTAAAGATTAACTTTCTGAAGGCGACTCGTTGACACCTTCTGGCATCATGAACAATCATATCACCAACAAAGACAGATATCCAGAATGGATGAGTCAGGAGTATTTCTCTCCTTACACACATACCCTCTTACCATGATTTTACTTCAGTACTTTTTCCACGGTTCACTGAGAATCCACTGTCATGATATACACCTAGCAGTTGTATGCTGATATATATATATAAAATATATATGCATACACAAGATTTTATTATTTATTTATTTATTTATTTATTTGAGAGAGAGATAGATAGGAGGAGAAAGCATGGAGGGGTTCAGAAAGAGAGGGAAAAGCAGACTCCTTGTTGAGCGAAGAGCCCATGGCAGGGCCCTATACCAGGAACCCGGGATTGGGACATGAGGTGAGGTAGACACCACTAAACGGCTAAGCCATCCACGTTCCCTTTGAGTTATATTTCTAATATCACTATTTTTTGTCTATAATGGATGTTATATTTAAAGCATATATTGATGTTGTTTCCTCTTTCCTAATTTATTTTAATTCAATTAGCTAATATACAGTACATAATTAGTTTTTAATGTAGTGTTCAATGATTCACTGTTTGTGTATAACACTCAGTGCCTTTTAATTATTGTTGTTATTATTATTATTATTATTATTATTATTATTTGCCCCAGGGTACAGGTCTGTGAATCATCAGGCTTACACCTTTCACAGCACTCACCATAGCACAAACCCTCCCGAATGTCCATAACCCATCCACCCTATCCCTACCTTCTCACCCCCCAGTAACACTCAGTTTGTTTTGTGGGATTAAGAGTCTCTTATGGTTTGTCTCCTTTGAAATCCCATCCTGTTTCATTATTTTTCCCTCCCTACCCCCCAAACCTCCTGCCCTGCCCTTCAAGTTCCTCATATCAGAAAGATCATATGATAATTGTCTTTCTCTGATTGACTTATTTCGCTTAGCATAATATCCTCTAGTTCCAACCACGTCATTGCAAATGGCAAGATTTCATTTCTTGTGAATTCTGCCTAGTATTCCATTGTATATATATATATATATACCACTTCTTCTTTATCCATTCATCTGTTGATGGACATCTAGGTTATTCCCATAGTTTAGCTATTGTGGACATTGCTGCTATAAACATTTGGGTGCATGTGTCCCTGAGGATCACTACCTTTGTATCTTTAGAGTAAATACCAAGTAGTGCCATTACTGGGTCGTAGAGTAGCTCTTTTTTAACTTTTTGAGGAACCTCCATACTGTTGTCCAGAGTGGCTGCACCAGCTTGTATTCCTACCAATGGTGTAGAAGGGTTCCCCTCTCTCCACATCCTCGCCAACATCTGTCGTTTCCTCACTTGTTAATTTTAGCCATTCTGACTGGTGTGAGGTGGTATCTCA
>LNAC01000249.1:2463739-2485865 GCA_002007465.1 Ailurus styani
GATATGTCATTTGCAAATATCTTCTCCCATTCTGTCAGTTGTCTTTTGGTTTTGTTGACTGTTTCCTTTGCTGTGCAAAAGCTTTTAATCTTGATGAAGTCCCAATAGTTCATTTTTGCCCTTGCTTCCCTTGCCTTCGGTGATGTTCCTAGGAAGAAGTTGCTGCAGCTGAGGTCGAAGAGGTTGCTGCCTGTGTTCTCCTCAAGTATTTTGAGGGATTTCTGTCTCACATTGAGTACTTTCATCCATTTGGAGTCTATTTTTGTGTGTGGTGTAAGGAAATAGTCCATCCTCTTTCTTCTGCAGGTGGCTGTCCAGTTTTCCCAACACCATTTGTTGAAGAGACTGTCTTTTTTCCATTGGACATTCTTTCCTGTTTTGTCGAACATTAGTTGACCATAGAGTTGAGGGTCCATTTCTGGGCTCTCTAAACTGTTCCACTGATCTAGGTGTCTGCTTTTGTGCCAGTACCATACTGTATTGATGATTACAGATTTGTAATAGAGATTGAAGTCTGGAATTGTGATGCCACCAACTTTGGTTTTCATTTTCAAAATTCCTCTGGCTATTCGGGATCTTTTCTGGTTCCATATAAATTTTAGGATTATTTGTTCCATCTCTTTGAAATAAATTGCTAGTATTTTGATGGGGATTGCATTAAATGTGTAGATTGCTCTAGGTAGCATAGACTTTTTCACAATATTGGTTCTTCCANCTTCCAATCCATGGCATGGAATGTTTTTCCACTTCTTTGTGTCTTCCTCAACTTCTTTCCTGAGTATTCTGCAGTTTACTGAGTACAGATTATTTGCCTCTTTGGTTAGGTTTATTCCTAGGTATCTTACGGTTTTAGGTGCAATTGTAAATGGGATTGACTCCTTAATTTCTCTTTTTTCTGTTTTGTTGTTGGTATATAGAAATGCAACCAATTTCTGTGCATTGATTTTATATCCTGACACTTGACTGAATTCCTGGATGAGTTCTATCAGTTTTGGAGTGGAGTCCTTTGGGTTTTCCACATAAAGTATCATATCATCTGCAAAGAGTGAGAGTTTGACTTCTTCCTTGCCGATTTGGAGGCATTTTATTTCGTTTTGTTGTCTGATAGCTGAGGCTAGGACTTCTAGTACTACGTTGAATAGCTGTGGTGATAATGGACAGCCCTGCAGTGTTCCTGACTTTCGAGGAAAAGCTCTCAGTTTGTCTCCATTGAGAATGATATTTGCTGTGGGTTTTTCATCAATAGCTTTGATGATATTGTGGTATATACCCTCTATGCCTACACTGTGAAGTTTTGATCAAGAAAGGATGTTGTACTTTGTCAAATGCTTCTTCAGCATCGATTGAGAGGATCATATGTTTCTTGTTCTTTCTTTTATTAATGTCTTATATTACATTGATTGATTTGTGAATGTTAAACCAACGTTGCAACATGGGAATAAATCCCACTTGGTCGTGGTGAATAATCCTTTTAATGTGCTGTTGGATCCTATTGGCTAGTATTTTGTTGAGATTTTTGCATCTGTGTTCATCAAGGATATTTATAATTCTCCTTTTTGATGGGGACTTTGCCTGGTTTTGGGATCAAGGTAATGCTGGCTTCTTAAAATGAGTTTGGAAGTTTTCCTTCCATTTCTATTTTTTGGAACAGTTTCAGGAGTATAGGTATTAATTCTTCTTTAAATGTTTGGTAGAATTTCCCTTGGAAGCCGTCTGACCCTGGAGTCTTGTTCGTTGGGAGATTTTTGATGACTGCTTCAATCTCCTTACTGGTTATGGGTCTATTCAGGTTGTCAATTTCTTCTTGGTTCAGTTTTGATAGTTTATATGTCTCTAGGAATGCATCCATTTCTTCCATATTGTCAAATTTGCTGGTGTAGAGTTGCTCATAATATTTTCTTCTAATTGTTTGTATTTCTTTGTTGTTGGTTGTGATCTCTCCTCTTTCATTCATGATTTTATTACTTTGAGTCCTTTCTCTTTTCTTTTGGAGAAGTCTGGCCAGGGGTTTATCTATCTTATTCTTTCAAAGAACCAGTTCCTAGTTTCATTGATTTGTTCTACTGTTCTTTTGGTTTCTATTTCATTGATTTCTGCTCTGATCTTTATTATTTCTCTTTTCCTGCTGGGTTTAGTCTTTCTTCTGCTGNTTGTACTTTCTCCAGCAAATTTAGGTGTAGGGTTAGGTTGTGTACTTGAGACCTTTCTTGTTTCTTGAGAACAGCTTGTATCGCTATATACTTTCCTCTCAGGACTGCTTTTGCTGTGTCCCAAAGATTTTGAACAGTTGTGTTTTCATTTTCATTTGTTTCCATGAATTTTTAAATTCTTCTTTAATTTCTTGGTTGACCCATTCATTCTTTAGTAGGATGTTCTTTAGCCTCCATGTATTCGAGTTCTTTCCAACTTTCTTCTTGTGATTGAGTTCTAGTTTCAGAGCATTATGGTCCAAAAGCATGCAGGGAATGACCCCAATCTTTTATTATTGGTTGAGACCTGCTTTGTGACCCAGAATATGGTCTATTCTGGAGAATATTCCATGTGCACTAGAGAAGAATATGTATTCTTTTGTTTTGGGGTGGAATGTTCTGCATATATCTGTATTGTCCAACTGGTCCAGAGTGTCATTTAAAGCCTTTATTTCCTTGTTGATCTTTTGCTTCGATGATCTGTCCATCAGTAAGGGGGATGTTAAAGTTCCCTACTATTATTGTATTATTGTCAAAACAGATGAATGGATAAAGAAGATGTGGTATATATATACAATGGAATACTATGCAGCTATTAATTGGTTTATATACTTGGCTACTCCCAAGTTAGGGGCATAGATGTTTAAAATTTTTAGATATTCTTGTTGTATAGACCCTTTAAGTATGATATAGCGTCCCTCCTCATCTCTTACTATATTTTTTAGCTTAAAATCTACTTTATTTGTTATAAGGATTCCAGCTTTATTTTGTTGTCCATTGGCATGGTAAATTGTTTTCCACCCCTCTCATTAAATCTGGAGGTGTCCTTGGGTGTAAAATGAGTTTCTTGTTGATAGCATATCAATGGGTCTTGTTTTTTTTTTATCCATTCTGATACCCTGTGTCTTTTAGTTGGGGCATTTTGTCCATTTACATTCAGGGTAACTATTGAGAGATATGAATTTAGAGCCATTGTATTGCCTGTAAGGTGCCTGTTACTGTATGTTGTGTCTCTTCCTTTCTGGTCTATGTTTCTTTTAGGCTCTCTTTGCTTAGAGGACCCCTTTCAATATTTCTTGTAGGGCTGACTTGGTGCTTGGAAATTCCTTAGTTTTTGTTTGTCCTGGAAGCTTTTTATCTTTCCTTCTATTTTCAATGAGAGCCTAGCTGGATATAGTATTCTTGGCTGCATATTTTTTTTGTTTAGTGCTCTGAATATATCATGCCATCTCTTTCTGGCCTGCCAGGTCTCTGTGGATAGGTCTGCTGTCAGTCTAATATTTCTACCATTGTATGTTGTAGACCTCTTGTCCTGAGCTGCTTTCAGGATTTTCTCTTTGTCACTAAGACTTGTAAGTTTTACTATTAGATGACTGGGTGTGGACCTATTTTTACTGATTTTGAGGGGGGTTCTCTGTGCCTCCTGGATTTTGATGCTTATTCCCTTTGCCAAATTAGGGAAATCCTATACTATAATTTGCTCCAATATATCTTCTGCCCTCTTATTTTTCTGGGACCCCAATTATTCTAATATTGTTTCATCTTATGGTATCGCTTTTCTCTCAAATTCTCCCCTCATGGTCCAGGAGTTGTTTGTCTCTCTTTTCTTCAACTTCTTTATTTTCTGTCACTTGGTCTTCTAAATCACTAATTCTCTCTTCTGCCTCATTTATCCTAGCAGTAAGAGCCTCCATTTTTGTTTGCACCTCATTAATAGCTTTTTTGATTTCAACTTTGTTAGATTTTAGTTTTTTTATTTCTCCAGAATTGGGTTTTATTTCTCTAGAGAGTGATTCCCTATTATCTTCCATGCTTTTCTCAAGCCTGGCTAGGACCTTGATAATCATCATTCTGAACTCTAGTTCTGTCATATTACTAATGTCCGCATTGACTAGGTCTCTAGCCATCATCGCTGCCTCTTGTTCTTTTTTTGTGGTGATTTTTTCAGCCTTGTCATTTTATGCAGATAAGAATAGATGGATGAGAGAACAAAATACTAAAGGGTACCAATGACCCCAGGAAAATATACACTACCCTAATCAGAACAGACCTGAAACTGTGGGGAGAAGAAAGCGGGGGAAAAAAAGAAAAAAAATACCTATATCTAAATCTATATATATCTATTTCTATATCTATCTCTGTCTCTATCTCTATCTCTATATCTATATCTATAGCTATATCTATTAGACTGGTGAATTGAACAGACCCTATGTTTATAAAAAAAAAAAGATTAAATACAATGAAGGGATAAAATACAACTATAACAATGAAAATTTAAAAAAGATTTTTAAAAAGTATTGATAAGATAAAATAGTTAAAAAAAACCTTAAAATAGGAAGGAGGAAAAATTTGAATGAAAATAGTAAGAAAAAAATAAATTTCAAAGAATTTAACTTTGAAAGACTAAGGGATCATGGGGGAAAGCCATGAATTCTATGTGCTGCTTTCCCCTAGTTCTGGAGTTCCACAGTTCTCAGTGATTGGTGAACTTGGTCTTGGCTGGATGTTCATGCTGATCTTCTGGGCGAGGGGCCTGTTACTGTAATTCTCAATTTTCTTTGTCTGAGGTGGAATTGCACCGCCCTTGCCAGGGGCCAGGCTAAGTAATCGGCTCAGGTTCACTCTCTGGAGCTTTTGTTCCCTGAACCCTTTCTGTACAGCTTTGGAGGACAGGAATGAAAATGGTGGCCTCCTAATCTCCAACCCGGAGGAGCAGAGAGCTCTGGACGTCACTCCTTAGTGTGTCCTCAGAGGAAAAGCAGTCAGTCCCTTTTGTCTCCCTGGTCTCGGGCCACACTCTGAGCTCAACCAGCCTGTGACTGAGTGCTTTTATCTCTGGCACATGGCACAGTTTAGAACCTCCAAACCTAGCAGATTCTTGCAGCCCGCTCCTGTGCCACTTCTCCCGGAGGAGGAAGGAGGGGCTTTCTCTGGATCTGCCACTTGTGGGGTCCCTGCTCAAAGAGCAGTGGCCTGACTGTGCTTTGGATCATGGTTTAAGGTAACACTGAGCTGAGAGACACCTCCTCAGCTTGGCTCCATCTCTCCAGTTGGTTTCTCCTCTCTGATACCTGGGAGCTCTGTTGCTCTCAGACACCTCTGGTCTTTTTGTGTCCCTGGGGGTCCTGAGACCACACTGTCCCCATGAGGGCTTCACCCCCCGCTTAGCCTCTGGGGTGATGTCCCTCAGTGGAGCAGACTTCTAAAAGTTCCGATTTTGTGCTCTGTTGCTCTGTCACTTGCCAGGAGTGGCCCCACCCCCCGGGTTCTATCTTCCCGTTGCTTCAGAGTCACTTCTCTGCACGTCCTACCTTCTGGAAAGTGGTCAATTTTCTGTTCCTAGAATTGCTGCTCTTCTTCTCTTCAATCTCTTATTGAATTTGTAGGTGTTCAGAATGGTTTGATAACTATATGGGTGAATTTCTGGGACCTGATGTTAATCAGTCTCCTACTCTTCCACCATCTTGCTCTTCCTCCCACACAGTGCTTTTTAAAAGAGAGTTACTGCTAAGAGGATGCAAGGAGCTTCTAAAAGATATATTTCAGGTAGTATAAGAGTAATTCTAGAAGTAATGTTTGTGGTGTTAGAATAATGGTAAGCAAATAAAATGGTAACCATTTGTGCAAATACAAACAATCACTGTCTTCATAAATGAAAATAAATAATATTGTTCTATGGAATTACAAAAGGTCAGAAATAAAATATTGGCCAATGAGAGTAAGTTGTAGACTAAATAATCAAAGTTAAAATGTATTGTTTAAGAGAAGAATTAAGATAATTTTAATGTCAGATTTCGTTAAGGTAAATACGTGTGAGAAAATATAAAGGTAATGACTAAAATGATAGTAATAATCTTACAACTTCCAAACAACTGGAAAAAATAGAAATAAGGGAAAAAATAAACACATATAAGTGTTCAATAAATATACACACTACAGTAGAAAAAAGAAACTGTGAAAAATTAAACAAATTGAAGCCAAAAAAAGTGATTGTATAAACATTTTCAAATAAATACAAACAAAAAAATATACATGAACCAAATTTTCAGTGAAAGAATTTTTCACATCAGATATGAAGGCAAGAAACCACCTATCTGTGTTGCTATATACAAGTCATATATCTAGGGGCACCTGAGGGGCTTAGTCAGTTAAGCATCTGCCTTTGGCTCAGGTCATGATCCCAGCGTCCTGGAATTGAGTCCTAAGTCAGGCTCCCTGCTCAGTAGGGAGTCTGCTTGTCTTCCTCTTCTTCTACCCTTCCCCTGTTCTTCCCCCTGCCCCTCCCTCTGCTAACTCTCTGTATCTCTCAAATAAATAAATAAATAAATAAATAATAAATCTTTTTTTTTTTAAGATTTATTTGTTTCACAGAGGGAGAGAGATCACAAGGAGGCAGAGAGGCAGGCAGAGAGAGAGAGGGGGAAGCAGGCTCTCCTTTGAGCAGGGAGCCCGATGCGGGCCTCGATCCCAGGACCCTGAGATCATGACCTGAGCCGAAAGCAGAGGCTTTAACCCACTGAGCCACCCAGGCGCCCCAATAATAAATCTTTTTTTAAAGAAATTTGGATAACCAAAAAGAGAAAATGTAATAAAGGAAGCAGGTAACAAGGATAAGAACAATAATAAATGAAATAGAAAACAGATAAAAAGAGAATATACAAAACCAAATATTGCTTCTTTGGAAAGGTTAATAAAATTGTATATCCTTTGGTAAAATTTATTCAAACAAAAGGTAGAAGGCAAAAAGTACAATTCTGTAATTGAAAAGTCAGTCATCACTACACCTACAACACGGATTAAAAATATAAGATAATACTATGAATAACTTTATGCCTAAAAATAAAGATTTAGACAAATAGACAATGTTCTAGTCACATATTGATTACCAAAACATGTTAGAGATATACAGTCCTAATAGTCCAATAACAATAAAACTGAAGCAGGTATTGAGACACTCTTCACAAAGAAAATGCTACACCCAAATTTTTTGTTGATGTTTTCTACCAAAATATCAAGGATCAGATTATTCCTGTGTGAAATAGTTTCCAGAAAATAAAATAGGGAATATTCCCTAAGTCATTATATGACATTATTACAATCTTGCTATCTAAACCAGAAAAAAACAATATGAAAAGTGAAAATCATAGTCCATTCTCACTGGTATAAATTTAAATTTTTTAATTAAAAAAAGAGTTAATTGAGTCAAAGAATACATAAAAAATGACCAACCTGAACTGATCCCAGGAAGTCAAGAAAGGTTGGCCTTAAAAAATCTGTAAGTATTGTTAACTATATTAGCATATTAAACATCAGGTAGGAAATGAAAAATTCATCCTGAACTTGCACTTGGTTCCATGTGGAATAAATTTGCATCCCACTGACATTCATTCATTCAGCATTCAAGTTAATTGTACAATGGATCTTGGAGAATATTGGTTGCCTTAAGGAGCACTTGATTTCTTTGAGGAGACCTTCACATAAATGTATCACTGTAATGCCATGTAATATACACATATACAATGTTAGAGTTATTCATAGACTATTCTAAGAAACGGGGCAAAATGATACCTAGTGTAGAGTCAGGGAAGCCATGTTTGGGTTGGTGGTACCTAAACTGAAACTTATCTTAAAGAATGCATGTAGTGGGGTGTCTGGCTGACTCAGTTGGTAGTGTATGCAACTCTTGATCTCATGGTTGTGTTTTCAAGCCCCATGTTGGGTATGAATCCTACCTTAAAAATAAAATAGTACAAGTGTAGAAAAAAGAAAGCAAAGATACGAAAACAACCAAAATATCCATCTGCAGGTGAATGGATAAAAAAAATGTACATTGTATAATGAAATATTCAGCCTTAAAAAGGAAAGAAATCCTGCCATTTGTGACAACACAGATGGATCTGGAGGACATTAAGCTAAGTGAAATAGGCTAGACACAGAAAGACAAATATTGTATTATTTTACTTACATAAGAAACTTAAAATAGTCAAACTCATAGAAGCAGAGAGTAAAATAGTAGTTGCCAGAAGCTGGGTGGAAAGGGAAATGTGGTGGTAATAAATAAATGGCATAACATTTCAGTTATGCAAGATAAATAAGTTTTGGAGATATACTGTACAGCATAGTACCTACAGCTAAAAATAGTATATTGCATATCTAAAATTTGCTAAGAGAGTAGATCTTAAGTGTCTTAACAAAAACACACACAAATAATAACAATAATAATTACAATAATAATTGAGTAAGAGAAACATTCAGGACATGCTAGATATGTCTATAAGCCTTAATAGTAGTGAGAGTTTAATGACTATATACTTACCCCCAAACTCATCAAGTTGTACAAATTAAATATGTACATTTTTATGTCAATCATAAAAAATAAAATAACAATTTGAAAAAAAAGAGTGTGGATGGGAGCAGGGGGAAACAATATAATAGGATACATTGCAGTGAAAAACCACATGGTGTGTGTGAGATAGAAGTGATAAAGCCATTTATTATTGTTGGAACTCAAAGTATGACACACTGAGTAGTAAAAGCTATGTTACAGAAATAATCAGAAGTATATCATGGACCCTCTTACACTGTTGGTGGGAATGCAAGTTGGTGCAACCGCTTTGGAAAACAGTGTGGAGATTCCTCAAAAAATTAAAAAGAATAACCTATGACCCTGCAATTGCACTACTATGGGGTATTTACCCCAAAGATACAGATGTAGTGAAAAGGAGGGCCATATGTACCCCAACGTTCATAGCAGCAATGTCCACAATCGCCAAACTGTGGAAAGAGCCCAGATGCCCTTCAACAGACGAATGGATAAAGAAGACGTGGTCCATATATACAAGGAAATATTACACAGCCATCAGAAAGGATGAATACCCAACTTTTGTATCAACATGGACGGGTCTGGAGGAGATTATGCTGAGTGAAATAAGTTAAGCAGAGAAAGTCAATTATCATATGGTTTTACTTACTTGTGGAACATAAGGAATAAAATAAAGGACCTAGGAGAAGGAAAGGAAAAGTGAATTGGGGTAAATCAGAAGGAGAGATGAAGCATGAGAGGCTGTGGACTCTGAGAAACAAACTGAGGGTTATGGAGGAGAGGGGGGAAGTGGGATGGGTGAGGCTGGTGGTGGGTTTTAAGGAGAGCACATATTGCATGGAGCACTGGGTGTGGTGCATAAACAGTGAATCTTGGATCACTGAAAAAATAAAATAAAATAAAATAACTGAGTGTCAGAAACTTAAAAAAAGAAAAAAACGAAAGGATGAATACCAACTTTTGTATCAACATGGTCAGGTCTGGAGGAGATTATGTTGAGTGAAATAAGTCAAGCAGAGAAAGTCAATTATCATATGTTTCACTTACTTGTGGAACATAAGGAATAAAATGGAAGACTTTAGAAGAAGGAAAGGAAAAGTGAATTGAGGTAAATTGGAGGGGGAGATGAACCATGAGAGACTGTGGACTCTGAGAAACAAACAGGGTTATGGAGGGGAAGGGGATGGGGGATGCGTGAGCCTGGTGGTGGGTATTAGGGAGGGCACGTATTGCATGAAGCACTGGGTGTGGTGCATAAACAATGAATCTTGGATCACTGAAAAAAAAAGTAAAAAAAATAAATATATGTGTGGATGTGTATAAGGGTGTGAGTTTCTTATCAATAAAATGGACTGTGATTGAAGAAAAAGAAGTATATCATGGAGAATATGGTTAGTAGTACCAAAGAATATGGACTTCATTTTGCTATTATTATGAATTATATTAATAGATTCTCTAATACTGAACAATCACTGCATTCTGAAAATGAGCTCCACTTGTGCTTGCTTTGTTCTATAAGCAAAATTTTTATTTAGGATAATGGCATCAATATTCATGAATAAAAATTGATATGTGGGCTTTTTTATTTTATAACATCTTTGTCAAGTTTTGCTATTGGTTATGTTCCGGTTTAGTAAGACATTGAAAACTTTCCTTCTCAGTCTATGTGTATGGTTCTCAGACTTTTATGTGCGTATGAATCACTTTGGAAGCTTGATAAGAATACAGATTCCCAGACCTCACTTACAGAGGCTATAATTCAACATGTCTGAGTTAGAAAAGTGATTTTAAACATCTCAGGTGCTCTTGAATCAGATACTTTAGTGGTCAGACTTTATTTTTTTTTAATTTTTTATCCTATTTTTTCAGTGATCCAAGATTCATTGTTTATGCACCACACCCAGTGCTCCATTGCAATACGTGCCCTCCTTAATACCCACCACCAGGCCTACCCATCCCCCCTCCTCCCTCCCCTCCATAACTTTAAAAAAAATGTTGTATACTCTGGGCCAGTGTGAATAACTTTGGAGTTAACTCATTTTTTAAAGGTTTCATGTAGGGGCATCTGGCTGGTTCAGTAAGTGGAGCATGCAACTCTTGATCTCAGGGTTGTAAATTCAAGCCCCATGTTGAATGCAGAGATTATTAAAAATAAAAATCTTTAAAATAAATTTTAAAAAATAAAGGTTTGATGGAATTCATTTGTGAAAGCTCTTAGGCTTTTTAGGTGAGTTCTAGCTCAACTCTTTTTAGGTCAGTTCTAGTTCAACTCTTTTTCTACAGTAAATTTCTGTTTAGATTGCCTATGTCTTCTGCGTTTAATTTTATTAACATATATTTTCCAAGAAAACCATCCATTGCATTCAGGTTTTCAGTTGTGTTTTCTAAGATTTAACCAAAGTATTATTATTTTTTAGATGTTCAAAAACTTTTAATGAAAATGGTTTTGCATATTCAATTCAGAAGATTTTTTAATTTTTTGACCTAAGTATTATTATTATGATTTCATTGATATCTATAGCTGTTTCATCATTGTAGTTCCTAATTTTATGAGTGATGTTATTACTGTTGGTTTCCAGATACTATAAGATGTTTGTTTTTCCCCTTTCATCTAAGATGTTCAAGAAGTTTTTAAAATTTCAATAAATCTTAATAAAAAAGTATAACATATACAGAAAAATTAAAGACTCATATATTTTGATGAATTTTCACAGAGTGAACACACTTATTAACTAATATCAGATCAAGAAATGCAGCGTTATCCATATTCCACAAGTCCCTAGAAGTGTTCTTTCCCGATCACTATATCTCCTCTCCAATGGTGACTACTGTCATGAGCCCTAACACGATATATGTGCCTACTCTTCTCTCTCTGTTTTCTTTTATTCAATATTATGCTTTTGAGGCTTATCTACATCCTGGTATATAGCAATGTTTCCACTGCTGAATAATAGTATGTTCTATGAAATATATTTCTTATATCCAATTGAATATTCTCTGCATTATTTTTTATTAATTTTTATTTTTTTATTCTTGTAAGAGCACTTTACATGAGATCTATTAACAAATTTTTAAGTATACAACATAGTACTGTAAGCTATAGGTACTATGTTGTACAGCAGATCTCTAGAACTCACTCATCTTGCATAACTAAAACTTTATACCCATTAAACAACTCCCCATTCCCCCTCCCCCACAGCCCCTAGAAACCTTCATTCCATTCTCTGCTTCTAGGAGTTTGACTGTTTTAGATCCCTCATATAAGTGGAGTCATTCAATATTTGTCCTGTGTCTGCCTTATTTTGCTTAGCATAATGTCCTCAGCTCCATCCATGTTGTTGCATTTGGCAAGATTGGCTTCTTTTAAAAACAAATAATATTCCTGATTCTACTTTTTGTTTATTTATTCAATTGTTTTATTTTTTCTATTCCACATGTAAGTGAAATAGTATGGTATTTGTCTTTCTCTGTCTGACATATTTCACTTAGCTTTATACCCTTTAGGTCCACCCATGTCACAAATGGCAAGATCTCATCCTTTGTATGTATATGCCACATTTTCTTTTTTATTTAGATATAATTGACATATCTGATGTAAGTTTAGGACATACAATGCATTCATTTGGTACATTTACATATTGCAATATGATTACCACTATAACATTTGCATTAGCTAACACCTCTGTCACATCATATAATTATCATTTTTTATTGTATACCACATTTTCTTTATTCATTAATCCATCAATGGACATTTAGGTTTTTTTATATCTTGGTTATTGTGAATAATGCTGCAAAGAACATGGGAATGCAGATATCTCCTCAAGATCCTGATTTTCTTTTATTTTTTAAAAATATTTATTTATTTATTTGAGAGATGGAGAGAGACAGCTGTAGGAAGGGGTGGGAGAAATAATCTTAAGCAGACTCTGTGCTGACCACAGAGCCCAACTTGGGCCTGGATCTCATGACTGCAAGATCACTACCTGAGCCGAAACCAAGAGTTGGATGCTTAACCAACTATGCTCCTCAACCACCCCTCAAGATCCTGATTTTAGTTCTTTTAGATATATAGACCCAAAAGTGAGATTGTTGCATTACATGGCAGTTCTTTTTTTTTTAATTTTTAAAAAATTTTTTGAGCAACCTACATACTGTTTTCCATAGTGGCTGTACCAATTTACATTCACATTAACAGTGCACAAGTGTACCCTTTTCTTTTGCCAGCACTTGTTGTCTTTTGTGTTTTATATTTTTGATAAAAACTGTCCTTATCAGGTGTGAGGTTTTATCTAATTGTGGTTTCGATTTGCATTTCCTTCAGTGATACATGATGTTGAACACCTGTTGGCTATTCGTATGTCTTCTTTTGAGAACTGGTTATTCAAGTAAATGGTGTTGGGAAAATTGGATATCTATAAGTAAAAGAAAGAAATTGTATCTTTATCTTATACCACACATAAAAATAAACTCAAAATGGATTGTAGACTCAAACGTAAGCCCTAAAACTATAAAACTCCCAGAAGAAAACATGGAGGGACATCTTGACATTGATCTTGGCCTGATGACTTCTTGGATATGATACCAAAAGCATAGGCAACAAAAGTGAAAATACACAAATGGGATCGCATCAAACTAAAAAGCAAACAGTAAAAGAAACAAAATGAAAATGTAAACTACAGAATGGGAGAAAATATTTGCAGGTCTTTTTTGGGTAAGAAGGTATAAAATATAAGGAACTCCTACAACTCAATAGTAATAATTATTTTATTTAAAGATGGGCAGAGGACTTAGACATTCTTGTTCTGTTAATTTTTAGTTTTATCATTCCCTAATCAGAGAATATGATTATTTTGTATGTATTATTTTTGTATTAAATATGTATTATTTTTACTGTTCTGAGTTTATTGAGTTTTTTCCTTGAAATTCAGTTATTGCAAAATTTACCATGGCCATCTGAAAGGAAGCTATATTCTTTGATTACAGGGTATACAGTTCAATGTGATTTTTACTGCCTCTCTTACATGTTGAGACTATATAGGTCTTCTTTATTCTTACCTCTTTGTCTATGCGATCAATAATAGACTGAGAGATCTGTGTTAAAGATTCCTAGTGTTTACTGCATTTATATTTGACCGTGTATGCCTTATAATTTTAGCTTTAGATTCTAATGATATTTTATTTCCTGCATAAGTATTCATGGGATGTAAACACGATTGTCTTGTTTAGAGCTTTTTGTCTTGAATTCAAAGTTCTATGATATTAAAATCATGACCCCTCCTTTTTAATATGCATTTGACTGATATATCATTATCCATCTTTTTTAGTTTCAGTTTTTCATTGTCACTTTATGAGCTTCACTGAGATATACACAAATGAACATATTTAAAATATATACTTTGATACATTTGAAATATGTGTACACCTGTGAAACCATCACTGCAATCAAGATAATGTACATATCCACCATGCCCAAAAGCTTCCTCATGATCTTCTGTAGTCCCTCATTCCTGTCCCAATCTTCCCCATCCAGCACAAGCACTCACTGTTTTATTCCACTAAAGACTAACTGGAATTTTCTAGAACTTTATACAAAGGAAATCAAACCATATGAACTCCTCTTTTTCTGGCTACTTTCATTCAGCATAATTTTTTGAGATATATCCATATTGTTGGATATATCTTTTTATTGTTATTCCTTTTTATTGTTGAGTAGTATTCTATTCTGTGACAATGGCACATTTTGTGCATGCATCATTTGTTAATGGATTCCTTTTTATTGTTATTCCTTTTTATTGTTGAGTAGTATTCTATTCTGTGACCATGGCACATTTTGTGCATGCATCATTTGTTAATGGATATTTGGGTTGTTTTCACGTTTTGTCTATTACAAATAAAGCTGCTGTAAATACTAGTATACAAGTCTCTATATAGACATAGTTTCATTTCTTTTGGATAAATACCTAGCAGTGAAATAGCTGGATCATGTGGTAAGGGTATCTTTACCTTTTTAAGAGACCATCAAACTGTTTTCCAAAACTGTTATACCATTTTACATTCCCACTAGCAGTTTACCTTGTTTGGGTGTTCAGTACATTTGTATTACTTTAAATATCTTTAACCTTTTTTAAAGATTTTTTTATTTATTTGACAGAGAGAGAGAGAGATCACAAGTAGGCAGAGAGACAAGCAGAGGGAGAGGGGGAAGCAGGCTCCCTGCTGAGCAGAAAGCCTGATGTGGGACTCCATCCTAGGACCCTGAGATCATGACCTGAGTCCAAGATAGAGGCTTAACCCACTGAGACACCCAGGTCCCCCTCTTTAACCTTTGTTATGAGACACAGTTAAGTAAGTTGGAAAGAGTTAAATATTTCTGGATCTTGTTTAAAGCTTTTAGGCAAGACTAGAGCAGTCTTTATTCAACAGCTAATTTTGCCCATGAATAAAACAAGTTCATCCTGAGTACTCTATCAAATGCCCCCATGAATTATGAAGTTTTTCAGTTTGGCTGATAGGAACAAGAACTATTCCTAGCTCTGTGTGAACTCCAGAGATGATTTTTCTCTTGATATTTTCAGATACTCTTTCCCCCCAGCCTTGGGTAGTTTCTTTACATGCATATGATGAGTAGTTCTCTCCTGAATACTAAGAAGGATCTTCTGAAGTTCCCCTCTGTGCAACCCTATTCCTTAATACTCTGTACTGCTCATTCTAGATGTTTTGGTCTCACTGGACTACCAACTCTTTCTCCACAATGCAAATGTCTGCCATATTCTGCCTGATTTTTTTCCTCAAGTCAGTAAGCTAGGCAATTATAGAGTTTAATTAATTTGTTTCTCATATTTCATAGAACACTGTTTTTGTTGTCTAAGGTATTTATATATAAGGTATGTGTGTTTATCTCAGATGATACATGACAGATAGATGATAGATAGATAGATAATAGATATAGATGGATGTCCAGTCCCTGCTACACCATCTTATTTTGTGTGTATCTCTGGTGTTGCATATATATAATATGCATGCACATATATTTATATTCAGCAAAATGCCTTTTTTGAAGAAATGAACAAATTATCTCATTTCTACTTATTGATATGCCAGTTTTCATTCTCATTTCTGTTTCTGTAAGGCTTTATTTAGAATATTTCCTTTGTGTTTTGTCTTTTCCTATATCATTTGCTTTTTCTTTGTTTTAATTCAATTGTGCCTCCTGGAGTTTATACATTTTTTAGTTCCAAATGTTACTTTAATAACGAAGATTTTGTACAATAAACATAAATCATGATTTCTTTAATTATCAACTGTAGAAAATACATTAGTGACTACCCACATGGTAGATGAAAAAACACTACATAATACTTCTTCCCTCTCCATATCTGCCTCTTCCTCCTGATTTCAGCTGTTTAAGTTCATACTTTTAGCATTTCTAGTGATCATACTTATATATACAAATGATACACTAAGAGCAATTTTATTTTATCAGACACTATTTATTTAAGCAGACACTATTAAAGAAAGGGAATAATTACACTTAAATATTCTCCTAACTTCTCTCCCAGTTTATACCTGCTGAATTAGGTCAGAAAGAATATTAACATTATCATTCCTGTATCACTAAATATTATTGTAGCAGAAAGTGGGTATACACTGTTCCATTCGTTCTTCCTAGAAACACAGAAAGTCTACATTTCCCAGCCTCCCTTGCAGTTCAGTTGACCATGTGACCAATTATGCCAAAGGAACGTGAGTGATTTACACAACTTCCAGGTGTGGCCTCTGGAGTGTCCTATGAGAGGCTTCTGGCTCTCTCGCTTCCCTGCTCCTCCCTCCATCCCATGCATTTACTTGAAAGTGAGTGATTCCAAGACCAAAGAACCACCTTAGAAAGAGCCTTAAATTCCTGAGTCATTTTGTGGAGAAGAGTCACTTAAGAGAGTCTCTTAACAGGCAACAGACAGTGATGTGAACAAGAAATAACCCTCTAGTGAGTTATAGCTCTGATATTTTGATAGTGATTTTTGTCGCACCTCCCAATCTTTTTCCTAAGCAAAACAGTTAACTTTTTAAAGATTTATTTATTTATTTTAGAGTGAGAAAGTGAGAGAGAGCAGAGGGGAGGGGCAAAGGAAGAGGGAGGGAGAGAGAGTCGAAGCTGATTCTGCTAAGCACAGAGCCCAACTCGGGGTTTGATCTCATGACCCTGAGATCATGACCTGAGCTGAAACCAAGAGTCAATCACTTAACTGACTGAGCCACCCAGGCACACCACAATATAGTTATTTTTATATTTTTATATTAAATATTATTATATATTATATTATATTATTATATATTATAATATATATTATATTTTATATTCTTGTCTGTCACCATATATAACCCACATTGTACTTTTTCAGTGTATTCCATTTTTATTACCAATCCTTTTGTAAAAGTTTTTTCACATGTATCTTAATTGGTTGATTTTATCATAAAGGAGAAGTTATGGGAACTTATTAAATATCTAATCTTATTAAATATCTATTCTGATAGGATGAGTAATGACTACCACCCCTCCCAGCTTGCCTATGCTCCAATCCTGGGATCCTAAGACTTTGTTATGTCAAATTATAAGAGAAATTTACTGATGAAATTAAGGTTACTAATCAACTGACATTAAGATAGGGAGATTAGCCTAGATTATCCAAGTGGGCCCAATGTAATCACAAAAGACCTGTGAGAAACCAGCTAAGCTCTGCTGCACCTAGCCTTCTGAAATAGAGAAAGTATGAGATAATAAATTTATATTGTTTTAAGCCTTTGAGTTTGTGGTAATTTGTTACAGCTGCAATAGGAAACTATTATACCTGCATTCTTCCATGTTTAAAATGTCTGTCACATGGAAAGATGCTCAACATCACTGATCATCATGGAAGCACAAGTCAAAACTACAATGAGATATCACCTCACACTTGTCAAAATAGCTAACATCAGCAATACAAGAAACAACAGATGTTGGTGAGGATGTGGATAAAAAGGTACGCTTGTGCACTGTTGGTAGGAATGCAAACTGGTGTAGCCACTCTGGAAAACAGTATGGAGTTTGCTTGAAAAGTTATAACTACTCTATGATTAATAATTACACTACAAGGTATTCACCAAAAAAATACAAAAATACTGATATGAAGTGATACATGCATCCCTATACTTATAGCAGCATTATCTACAATAGCCAAATTATGGAAATAGCCCAAGTGTCCATCAACTGATGAATGGATAAAGAGGAGATGGCTTAGAAGACTGGGAGCAAGATGGTCGTGAAGTAGGAGACCAAAATTTCATCTGGTCCCAGGAATTCAGCTAGATAGTTATCAAACCATTCTGAACATCTACAAACTCAACAGGAGATCAAAGAAAAGAATAGCAGCAATTCTATGAACAGAAAAGTGGCCACTGTGTGGAAGGTAGGATGTGCGGAGAAGTGAATCTGAGGTGATATTTGGGAAGATAAACTGCGGGGGGAGGGAGCTTCCATCAGCTGGCTAAAGGCAAGTGATAGAATGGCAGAGCATGAAATTGGAACTGAGGGGCTGAGGGCCATCACTCCAGTGGCTCAGCGGAGAGTGCAGCCCTTGCTGGGACAGTGTGGTCTCAGGATCCTTGGGGTCACAGAAATACTGAGGGTGCCTAAGTACAGCAGAGCTCCCAGGTATCAGAGCAGGAAAGCTGGCTGCAAAGATGGAGCAGAGAAATGGGCTCTTAGCTTGGGGTTGCCATAAACCATGATCTTAGGCAAAGTCAGGCCACTACTCATCAACCAGGGATCCCACAAGTGGCAGATCTAGGGAGACTCCCCTTTTTCCCCAGTGGGGAGCAGAGTGGGAGCACACTGTAGGAATCTGCTGGGTTTGGAGACTCCAAACAGGACTGTGTGCAAGAGATAGAAATGCTTGGTCACAGGCTGGGTGAGCACAGAGTGGGGCGAGAGACCAGGGATACAGGAGTGATTGCTTTTCTCTGAGGGTGCACTGAGGAATGAGTCCCCAAGTTCTCAGCACCTCTGGGGCCAGAGACTGGGAGGCCGCCATTTTTATCTCATCCTCCAAAGCTGTATGGAAAGCTTTCAGGGAACAAAAGCTAGAGCAAAACCGAGCAGATTACTTACCCTGGGCCTTGACAAAAGTGGTGCAATTTTGCCTGGGGCAGAGACACTTGAGAATTACTTTAACAGGCCCCTCCCCCAGAAGATCAGCAAGAACATTCAGCAAGACCAAGATTACTGATCAATGAGAACTGCAAATTCCAGCTCTAGAGGAATACAGCACATAGAATTCATGGCTTTTGTCTCATGATTCTTTAGTCTTTCAAAGTTAAATTTTTAAAATTTTATTTTTTCTTTTTCTATTTTTTCATTTTTCCTCTTTCCTATTTTAACCATCTTATCAATACCTTTCTTAAAATATTTTTTATTTTCATTTTTATACTCACATTCTATCCCTTCATTATATTTAACCGTATTGTTTGTATATATATATGTTTTTCTTTCTTTAAGATTTGGGATACAGTTTCTTCTAACAGACCAAAATATACCCTAAATCTAGTGTATGACTTTGTTCTAGTCTCCCGCCTGATCATATTCTATCCTTTTTTTTCTTTCCTTTTTCAACCATCTTCTTATCTCATCAATAACTTTTTTAAAACTTTTAAATTTTCTTCCTTACAGGCATATTCCATCCAGTCATCATATTTACCCTTATTTTTGTATAATATATAATTTTTTCTTTCCTTTAAATGTTGGCAGGCATGTCCTTCTAACAGACAAAAATGCACCTAAAATCAAGTATGTGGCTCTGTTCTATTCACCAGCCTGATTATATGTATATATATATTTCCCCCCCTGGGTTCGTTGTTACGCTTTTAGCATTTTGTTCTCTCATTCTTCTACTCTTCTCCAGACAAAATGACAAAGAGGAAAAACTTACCTATAAACAAAAAACAAAAAACAAAAACAAAACAAAACAAAAACTCCTTCTGAACTGAGCCCTAGGAAAATGGCTGTGGAGAGTGTTGTGTACCTGAACCAGAATTTTAGTATGTGCCATTTTAAACTGCCTAAATGACCAGAGGGTTGGAAATCTCCTGGAAAGAAAGTGCTTCCAACGCAGATGAATGAAGAATGCTGCTGTAATAAATAAACTGCATTGTCCTGTTACTTGGATTTCTTCACTTAGCCCTTATGGTATTCTATGAGGAGATTGAAGAGAAGAAGAGCAGCAATTCTAGGAAAAGAAAATTGACCACTTTCCGGAAGGTAGGACATGCGGAGAAGTGAATCTGAAGGAACGGGAAGATTGACACTGGGGGGAGGGGACAGCTCCCAGCAAGTTAGAGAGCAACAGAGCACAAAATTGGAACCTTTAGAAGTCTGCTCCACTGAGGGACAACGCCCCAGAGGCTAAGTGTGGGGTGAAGCCCTCGTGGAGACAGTGTGATCTCAGGACCCACGGAGACACAAAAAGACCAGAGGTGTCTGAGAGCAACAGAGCTCCCAGGTATCAGAGAGGAGAAGCCAACTGGAGAAACGGAGCCAAGCTGAGGAGGTGTCTATCAGCTGGGTGTTACCTTGGGCCATGATCCAAGGCACACTCAGGCCACTGCTCTTTCAGCAGGGAACCCATGGGTGGTGGATATGGAGAGGCCCCTCCTTCCTCCTCCGGGAGGAGCTGCGAGGGAGCATGCTGCAGTAATCTGCTGGCTTTGGAGATTCTAAAAGGGGCTGAACACCAGAGATAGAAACTCTGCATCACAGGTTGGGTGAGCTTGGGGTGCGACCAGGGAGATGGAAGGGACTGATTGCTTTACTCTGAGGACTCTCTGAGGAGTAAGGTTCCGAGCTCTCGGCTCCTCTTCGTTGGAGATTGGGAGGCCACCATTTTCATTCCTGTCCTCCAAAGCTGTACAGAAAGGGTTCAGGGAACAAAAGCTCCAGAGAGTGAACCCGAGCCGATTACTTAGCCTGGCCCCTGGCAAGGGCGGTGCAATTCCATCTCAGACAAAGAAAATTGAGAATTACAGTAACAGGCCCCTTGCCCAAAAGATCAGCACGAACATCCAGCCAAGACCAAGTTCACCAATCACTGAGAACTGTGGAACTCCAGAACTAGGGGAAAGCAGCACATAGAATTCATGGCTTTCCCCCATGATCCCCTAGTCTTTCAAAGTTAAATTCTTTGAATTTTATTTTTTTCTTACTATTTTCATTCAAATT
This sequence comes from Ailurus styani, assembly GCA_002007465.1. Taxonomy (NCBI): domain Eukaryota; kingdom Metazoa; phylum Chordata; class Mammalia; order Carnivora; family Ailuridae; genus Ailurus; species Ailurus styani. The sequence goes on from LNAC01000249.1 coordinate 2,484,501, forward strand.
TTTCCTCCTTCCTATTTTAACGTTTTTTTAACTATTTTATCTTATCAATACTTTTTAAAAATCTTTTTTAAATTTTCATTGTTATAGTTGTATTTTATCCCTTCATTGTATTTAATCTTTTTTTTTTGTATACATATAGGGTCTGTTCAACTCACCAGTCTAATACATAGAGATAGAGATAGAGTCAGAGAGATAGATACAGAAACAGAAATAGATAATATAGATATAGAGACAGGGTTTTGCTTTATTTTATTTTTTTGTTTTTGTTTTTGTTTGTTTTTGTTTTGTTTTTTGGTTTTTTCCCTCTTTCTTCTCNAATCACCACAAAAAAAAAGAACAAGAGGCAGTAATGATGGCTAGAGACCTAGTCAATGCAGACATTAGTAATATGACAGAACTAGAGTTCAGAATGATGATTATCAAGGTCCTAGCCAGGCTTGAGAAAAGCATGGAAGATAATAGGGAATCACTCTCTAGAGAAATAAAACCCAATTCTGGAGAAATAAAAAAACTAAAATCTAACAAAGTTGAAATCAAAAAAGCTATTAATGAGGTGCAAACAAAAATGGAGGCTCTTACTGCTAGGATAAATGAGGCAGAAGAGAGAATTAGTGATTTAGAAGACCAAATGACAGAAAATAAAGAAGTTGAAGAAAAGAGAGACAAACAACTCCTGGACCATGAGGGGAGAATTTGAGAGAAAAGCGATACCATAAGATGAAACAATATTAGAATAATTGGGGTCCCAGAAAAATAAGAGGGCAGAAGGTATATTGGAGCAAATTATAGTACAGGATTTCCCTAATTTGGCAAAGGGAATAAGCATCAAAATCCAGGAGGCACAGAGAACCCCCCTCAAAATCAGTAAAAATAGGTCCACACCCAGTCATCTAATAGTAAAACTTACAAGTCTTAGTGACAAAGAGAAAATCCTGAAAGCAGCTCAGGACAAGAGGTCTACAACATACAATGGTAGAAATATTAGACTGACAGCAGACCTATCCACAGAGNTTTCCTCAAGATAAAAGGTTTTTGAACAGCAAAGGAAACAGTCAACTAAACAAAAAATACAACTGACAGAATAGGAGAAGATATTTGCAAATGACAGATCAGATAAAGGGCTTGTATCCAAAATCTATAAAGAACTTATCAAACTCAATACCCATAAAACAAATAACCCAGTCAAGAAATGGGCAGAAGACAGGAACAGACATTTCTCCAAGGAAGACATCCAAATGGCCAACAGACACATGAGAAAGTGCTCAGCATCACTCAGCATCAGGGAAATATAAATCAAAACCACAGTGAGATACCACCTCACACCAGTCAGAATGGCTAAAATCAACAAGTCAGGAAACGACAGAT
>LNAC01000249.1:2486307-2534580 GCA_002007465.1 Ailurus styani
CCCCTTGGACAAAGAATAAAAATAAAAATAAAATAAAATAAAATAAATGGGCGGAAGACGCGAACAGACATTTCTCCAAAGAAGACATCCAAATGGCCAACAGACACGTGTAAAAGTGCTCAATATCACTCAGCATCAGGGAAATACAAATCAAAATCACAGTGAGATACCATCTCACACCAGTCAGAATGGCTAAAATTAACAAGTCAGGAAATGACAGGTGTTGGTGAGGATACAGAGAAAGGGGAATTCTCTTACATTGTTGGTGGGAATTCAAACTGGTGCAGCTACTCTGGAAAACAGTATGGAGGTTCCTCAAAAAGTTGAATATAGAGCTACCCTACAACCTAGCAATCGCACTACTGGGTATTTACCCTACAAATACAAATGTAGTGATCTGAAGAGGCACATGCACCCAGATGTTTATACCAGCAATGTCCACAATAGCCAAACTATGGAAAGAACCTAGATGTCCATCAACAGATGAATGTATAAAGAAGATATAGTATATACATATATATATACAATGGAATAATATGTAACCATCGGGGAAAAAATGAAATCTTTCCATTTGTAATGACCTGGATGGAATGAGAGGGTATTATGCTAAGCACAATAAGTCAATCATAGAAAGACAGTTATCACATGATCTCAAAGATATGAGGAATTTGAGAAACAAGACAGAGGATCATAGGGGAAGGGAGTAAAAAATGAAACAAGATGAAATTGCAGAGGGTGGCAAACCATAAGAGACTCTTAAACTCAGGAAACAAAGTAGGGTTGTTGGCATGGAGGGGGGAGGGAAGGATGGGGTGGCTGGGTGATGGACATTGGGGAGAGTATGTGCTATGTTGAGTGCTGTGAATTGTGTAAGACTGATGAATCACAGACCTGTACCCCTGAAGTAATACATTATATGTTAATAAAAATAATAAAATAAAAAGAAGAGCTGGTTTATATATATATAATGGAATATTACTCAGCCATAAAAAGAATGAAATCTTGCCATTTGCAATGACATTGATGGAGTTAGAGTATAATGCTAAGCAAAATAAGTCAGGCAGAGAAGGTTAAATACCATATGATTTCATTCATATTTAGAATTTAAGAAACAAATCAAATGAGCAAAGAGGGAAAAAAAGAATGAACAACCAAGAAACAGACTCTTAACTTTAGAGAACACACTAATGGTTACCAGAGAGAAGATGGGGGGGATGGGTGAAGTAGGTGATGGAGACTAAGGAGTGCACTTGTTGTGATTTGTATCAGGTGTTGAATGGAAGTGTTAAATCACTGTATTATACACCTGAAACTAATATCACACTGAATGTTAACTAACTGGAATTAAAATAAAAACTAAAAAAAAATCTGTGATCATGATGTTCAGTGACAGTTTAACTGTGTATGATTTTTTTTGCCTCATTTTCCTCCCCTTAAGACAGGTTAGGCAATCCTTCACTGTCTTCTAGCCTTGATTATTGTTGTGTAGAAATCTGATGCCAGCCAGATTCTTTTGCACTTACAGCTGATTTGACTGAGAATGAACAGTAACGTAGGTACCTAAGGCATTATTTCCTTACACTTGAAGTACAGTAACTTTAGTGGTTATGCCTTGGTATTGATATTTTTACATGACACTAGAGCTGAAACCAAAGGGCAATAAGAGGCTTCATGGAGATAAAAAGCATAGGCAGTGTGTAGCCCATCACAGGTATACATTGCAAATTTAAGGCAGGAAATGAAGAGCCTCCCAGGTAGTATTTCCCCCAGATCTTAGCTTTCAGGAGTCTCCCTGCAAATTCTCAGCAGAGACAGGTTATGCATTTTAGTTATGCAGGTTATAATTTTATCTTAACACTACTTTTTATTTCGTTTTTCTGTTCTTTATTTTGGGAATATCAATTAGGCATCTGTTGGATCTCTACTATTTTCCATATTGATAATTTTCTGTCCAGATCTTCTCAGCTCTTTTTTCCATTTCAACTTGATGTATTTCAAGCCACTGATGTTGATGTGTATACAGTGATTCTTTTTTTTTTTATTCTTTGCCCAAGGGGTACAGGTCTGTGATTCTGATTGTATGTTCAGCATATCCAGCCTCTCATTTTTGTTGCTCTTATTGTGCTTTTCATTTCTCTAATTTTTATTTTCTTTCATATTACTTATCTTTCTGGAGGTCTGCCAGTTCACTTGTCATTTCCTGTTGTCTGATTATTATCTTTTCTTTGAACTTGTAAAGCTCATTATTGAGGTCCTATTTCAGAAACTCCATATTTTCTTTAATTTATTAGATTTTAGAGAGAAAACTTGGTTCAATATTTCTCTTCTACTCTGTGGCATATTTATTGTTATGTGTGCTTCAACTGCCACTCATTTGTTATGGTTTTTTTTCACATCTCCATTATAATATCTTAGCATACATGCCTTATTGATTTCTTTTGGATTGTTACTCATCTTTTAATAATGACCTGTCTTTGGTTAAGAATACATTGTGCACAGGGGTACCTGGGTGGCTTAGTAAGTTAAGTGTCTGACTCTTGATTTCAGTTCAGGTCACAATCTCAGGGTCATGAGATTGAGCCCCACATCAGATTCTGTGCTGGATGTGGAATCTGCTTATGATTCTCTCTCTCCTTACTCCCTGTGCTCTCTCTCTCTTAAAAAAAGGAAAGAAACAAAGAATACACTGTGAACAGAGGTCCTTGACTTGTAAGCTTGGATAACCAGAAATTTTATTTTCTTCCTAAGAATGTTTCTCTCCAGTACTTTATTCTGGAGCTGTGTTCTGAGGAAGCAGCAAATCTCTATAGGTTACAGATCCTACATATGATAATTTCATACTTTTTTTTCCATTGACCAAGATGAAAAGCCACAGAGAAAATTGCAAGTAAATCAATAAATGTATGCCACATCCATATTCTGTCCCAGGGTCTTTTCAGAACCAAGTCTCTGTTAGTTCTGAGCATTAGGTTTCTCCAGGGTTTCAGAGAAAAAGAGCAGTAATTGCTTTGCTCATTGCCCTGCTCTTTCTCTAACTTAGCCTGCAAGATCCTTGCCTCTGCTTACTTTCATCATGAACACAAGCTTAAGTGTTTTTTTTTATTTTTTTCCAAATTATCTTAAGTTCATTTGGTCTACTAATAGTTTTCACTTCTAAAGCTTTATTCTCTATCCTCCACTGTTATTGTAGGTTTATTTTCACTTTTACAGTTATTGTGACATTTTGATGATATTTGGAAAATATGGTGAAGCAACATCAAGGATGTAGTTGTCCATCTTGAATTAAAAAGATTGTCCAATGCATTTAAATGTTTTCTTTAAAAATTTGGTTAGCCTGACTTATATGGGGAGACACAGCTAAATCCTACTTAATGGGCAGGGAAGGTACACTGATACAACATGAACTCTTGGCTGTGTACAACTTGTCAAAGAAATCATGCATTTTCTTTTAACCAAGAAGTTGGCTTCTCTGCCATCCAAAAGAAAGAACATCAGAACAGCCAAAATGCCTGCTGTGGAAACGTCCCCCTCACTAGTCTCTGAAATCTCTAATCTGTGCTGACTTTCACGCAAAGTCTAAAACCTTCCATCCTCAGTCACCTGGGAAGTCGCGATGTTAACTGCCAAGGACCTGTGTGACACAAAAGCTGAAACCAAAGGGCAAGAAGAGGCTCCATGTGGACAAGCAAGCAGGGCCAGTGGGAAGCCCATCCCAGGCATATACTGTGAATTTGTGAGAGGAAATGCAGGGCCTCACAGGTGGCATTTGCCTTAGCCCTTAGTTTTCAGGATGCTCTCTGCAAGTTCTCAGCAGAGGAAATGGCAGGAGTGACGAACCTATTTCTTTTTCTTTCTTTTATTTTTATTTTTTTAGTTTTTTCAGTGTTCCAAGATGGACGAGCCTATTTCTAAAGCTCTTTCCAACCACGTTCATATTTCACACATTCAGACTGCACTTAGAAATACCAATCAACTCGCCAGTCCTTTAAGGAGCCTTCCAAATGAGCCACCTTTCAAAGAAATAATTGGAAGCAGGCTGAGAAAACAGCAGGCACTCGATAAATGCTTCTATGAATAAGTGAAATGAATGAATGTGTGAGAGAGTGAATGAAAAGCCTGCCAACTCCAGAGTATCAATCTGTAAATGATCATTTCCTGAAGGAACTATTTCTTTTTTAAAAAAAAGATTTTATTTATTTATTTGACACAGAGAGAGAAACTACAAGTAGGCAGAGAGGCAGGCAGAGAGACAGGGAGAGGAGGAAGCAGGCTCCCTGCCGAGCAGAGAGCCCGATGCGGGCCTCGATCCCAGGATGCTGAGATCATGACCTGAGCCGAAAGCAGAGGCTTTAACCCACTGAGCCACCCAGGCGCCCCTGAAGGAACTATTTCATCTCAGTTTGAAAATACTAATTTGTGACCACAGTCTATACAATATATTGTCAAATCTGGCCAACTCATGTTCATAAAAATAGCTTTTCCAGACAAAACCATTATCAGAAAAAGTAAAAACTGGTAACTTGTTCATGTCTTCTGCCTGAGTCCTTGATTCTGTTTGATTCAATGTGAAGCCAAACCCTGCTGGCTTTTATCCAATGTTACAGCCATTCAAGGAAGTTACAGCTGCTTTAGACTTAGTCTTTTCCCATCAAAAGTCATAAACCCCAGGTGGACTTGAGGAGGAATCAAAATAGGAAGGAAATTAGTCTTCTCAACTTTCATGAAGATGTCTGGCAGAGGCCAAGGTCTACATCCTCAGAAGGAAAATCTATGGCATCCCTAAATGGTAGTTCGATTGTTTTGCTGGGAGTTAGTAAAAACTTTATATAAATATTAAAACAACAACAATGACAAGTATCTGGACATTATGCATACTTCCCAACTAGAAAATACTTAAGGGCTACTAAAGAAATCTAAAAATGTTGTGAGCAAACATCAGAAACTTTTATCTCAATCGCTAATATGGAAATTTCTATTATTTCTTATAAGCCACATCTCAAAATGCCCCTCCGAGTACACTATAAAATGGATATTTTATGGCTTTGATATTGAGAGCATTTTAGTAAATATAAAAATGCTCTGTAAACTACATGAGCTTATGCAAATATTACTTGTCTTTTTGCTAGTGTTCTTATGCTTATATATCAACAGTGAAATTAAAGTTATTTAGAGGAGAACTTGAGTCCCTTTTCCCTAACCCTTCTCACAGATTAGCCATAATAGCCCCTCTGAGGGTAAAAATGGGTTAATTACAGATCTCTTTCTTTTCAAACTTTCAGCTTGTGTCCCCCTCAAAAGTCATATGTTGAAGTGCTAATCCCTAATGTGATGATATGTGGAGGTGGAGACTTCCAGAAGTAATTATGTCATGAGGGGGGAGCCCTCATGATGGAATTAGTGAGACAGAGAGATGGAATAAGAGACAGAGAGATGATCTATCTATCTGCACCCTGTGAAGATACAGCAAGAAGGCATCAGTATGTGGGCCAGAAAGGGGGACCTCTTCAGGAACCAACTCAGTTGGTTGACCTTGCATTTCCCAGCATCTAGAACTATGAGAAATAAGTATCTGTTTATTTAAACCACCCAGTCTATGGTATTTGTTATAGCAACCCAAACTGATTAAGACACAGCCCAAACAATTTTTTTGGAAGCCTTAGCTTAAGTGCTTCTTTTCTTTACAACTGGAGTGATGAGAACTCTGTAATAAGATGATGGACAGGGTGACTAAGTTCCTTAACTCATCTCTATCTGCATTTTAGGAGTGATAATATTGGCCCCTCAATTTTCTTTCCAGAAATTCTGTCAAGCGGGATAGTGAAAGAAAAGGTCCTCAAGCTTCCTGGAACAAAGAGATTAAATCAATTTAAGACACTTAACACCTAGCCCAATTTGTCCCTGCTTCCATTTCCCAGCAAGCATGGAGGATAAGGAACTGATGAGAACATTCGCAGAAATGTTTTATCACACCAGATTAGGCTTTGCTGGGGTGGAGCATGGACCAAAATCCACTGGAGCAAAAATTGTAATGAAAAGGTTTACACATCAAAAATGTCTGTCAGTGTCCAACTAGGGGTCAAATGATTTCAGTAGCTCTTGACACAATATCTTTAACAAAACTGGAATTTGGCACTGTCCCTCAAAGTTCATTATTAGAAGATTAAAGAATCATGTTCTCTAATGTCCCAGACAAAGAAAAAAAATCTTAAAATGTAGTCATCTAGTCTATGGGTAAATGGCAACAATGAGAGGATATCATTAAAAGACCATAATATTCTTTTATTGAAAACCTAATGTAAAAAAAAAAGAAAGCCTAATGTTCCATTCCATGATAAAAACACAACAAACTAGGAAGAGAAGGAAAATTTCTCAGCCTGATTAAGGAACCTATGAAAAATCCACAGATGGCATCATACTTAATGGGAAAAGGGTGAATACTTCCCCCAAATCAGGAATAAGACAAGGATGTACACTCCTGCCACGTCTATTTAACACCATACTGGAGATACTACACAAGGCAATTAGGCAACTAAAAGAAATTAAAGACATACAGACTTGAAAAGAATAAATAAAATCATCTTTATTCTTAGATTGCATGATCTTATATATAGAAAATCCTAAAAAAAATCACTGAAAAAACTATTGGAACAAATCAACAATTTCAGCAAGATTGCAAGCTACAAAATCAATACACAAAAATAACTTGCAATGAAAAATCTGAAAATGAAAATAAGAAAACATATTCTTCAAAGTGGGTGAAAATTAGAGGGAGATACAGACTTCCAGTTATGGAATGAATAAGTCACAAGAATAAAAGGTACAGCATAAGGGAATATAGTCAATGGTATTGTAATAACATTATAAGATGACAGATGGTAGCTATCCTTGTGGTGAGCAAAGCATAATGTATAGAGTTGTTAAATCATTATGTTGCACTTCTGAAACTAATGTAACATGTGTCAACTATACTGAAATTTTTAAAAACAAGACAATTACATTGATAATAGCATCAAAAGGGTAATAAGATACCTAGCAATATGCAATGAAGAATGTACAAAACTTATACTCTGAAAACTACAAAACATTGTAATTTATTTTAAATTAAAGAAGATTTAAATAAGTGGGAAAACACCCAATGCTCAATGACCAGAAGACTTAGCATTGTTGGGATGACAATGATCCCCAAACTTATGTACATATTCAGTACAATCCCTATCAGAATCCAGGCTAACTTCTTTGTAGAAATTTACAAGCTGGTCCTAAAAGTCAAATGGAATTTTAAGGGATCTAGTATAGCCAAAACAATTTTAAAAAGAATGGAATAACAGGACACACACTTCCTTATTTCAATACTTACTACAAAGCAATGGTAATCAAGACAGAGTATTACTGACACAAAGACAGACATTATAGATAAATGAAATAGAACCAAGAGTCCAAAAATAAACCCAAGCATCTGTGATCAACTAATTTTTAACAAGGGTGTCAGGACTAGTAAATGGGTAAAAATATATTGTTTTCAACAATTGGTGCTGGAAAAACTGGATGTCCATGTGCAAACAAATGTAGTTGAGCCCTCACTTCATACTACATACAAAAAGTAATTCAAAATTGATCAAAGACATAAATGTAGGAGCTTTCTATGGTCTGAATATGTTTCCTTAAAATTCATATGTTGAAATCCTAATCCCCAAACATGACAGTATTAGGAGGTGGTGACTTGGAAGGTGCTTAGGTCATGAGGGTGGAGCCCTCACGAATGGGATTAGGGCCTTATAAGAAAGGCTCCAGAGAGACCCCCAGCCCCTTCCAGCATGTAAAGACACAGCAAGAAAGTACAGGCTATGAACCAGGAAAAGGGCTTTCCTCCAATCATACTGCACTTTGATCCTGGACTTTCCAGCCTCCAAAACTATGAAAAATAAATTTATGTAATATTTCAGGAAAATATTAAAAAACTAAAGCAACAGCAAGATACCACTTTGCACTCACCAGGGTGGCCAAAAGCAAAATGTCAGATAATAACAAGTGTGGGTAAAGATGTGGAGAAATCGGAACCCTCAAAAACTGCTGATGGGAATGTAACGTGACACAATCATGTTGGAAAGCAGTCCTGTACTTCCTAAAATGATAATACATGGAGTTATACCATATGACTTAGTGATTCTACTTCCAGCTATATCTCCAAGAGAAATGAAAACATATGTCACAAAAATGTGTACACCATTGTTAATAGCAGTATTATTCATAATATTCTAGAGGTGGAAACAACCCAAATGTCCATCATTGAGCAAATGGATAAACAAAATGTATTATATCCATTTATTATTAGATCATATGGAAGAATGAAGTAATGATACATGCTGCAACTTGGATGAACCTCAAAAACATTGTGCTATGTGAAAGAGTCACAGAAGTCAACATAGTGTATAATTCCACTCATATGAAAGTCCAGAATGAGTAAATCTATGGAGACAAAAAGGAGATTAATGGTTGCTTTAGGGCAGGGCTGGGAAATAGGTGAGAGGATAAAGGATATGGGGTTTCTTTTTGAGGTGATGCAAATGTTCTACAATTAAATGTGGCGATGGTTGCACAGATCTATGAATATACTAAAAACATTGAATTGTACATTTTAAACAGGTGAATTGTATGGTAGCAAGTTATATTCCAATAAACATGTTTAGAAAAAAAGAAAAGAAAAAACAGTCTTAGAACTCTGTTGAATGAAAGAGTAAAATTCTACACGAACTCTCCAAGAATATCCCTTTCTTTGGAGCAAAAATATAGATGTTAGAAAGAGGCAGAAAAAAACAAATAACTCTCATTCATTTATTTCATAAAAATACATAGAAGGATATAGATACAGAAGGTAGAAAATTACTACATAAGATAGTAAAAATTCTGCTTTTAAGAAGCTTATATTCTTTTTGTTTAGCAGAAACATACACTGCTTCCTAAGAAGCAGGCACTGTTCTAAGAACAAATATTAACTCCTTTAATCCTCACAAAATCCTATGAATTATTTTTATTCCATTTCACAGAGGAAGGTACAACTGAAGCCTTGATTTAAGCCTCATCGGGACTATTGCAGCAACCTTCCAATGAATCTTGCAGTTTCCACACTTGCCCCCATCCCATCCTCCACAATGCTGGGAAGAGTGATCTTTCTAAAACCAAAACCAACCATATGCTCTTTAAACTCTACACTGGCTTTCCACGATCTTCAGAACAGAGTCCAAATCTTCAGCTTGGTGAACAGGGCCCTTAATTACCTCAACTCTGCCTAACTCTGCAATCTAATTGCTTGCCCTATTTTCTCTTTCATGGTCTGCTCCAGCTGCTGCTGGAGCTGCTTTTGGTTTCCCAAACTAGGAAGTAAGTTTCACATCCCTGGGCCTTGGTACATGCTTCTTTTTCTCTGATATTCCTTTCTACTTTCCAACATGCTTCGTGACAAGCCCCTACTTACTTAAAGGCCCAGCTCAAGCTTTGCCTTCTCAATTAAACTTTCCTGACATCCTGTCATCCCCAGTAGAATTGACCAGCCTCTCTTCTCTTTTCTATTATAGCTGGTGTTCTTTTCAAAGCACTTGTAATGCTTTTTTTTTTGCATGAGCTACTTTAGTTATCTGTATCTCTTTACTAAATGATAAAATTATTGAAGTTAGGGACCTAGACTTACTTATTTCTGTACATTGAGCTTCTGACATATTGTCTGAAACCATAGTACATAGTCTATATGCTTATTTAATAAGTGAATACATGAATGAATGAAGCAGTCAATTAATAGAATAAGTAATTTAAATTTTCATGAAAAAATCAGTCAATGAATCAATCAATAGATAACATAATATGAATTTTCTAGAAACCTGACTTCTGCATAGAGCATACTTCCCCATCCCCTACCAGCTATACTAAGCCAATACTTTCATAATCATGTTCCTCCTGAGGAGCCTATAATGTTTCTGACCTGAACACATCAAATGACTATATGATAAAGAATGTCCATAATATCAATTGCCAATTATTGATTGTTTATAATTTTCTGGGCACAATGCTTATCACTTTTCATATGAGTTATTTCATCTCCTTAAGCCTCTTTCTTAATCTATAAAATTAAGGTGTTGTGAAATTAAATGAGCTCATCTGTATATCTATGGATATGTACTTCTCCCCCCACCAAATCAAATAAGGCCTGTGTGTCCTACCCGAAATTCAGATCTAATCCTGAGATCTATAGGCCTGTTTTCATTCCATTCAGACCACAGGTTTCAAATAATTATATGAACTGGTATATGTCTTTATCTTCAAGTGTCTTTTGCAATTAGTATGTAATTTGGTCCTTAAAACATCCATACGCAGTACCTAGGGCAGGGATTATTGTTCACCATTTCACAAACAGGAAGAGGTTAGTAGACTTACCACAATAATAAGGCAAGTTTGTGACAGAGCCAAGACAAGCACCCAGGTCTCCCCACAAGTGATTTGCATTTTTATATTGAGGTTATTTACAATAAAGCCTCATATTCTAAAATGGGTATATTTAGATGAACACATTCAGTATAACTCTCTTGTGTCAAAGTCATAAGAAGTTTTTGAAATTAAATCCCACTCCTTGGCTTCTATTTGTACAGAACTTTTTATAGTTGTTTTTAAGCCTTCAAAATTTCTCCATTCTCTTCTTGAGAAGGCATTGTACATTTTCCCCATTGCTTACAATTAGTATGCCATTATAGAGTTGGAAGTTTTAGGTAAAGTTAACTGCCAAGTCTGCCAACTTCTTAACAATGCCCAGTGTGGCATCTTTGAGTGTTTGTAAGAAGTAGTTTTTAATTGCTCAACTTTGAGGAATGCACTGAGGCTAATCATGCCCCAAGGGCTGGAGAGGATCTCTAAGACACAAAGCTATTAGAAATGTTCTGTTTGGGACCAACCCAAAGCATCACAGGTAGAAAGAACACTTTTCTTGTTTAAAATGGCCTCATCATCTCTCAACACTGAAACAAATTTCCTTAGACATCTGCCTAAAGATGTTTAGGAGATGTTTGGCTCCTCAGTCCTGTCCAGAACCTCATTTCCTTTTTTTTCTGGTAATTCATGGCTCCTAATACATGGCTCAGGCCTACCTTGTAATATAAGGGAAAGGAAGAAGGCAGAGTTGTCACTTGCTAAATTAGAATTATAGATTTGTGCATAACTCCAGACAGGCACCCAAGGACTGTGATGAGGAATTACCTATACTATGTTTAGCCCTTTATAATCCACTATACACTCTCTTTTTTGCTTGTCCTCTGATTAAAGATATTTCAAGAGTACAGCAGAAGCAGCTACTGAAGAGGTCTTCTACTAATCACAATCTTTCCAAAGCAGAGAAATGTATTTCCACCAGCTCAGTTCTCAACCCCTGTCTCTTCCACTTTGTCTGAAGTAATTCCTGCTATTCAGCATTCTAAAGCCTTCATTTGACTGTCGGGATACATCCCTACACTAAGCAACAGAACCCACAAATGTTTTCCTTTTTGCCTTAACCCAGATCTTCCCTGCAACCCTTTTACTAGGCCTTAGGATAACTTCCTTAGTTGTCTTCCATATACAAGTAATATATTTATGACCTACTATCAAAAAATGCTTTGACCAGGAAATCTTTCTCTAAAACTAAGGGTGTCATAACTGCAACAGGCCCCAGAAATAGTCTGATAAGCAAAAGAAATTGAGACCAAGAATGTTAAAGTAAGCTGCCCAATGTCAGACAACTTGTAGGGTGTCTACTCTCTCCTTGGGTCTTCTCACCTGACCAATTTGAGAAATCCACATTAGAGATACATTTAGAGGTCATGAGGCTGACAGAAGTTAAGTACTGTCATGGGAATTGATTCCATATCCTAGCCATTACTGTTTTCTAATTGGCAGTGAAACAAGCCTCAGCTAAAAACAGGTGTCTTCATGTGGTACCGATATCATGTCACACTGAGTTACCCAAGGACCTGGACAAAATTTTGCTGAGTACCAGATCTGAAACCTTTGCCCTCAAAGCAAGAATCAAGCAAAATACCATAGGGATAATTTCTCAAAAGTCAATGATATGGAAGTAACCCAAGTTTACTATCCATCTCTGTTTCTAATTAATTCTGTGACCTTTAGTCAATACACTTCATTGCTTTAGACCACAATTCTCCCATCTATAAAATATAAGTACCAATTTACATGAACACATTTGGAAAAGCAAAAATAGCTAACATGCTAGTGTTTATTGAGTATTTATTATTACCATGTGCCAGGGACTATTATAAATATTTTACATGTATTTATTCATTTCCTAAAGATGAGAAATACAGCTCAGATTCTTTGGATTACTTGAACCAGTTCACAGAACTAGTAAGCTTCTGAGTATACAGCCTAAACCACTACCTCAGACTGCTTCCCGCTACCCTAAATTCTATCTACTACCATAAAAAGTGTTACAGAGGTAGGAAAACAATAATGTGTCCTCAGGTAACCTATGCTATAGTTAAAGAGTCAGGTAACAGAGAGAACCAGATAACAAAATAGATAACGGAAGAACTAAGCTTGAGTGTTGAAAGATGGATTAGATAAGACCTTGCTTTCCAAGTTGTTAGAACATCAGAATGATCAGTGCAGAAGGAGTGGGAGTGAGCATGAAGGAATTCATAGAGCATGAAGGAACTAACCTGATTCAAGTGGAGACAACTTGGTGAAGACTTGGGAGACAGAAGTGGATGTGGGAATCAATAACATATATTGCAGCATAGTTTGCATAGCACTTACCACAGGTACATACACATTTTCATTTGTTTGGGCCAAGTCAGTTTTTCCCACCGGACTGTAAGTTCCATGAAAGCGGAAACCGTATCTGGCAACTTTTTGCACCATGTCTCCTTAATCCCAAGCACATTGCCTGACATATGGTGGGTGTTCATTAAATATTTGTTGAATAAATGTATCAATGGGTAAATTAAAAAGTAAATGTTACATGATAGATGAGGGACTGCCATAGCTGACCTTGCGTGCCATAAGGAGGAATAGAGACTTGATAGAGTTGTAAAAAGGAGCCCATGGAGGCTTTTTGAGCAGGCTGAGGTGGAGGAAGTGGGATTGAAAAGGCAAACATAAGGGCTATTTCAACGTGCGAATCAATAACACATGCACTCTCTGCTGTGCACTTTCTATCCCAGCTGTCTCATGGTAGACATTTCTCCACCAGCTGCAGGCTCTGTCACGACACCAATTTAATACAGAAGGAATGTGAAGGGACTATGGACCAAAATAAAAAAGAATTATTTCTTAGTTCTGTAGAAAGCCCAGCAGTGGTATACAAAAGTCCCATGGTCTCAAAAGTCTCCTTTCTCTTTTATTTGTTTTCCCTACACAAAATGCCACATTTTTTTTCAAACAGCTCTGGTTTGGCAAAATTTAATTGCCTGTTTGGGATGAGGTCCCTAAAGCTCTCAGAAGTTAATTATTTCTTTCTGGTGACGATCAGAAACTTTGGACTCTACACGTGAGATAAATGATCTGGTAGCACTTTGGAATCTCAACTTATTTAAGTTACTGAGCAGCTCATCAACTTGCTCCCTGCATTTGGAATTGAATCTGGAAGAGAATTGGACCCCAGACATCATGAGCAGGCTGAGGATGTAGATTTATAGATTTAGTTTAGAGCAAAGTATTCTCCCAGAGATAGAGCTCTGATGACAGCTTCCAGATAAACATATAGATCAATGCATTTTGAACCTAGATGAAGAGAAAAGGAGAAATGGTGTAATTTCTAAGCCAAACTGCTCAAGGAAAAGCAGGTTCTGGTAGTTTTATTTCCTGGATAAGTAAAGGGTAACCAGAAGTCTTTTGGGCTTCAACTCCAGTATGATGCTTTGGAAACGGGTTGGGTCTATTTTCCAGCGTTAGTGAGTAAAGTGATTGTCATTAGATCTTTTTGCTGATGGAGGGATGCACAAGTCCTTGGAGTCTTCAGGTTGCATATTTTCACTCTCTAGGACTGAAAATAAGTGGTGGGGAAAGAGAAGGAAACTGGGTAAAGTATGTACAGAGCCCAGGATACCACCTGGAAGTCATCTTAGTTTAAAGCCCTGGGTGAAGCATGTTTTGTTATCATTCCCTTCTTTTTTTAAAGGAAGTGGCAATTTGGTTTGTGTTCCAGTTCATCAGGATAAGGTAATAGATATATAAGTATTGCCAAGAGGAGAAAGATGTCTTACCTAGCAGATTGAAAATTGAAATAACCTAAGGGTCTTGGTGCAAGATATTCAGTTGACCTCAATCCTCCTTATGTTACTCTTCTCAGGGAGACTGAACAAGGATGTAAGTGGGTGAAATGTCAGTGAAATAAATGTTTGCCTAAGAAATTAAATAATGTAATTAGATACCATTACCAAGGACTGCATATCAAAGTGTTTGGCAGTTGTGATTTGACCTAATCCAAAAGAATCTTCTCTCTTCAGAGGCTTCCAGGCATTTGAGAGTTGAGAAGCTGGCAAGGCTTTTGAAATCCCACCATGAAAGCCCGCAGAAAGATTATCACTATTCCAAACCTGACAATGTGGAAAATTATTCTTTTGGGCAATCTCATTCTACTCCAACTACTGGTACTTGAAAAGGACCTCCAATGGTGAGTCAGTAACAAGAAAAGTCTCCAATTTCTTCCCCCCCACACACACTTTTTTTCCTCTAACCATTTGTGAGACAGGGACAAACTCCAGTAAGTCAAGGAGCAGCCATTAGTTGAAAGGAAATTTAGGCTATATAAATAATTGCAGGTAACAAGACTTAGATGGGAAATATGATGAGTCCAGTTTGCCAGGAATATTTTAATGATACTTCTAGGATGAGACAATCAACATTGTCTTTGAAGGGCAGGGCTCAGACTAAAGAAAAATAGCCCCCTCAATTAAGAGCCTTTAAGTGTGAGAGAGAAACTGTCATCAATATTAAGTTCTATGGGTCCAAACACAGTACTAATAGAGGTAAGGTCATGGGTTCGATCCCAACATCTATCAGTTAACTTAACACCATCTAAAAACAAGTCTTCCTAGATTCCTAGACTGATCACCAATTTTTAGTCAAATGGCTCATCAATTTATTCTATTGGACTCATGGAAGACTGAGGGATAAATTCTTATAAACCTTCTCTCAATACCAAAGAAACAGAATATATCCTGCAGCTCAGTAGGAATGATAGATTTATATAAAAGACAGTAAAAATGTATTTATCAATATTTAGTATTTAACAGCAAAAACAACGTGTTTTAAACAGTTCTAGGAGCAACAAAGACCTTTAAATGGCATAAGAATCAGCTGTCTACTTCTATACAAAACCAGTTCATCTTCCCATCTGTAGCCTGCCCATCATCTTTCTAGATCTTCTACTGTGGATGGTGCATGTATAGATAATTGGGAATTAAATATAGACCATTCAAGGAAAATTATTGCATGACTATACTAACTTAAAGTGTAATAGTCTTTATTGTGACTCTCGTCTTTCTTCCTTTTCCCACTATGGAAAGGATTATCTCAATTTTCACTTGCAAGGTAGAAGCAATCCAAGGGAAAACCTCTTTCTCGGGGTCCCATAATAAATAAAGACAGAACCAGCGTTAGGTTTCTCAAGCTCTGAGGACACTCCAGTGAAGGCAGTTCATTAGCCTCTCCACCCCTTTCATGTGTTTGCCAATTCCTAACTGGCATAGACTTTTATGTCCGTGGATTTATCATTCTTGTGTACTTAGCCTGTTTGAGAAGCTGACAAAGTAGAGAATGAGACACAGGGATAGGTTCTTAGGGGCCAGGACAGGGAAGTAGGGGAGCTATGGAATCTTCTTTGCTAAAGACTTTTAAGAATAGGTGAGTCTCCCATTTCAGAAATGGTTAGAGAAATTCCATCCCTTATCAGACTCATCCTCTAGTCAACATGCTTCTCTAACAATGGAAGAAAATATAGTGGATTGCTCATGTTGTGGGGAGAGTTAAGGTTTGTTTTGTTTTGTCTTCATTTTAACTGAGGAAAATGAGAATACTAGCATGTTAAAACTAGATGGGCTCTTACAAATCACTTAGTCCAACTGGATTGCAAATGCAAATTTAGGCCAGTGAAGGGAAGGAACTCATCCAGAGACATAGCCAGTGAATGGCAGAAACTTCACAGAAGGGATTAGAAAGAGAAGGAATAGTTAGTTTCATGAAGAAGCATATAAACATTAAAAAGTATTTGGTATATAAACAGCGATGTCAGGGGAGGAAGCAGATAGAAGAAGAGAGGTTGTCTTTCAGTGTGGAACAGGCAAAGAGCTCCATTCACACATTCGTTCATCAAGTAATTCTTGAGCACCCTCGATGTATTAGGCACTATTCTAACTTTTTGGCATGCAGCAGTGAGCTGAATGGACAAAACTCCCCGACTTCATTGAGCTTGAGGGTATGTTCTAGTTGAAAAAGACAATCAAAAAACATAATTAATAGATAAAATATACCATGCACTGGAAAAAAATTATTCTAAGGAGAAAAATAATGTAGGAAAGGGGAGTATAAGATGTCAGGGGCTAGAAATGAACTTTATACAGGGTGGTCAAAAAAGGACTCACTAAAAAGATTTGTTGTGAGTAAAGACCCGAGGGAAGTAACATGATAAGCCACGCAAGGATCTGGGCTTCATATATATGGAGCAACAAGAGCAAAGAAAACGAAGTCTCTGAGAAAGGGATGTGCTGTGAATGTTTAAGGAACAACGAAGAGGCCAGGGTGACTAGAGCAAAGTGACAAGGAAAAGAGTAACAGGAACTGGGGTCAGAGAAGTAACTGGGAAGCAAACCATGTAGGGTCCGATAGGTCATAATAAGGAGACTGGCATTCAATTAGGTTAAAATGGGAAACTACTGAAATTTTTTAATGGAAAAGTGACCTGATCTGACTTACAATTTAACTGAATCATTTGAACTGAATGGGAGCAAGGCCAGAAACAGTGAAGTCAATAAGGAAGTCACTGACAAAATTCAGGTGAGTAATGGTGTGATTTGGAATAAAGGACAGCAGCTCAGGTGGCAAGAGGAGTAGTTAGATTCTGAATAATACCTGGACAATAACAGATATTATTTATTTATATATTTATTTATTCATTCAATATCCATCAGGGCCCTATAATGCCCCAGGCACCATACTAGGTACACCAGTAATAAAGCAGACAAGGTTGTTGTCCTCAGTAAATTTACAGTTGAGTGGGATGAAAATAATAAACAAGAATTAAATTATTAATATAATTTCAGATATTGGAATGTGCTATAAGAACAATATAAACCAAGGGGAAAGAGAGTGGTAGGGTAGAAGGAGAAAGTCTTTACAGATAAGCTGGTCATTCTAGCCCTCCTCTTACCACTCACACTTTTAGAAACATGACATTAAATTCTCACACTCTTAACTGGTGTTCAGCAACAACAGCAGGAAAAACACAAGAGTAGCTGGCAATGTAAATCCAACCAGGGATATTAGCATAAGATTTTCACAGACATCAAAGATTCCATGAAATATTCCATTTACATAATATCAGTTCAAGTCAATAAAGTACTGTGCAGCACTCTATGCCAAGCACTGTGGTAGATACTAGTGCAATGGGGAAATGGAGGCGTGAACAATTTAGGAGTGACCAACAGACAGAAGAATAAGCAATATTTTAGCTGCAAGTGTCAGAAGGTGATTTCTTACTGGAGATTAGTAACTTAAGCTGACCAAAGTTGTTTTGGAAAATAGTGAACAAGTAAGAGAAGCAGGAAGATAACCTCCTTTTCTTCTCTTCTTACTTGAAAAACAAAAATAAGAAGGTTATCTGGTGGAAGAGGGATGAAGAACTTTTCATATGACCATTTTCAAAAGAATGGGGAATTTGCTATTTTCCTAAGGAAGGAGGAAATTTCTTGCTTTGCCTCTGTTCTCATTACAGATATGCCATTTGTATTCCCTATCTTTTGAAAAGGACAGAGAATGATCCTGTACACCATAATTATGTCCACCTTTCTCACATCAGCTCTCCTGCTTTGTTCTCATTCTTACAGGTAAAACAAAGCAACTGCATTGGCACCCATCCAAAGAATAGTGGCGAATAGGAAGAATGGCCATAGATAATGCTACAGCAGTGTTTGAGTTTCTCCTTATTGGAATCTCTAACTATCCTGAGTGGAGAGTCACATTTTTCACATTGGTGCTGATAACTTACTTGAGCACATTGTTGGGGAATGGGCTTATCACCTTTCTTATCTACTTTGACCCCCACCTCCACACTCCAATGTACTTCTTCCTTACTAATCTGTCTTTCTTAGACCTTTGTTATGGAACTGCTTCTATGCCCCAGGCCTTGGTGCATTGTTTCTCTACCCATCCCTACATCTCTTACCCACAATGTTTGACCCAAATGAGTGTCTCCTTGGTCTTGGCCACAGCAGAATGCTTCTTACTGGCTGTCATGGCCTATGACCGTATGGTTGCTATCCGCAATCCCCTGCGCTATTCCTTGATCATGAATGGACCAGTGTGTGTCTGGCTGGCTGCTACCTCCTGGGGGGCATCACTTGTACTCACTGCCATGCTTGTCTTATCCCTGCAGCTTCACTTCTGTGGAGCTAACATCATTAACCATTTTGTCTGTGAGATTCTTTCCCTCCTTAAGTTGGCCTGTTCTGATACCAGCCTCAATGAGCTTATGATCCTCACCACAGGTATCTTCACCCTGCTCTTACCCTTTGGATTTGTTCTTCTCTCCTATGTTCGAATTGCCACTATTGTCCTAAGGATTCGCTCATCCCAGGGTAGGCTCAAGGCCTTTTCCACCTGTGGCTCTCATTTGACAGTGGTGACAATCTTTTATGGGGCAACAATTTCCATGTATATGAAACCTCAGTCCAAGTCATCCCCTGACCAGGACAAGTTTATTTCAGTGTTTTATGGGGCTTTGACACCCATGCTGAACCCCCTAATATATAGCCTGAGGAACAAGGATGTTAGAGGGGCAATGAGGAAAGTTATGGCAAAAAGGATGTGAGTCTTCTTTGTTTCTAAACTTCTTTATATACATAAATATAATATATATTATATAAATACATATATAAAATATATATTATATATATATTTTTATTATGTTATGTTAGTCACCATACAGTACTTCATAGTATTTGATGTAGTGTTCCATGATTCGTTATTAGTTTAGAGACATTAGCTACATCCTCATTGATGGTAAAAAAAACTGTTTAAAGGGTCTGACTTTACCTTTGGTAGAACAGGTGGTTATCATTTGAGAAGCTTCAAGAAGTGCTCCCACCCCAAAATATTACCCCTACAAAGGCTTGAATTTCCATTAGAGGCATTATTTTTACTCTGTCTTTACATATAACATATTAGTGGTCACCTATTAGGTCACTTAACTTTAGGTAAATCAGCTTTTCTGAATAATTTTCTCATGAACAGAAGAGACCTAAACAACAAGAGAATCTCCTATGACTGTTAGCAGGAGGCAAGACATAACTTGGAATTGGAAAAATAGGTCAAAGAATGGTGTAATAAAAAACCAGAAGACAAACATCAGAAACTTTACAACTTTACTGGAGCCAAGCCCTGTTGTGAAAGCACAATTGACTTGCTCTACTTAACCTCAGAATCATGAGAAAATTGCATCATAACCATTTCCTACATTTGTGTTGAGTAGTTTTCCCCCTTTCTTGCTCTTTTTCTAAACCTCTTTCAATTATGTTCTTTTATTTTATATTCCTAATGTAATTCTATGAAATTGGTAAGAAAGACATCATAATCCCCCTTTGTTAATGATGAGAAAACAGAGGCCCAGAGAAGGAGTTGAGACTTCTATAAAGTCATACATAATTTGTAGTGAAATCAAAATCACAATTTAGAACACATATATACCACCTCTGAACTTTGTCAATATAGTCTAGAAGATTATCTGGAATTATAGAACTATAAATGCAACTAACATTTATTGAGCATTTACTATATACCAGACAAAGAGATAAGCTCACTATATCCATTGTCACATGTAATTATCACAATAATTCAATGAAATAGTGCTATTATTAACCCGTATTAGAGATGAGGAAACTGAGAATTTTAGAGGTTAAGTGATTTGCCCATGGCCACAGAACAAGCAAAGAGCAGAGCCAATATTTAAATCTAGATCTGACTGATTTCAGATCCTTTTCGTTATATCCACACTAGAGACCTTAAAGATTATTCAATGCACTGATTTTAATCAGCTTTATGGTGGTATAATTTATGTATGATAAACTTTATCCAGTTACAGTGTGCAATTTTATGAATTTTAATAAATGTCTCCTGAATCAGCACCCAATTCCATCATCTCCAAGTTTCCATGTGCCCTTTTGTAGGCTACCCCTACCCCAAACCTTGACAAGCACTGATCTGATTTCTTTCACTATATGTTAGTTTTTTGTTTTTTGTTTTTATTTTTTCAGTGATTCAAGATTCATTGTTTATGCACCACACCCAGTGCTCCATGCAATAAGTGCCCTCCTTAATACCCACAACCAGGCTCACCCATCCCCCCATCCCCTTCCCCTCCATAACCCTCAGTTTGTTTCTCAGAGTCCACAGCCTCTCATGCTTCGTCTCCCCTTCCAATTTACCCCAATTCACTTTTCCTTTCCTTCTCCTAGAGTCCTCCATTTTATTCCTTATGTTTCACAAGTAAGTGAAACCATATGATAATTGACTTTCTCTGCTTGACTTATTTCACTCAGCATAATCTCCTCCAGACCCATCCATGTTGATACAAAAGTTGGGTATTCATCCTTTCTGATGGCTGAGTAATATTCCATTGTATATATGGACCACATCTTCTTTATCCATTTGTCTGTTGAAGGGCATCTGGGCTCTTCCCACAGTTTGGTGATTGTGGACATTGTTGCTATGAACATTGGGGTATGTATGACCCTTCTTTTCAGTACATCTGTATCTTTGGGATTAGGCCAAAATCAAGAGGATAGGAAACAACAGGTGTTGGAGAGGGTGTGGAGAAAGGGGAACCCTCTTACACTGTTGGTGGGAATTCAAGTTGGTGCAACCACTTTGGAAAACAGTGTGGAGATTCCTCAAAAAATTAAAAATAGAGCTACCCTATATGTTACTTTTGATTTTCTAGCATTGACTGTTAGTGGAATCATATGTGTATGTACTCTTTTGTGTACGGCCTTTCTTACTGAGCATGCTTTAGAAACCATCCACGTTGTTGCTTGTGTCAGTAGTTTTTTCTTTTTTATTGCTGAATATTTCATTGCACAAATTTATCACATTTTAAAAAATTCCATTCTTCATTATCAGATGTAATGCAGTGTCTTTTAAACTTTATTTTTAAAAGATTTTTTATTTATTTATTTT
Source organism: Ailurus styani (assembly GCA_002007465.1). NCBI lineage: Eukaryota > Metazoa > Chordata > Mammalia > Carnivora > Ailuridae > Ailurus > Ailurus styani. The sequence goes on from LNAC01000249.1 coordinate 2,507,731, forward strand.
TGAGAGAGAGAGAAAGTGAGAGCAAGCATGAGCTGGGGGATGGTCAGAGAGAGAAGCAGATTCCCCACTGAGCAGGAAGCCCAATGAGGGACTCAATCATAACCCAAGTGGAAGGCAGGTGCTTAACCAACTGAGCCACCCAGGCACCCTGGCTTTTAAACTTCAGTTCTCACAGTCCTGTGGGTTCAGTTGTGTGCCTGGAACCTATCAACGTAAGTGTTCTGTGTACAATTTCACTTGAAAACAGTATTCTAAAAAATAAAAGAAAAAGCTTTAGCAAGCAACAATCTACTACTGATCTCTCAGTTTTAGATGAGTTCAGAGGCTCAGCGAACAGTATATGAATTTCCCAGGATCATGAAACTTTCCAGAAGCACATTTAGGCCTAAGACCCAGATACCCTGTTTCCTGGTCTCACTTTACTTTGGGCAATTCCACCAAACATGAAGAAGTCTTCTCCCAGCTATCCTGATAGAGAACCAGAGACAAATTAGTAGGAGAAAAATACAATGCACAGTACACTTGATGTGCTCCAAAACACCATGGAACAAACAGATGTTCAGTGCATCCTTCAAACTTTGACTGCTGGGGGTTGCTGTGCCACTGTGTGGTGCTACAAAGAGAGTACCAGACATACACAGGACCTGTCTCACATGTGTACTCACTAAATGAAGAGAAAAACAGAATGAATAAACCACTTGACAAAATAGCCTAATTTTCAAATAAATGCAACATTTATTCAAATTCCATCCATTATACATTTTTACAGTACTCTTTTATGATACTCTTAGCTGCTGAAAACATGTTTTAATATCAAGAAAAAAATATTTAGGAAAAAGCCAAGTGACCCCAATTTTTAATTTATTCATTCAACAAATAGTAACTTATTACTTTCAGCCAGATGCTGTGCTACATGCTAGGGCAAGTTTCATACTTTACGCAAAAGGAAACTATTGAAATAAGCACTTCAAATTAACATTGTGAAATAAATTGATGAAATTAATAAAATTTTAGAGAAAAAAAAATAAAGCTTTCAGGTAGAGAGAAATCCAGAAATTAGGAGATATATTAAGAGTGCTCATTTTATGAATAAACAAACAAAAAGCAGAATCAGACTTATAAAGAACAAAAATAAATACATAAATACATTAATTAATTAATTTTTCAAAAGTGATGATTTCCAGAGGGAAGGGGGCTAGAAGATGGGCAAAATGTGTGAAGAGGAGTAGAAGACACAGGCTTCCAGTTGTGAACAAATCACAGGAATAAAAGACACAGCATAGGGAATGTAGTCAATGATATAATAATGATGTATGGTGACAAATGGTGGCTACACTTGTGCTAAATATAATATAATGTACAGTGATGTTGAATCACTATGTTGTACACCTGAAATTAATGTGACGTGTGTCAACTGTACTCAAATTCAAAAATTTTTAAAAGTACAAAATAAAATGGACAATTTCCCACCAAAGAAAGGATTCATTTTAATGACTCTGCCTTTGAGACGAGAAATACTCCACTTTCTATCACAGGTTGGTTTACAGCTTAAAATGAGAATCATATTTTCACTAATTGTGCCCATACCACAAAATGGTAGCTCTATCACTGGTGCATTGTCCCTTTATTGACTTGCTGGTAGGGCACAGCCTACAGAGAGAGGGACATAGTGGAATCTGGAGATGGGGCTGTGGAATTGATTCTGCTACTAACTAGCTCTGTGACCTTAGTTATACCAACCTCTGGCCCTCAAATTTGCTCAATATAATAAGAAGGTTGTGTTTTGTTACCCAAAGACCTTTCCACATCTAACATTCTGCATCTAGGTGTTATTTTATATAGATTTTCTTTCTTGTCTTAAAAAATGGAATCATATTATCAATGTATTCTGCAGATCACTTTTTTCACTTGGCAATATATCATGGACATTCCTCCAGATCAATATATATAGATCTATCTCCCTGACTTTAAATGTTAGCTTTGACTGAAGAAGTAGACCCACATAGCAGCTAGTTAACATGAGTATGGCCCTTCTAGCACTAACATTCTGCTTCTAGGTATTTAAACCCCAAAGGCCATCTAATTCAACATTGGTATTAATTCATTTTAAATATAAAAGGAACTCTGTGAAGATGTCGGGGAAAGAAATCAATTCTGGCCTGCTAAAAACTCCTAAGGTTGAATATCACTTTCTCACTTGATCAATCACAGGCACTATGAGAATCATTCTACTGTGCATCCCATATCCCAAGCAGCTGGGTAGTGAAGATTACCTTATTTCAGCCTGGAAAGCAAATAAAGATTGGTTTGAAACAAAGGTAGGTCTGCTAGAAATTGAGGAGAAAGTTTACAAACTGAAAAGCAGGTTCCAAATAATATTTTCCAATGGGGATTTAAGTAAAAGATACCATGTCCCATTCATAGGATTTGGGATTTCAGTTGAGGAGACAGTAGGGTATAACTATTTAGAACACAGGCCCTGGAGCCAAACTTGTTGGATTCAGATCTACATTCTGCCACTTCTTCATTCAAGTCACTTTCTGCACTTCAATCTCTTTACCTAAGTGGGCTAATAGTAGGTCCTACCTGTAGTGTTCAGCATTTTATCATGTAGGCAGAAACCACTATAGTTATAGGAGTGAGAGCTGAAAAAGATGGGGATAGTTTTGGGGGCACCTGTGAGCTCAGTTGGCTAAGTGTCTGCCATTGGCTCCGGTTATGATCTTGAGGTCCTGGAATCAAGCCCTGAGTTGGGCTCAGTGCTCCTGCTCAGCAGGAAGTCTGCTTCTCTTTCTCCATCTGCCCCAACTCCACTTGTGCTGTCTCCCTGTCTCTCTCTCTCTCTCTCTCTCTCTCAAATAAATAAATAAAATCTTTATAAAGAAAAAATGGGGTGGTTTAATATGATTTCATACCTTGGTTATGAGAATTGTATGAATCTGGGGCACCTAGGTGACTTGGTTGAGTATCTGGCTTATTATTTCAGCTCAGGTCATGATCTCAAGGTCATGGGATCGAGCCCAGGTTGGGCTTCTGCTCAGTGGGGAGTCTGCTTGAGATTCCCTCCCTCTCTCTCTTCCCCTCACCCCTCAAATAAATAAATAAATAAATAATCTTTTAAAAAAATAATTGTATGACTCAATTCATATAAAGCGCTTAGAAAATTGTCTAGCCTATACTATAGTTAAAGAACAATAAATATTAGCTGTCATTATGATGTCTGGATCACATGAGCCAAAGATGCCAGGAATTAGAGTGACTATTTGTTTTTTCAATAGTGCATTCTAAGATTACTCCTTCACCTGTGCATGCTAGTATCCACCCATACATCATTAATTCAATACATATTTATGAAACACTTACTGTACAGCAGGTAGTATGCAATTGTCATGGATGCAGTCGTGGGGAAAGCATATTTGTCCCCTCCCCTCAAAGAACTCACTCTCTAGGTGGAGAGAAAGACAGAACACCATCAAAATTACTGTGTGAATTATATCTTCTTAGTTCTTAAGTTTATAAAGAACTTTACACGCTTTATTATTTATCTAATTCTTGAATGTATATTACTTCATATTATCTTCTAAGTTTAAGATTTATTTATTTGTTTATTTATTTATTCATTTATTTATTTTAGAGAGAGTGAGGAAGAGCAGAGGGAGAGGGAGAGAGAATCTCAAGCAGACTCCCCACTGAGCGCAGAGCCCCTCGTGGGGCTCAATCTCACCAACCGTGAGATCATGACCCATGAGATCATGACCTGAGCTGAAACCAAAAGCCAGACGCTTAACCAACTAAGCCACCCAGATGAATCTCTTACCATCTTCTAAATTTAAGGAGACAAGTAAATAAGTGTTATAATTAATATTATGAGACCAACATTTACATATGAAAAGATTTAAAGTGTCTGTGATGTTATGAAGGTCAACAGTGTGACAAGACTAGGACTAGAATACAATTCTGGATTTATTGTGGTGACTATTTCACAGCATATACAATACTGAATCATTATGTTGTCACCTGAAACTAATATAATGTTATATGTCAATTATATCTCAATAAAAAACTTAATTTAACTTAATTTTTTGAAAAAAAATACAATTCTTCTGACACCTAGATGTTCTTTCTGATGAGTGCCTGATGAGTTGAAGGAGTCCTTGGAAAAGAGGAGTAGAAATAAGGCAAGACTGTTGCTGAGCAGAGAAAAAACAGTTTTCAGACTGTCTAGGTTAAAAATCTGAGCTTGACACTTGCTATATGACCTTGGGCAACTTCCTGCCTCAGTTTCCTCATCTATAACAGGAACACAATCATAGGACTAACCTCATAGTGTTGTTAAGAGGATTAAATCAGTTGATTTCTATAAAATGATGAGAACTATGGTTGGGAATAGTAAGTCCTCAATAAATATTACCTATTTTTTATTATTGTTATTATACAGTTACTAGTAACATTTTTGAATGAATTCCCAGCTGTCTCCAAAGTAGTTGGTACTCATCTCACTGGGTGTCTTTTCTCTTTCTCTCTATCATCTTTTTTTTTCCCACCAGGAATATACATAGTAATTTTTTCTGGTTAAATGTGTACAGCAGGTCAAGCACTTTTTCAGTAGAACATCATGATGGAGTCAGAAAAGCACATGATTAGGCGTCAGGAAGTCTGGATTGTAGTCTGGGTTCTGCCATTAATGAGCTATGAAACTCTGGGTGAATCACTTAACCTCTCTGGACTTCACGTGTCAAACAAGGGGAAAATATGTTCCTTAACCTACCTCCGAATGGTTGAAAGAGCAAATGAGATCATAGATGTTTGATTTTACAAAGTTAACAGCACATTACAAATGCTACATGATGGGATTTTCATTATCTTCAGTGTTAGCCTTTACACCTTCTTCTCATTTACCTTTGACAACCACTCAGTCACTGAATTGCACTGGTTTTTTCTCTGAAATGTTTTTCAAATCCATTCCCTTTTCTTTGTCTTCAATGCTTATGTCTTAGTTCATGGACTCATCAACCCTTATCAGAATGACTGTTAACAAGCTCCTATTTTTCTCTATTCCAATCTTATCTCTCTCTAAACTAGCCATCCAATCAATGTCTCCAAGGTGACTTTTCTAAAGGGAAAAATCTCTTCATGTTAATCCCCTCTTTATAATCCCACTCCAAGGGCGCCTGGGTGGCTCAGTGGGTTAAAGCCTCTGCTTTCGGCTCAGGTCATGATCTCAGCGTCCTGGGATCGAGGCCCGCATCGGGCTCTCTGCTCAGCAGGGAGCCTGCTTCCTCCTCTCCTTGTCTCTCTGCCTGCCTCTCTGCCTACTTGTGATCTCTCTCTCTCTGTGTCAAATAAATAAATAAAATCTTAAAAAAAAAATCCCACTCCAAGACTAAGAAATTCCAATAGGTTCCCTATTGCCTATGGAATATACAAAATTAATCAGGGCCCCTCCTAACCTCTCTATCCTCATTGTCTATTTCATCTCCATAGGCCCCATACTCCAGGGAAACAATACTTGCTTTCTCTAAACGTTTTATACATCTATGTTACTGTATATGCTGTTCTTCCTGCCCCCAGTGCCTGGTAAAATCTCCGTCATCCTCCAAGGGCCAGATCTACAGTCATTGCCTCAGTGAAGCCCTCCCCAGAGCTTATTCCATTTTATTTAACCCCAGATGGTGGCTTAATTCCATTTCTTTCACTTAATAACATTTTTTTCAATCACAAATTTAACATCTTTCATGTTATTTTATAATTAGTCATTTTGGAGTGTTTATTCCAAATTAATTCAAAAGCTTATAGAGAGCAGGAAGTTTGTTTTATTCATCTCTATCTCCGTAACATAGTGTCTGCACAGTAAGAATTAGGTAAATGAATGAGACTAAACAAATACTTCTTAGACCATGTGTGGTAAAGAACAATTATTTTTTTAAATTTCCCAGTTGTTACAGACTGAGAGTTTATAAAATATGATAAAAATATCACAGCAATGTCAAATCACTTTTAAAAATCTACTAAGTGTTTACTCTCAATTCTGTCCCTAACTCCTTGCAAGCATTTTGAGTAGCACTCAGCTGGACTGTTTGCAAAGATGCTTCATTCCTAGCTCCTAGAATCTTAATACCTAAGTTGAAAAACTTAACACGGATACATGTAAAAATAATAAACAAATCATCATGTATTCAGAGCACCACTAAGCAAGAAATCAATAAAATAAAGCTATTTAATTAGATACATGCAAAGATAAACTAAACCAATGAAGCAGTGAATGAGAGGATGCAATATTATATTTAGACAGCAACAGTTTCTATAGAAATCAAAACTAATGTAGGAAATTTTTAGTAAAAAGGAAGATTTGCAGAAACTTCAAAATAAAGATGGCTGTGATCGTCTAGGAGATGTCAGGGAAATGAGGAAGAGGACACCTCCAGTAAACACTGCTTACAGAATTTCATTTACCTGAGTCCTTAACTGAAATCTTTTATAGAATCCCAATACATTGTGGCTACTCTTCCTTCCCCATTCATCCATTGCCTTCTTATGTTACTGTGCTAAGAACCTTCCCAAGAAACACAGGACTCTGAGTAATCACCCTAGAGGTGGATCTACTACTCTTTGGTAACATAAAAGCAGAAGTGGAGTCGATGGTGTTAGTCAAAAGTTATATGGTGTAACTAATGAACTATGGGAATTAGTGGACAAAGGATACTTGTCTTTTAATGACTTAGAAATAACACTCCCAAATGAATACACAGCTTCAATTTAGTAGTGAGATTTAATTGCCTTTTAGGGACTTGGTCCCTAAAGTCTCTTCAGTGAAATTACTTCTTTAGAACCATAATGAATAAACTCAGAAGGTACTAGCAGATAATGCTTAATATTCTTCCCTTCTCTTGCTCATATTTTAAACCATTTGTAGTCCTGGATTTTAAAATCCTGAGCAGAATCAAGACACAATACATTGTAAGAGCAAGTAAAGAATATATATCCTGGAAAGAAGGAAGGAAGCCACATGTGTCTCTTGAAACAAACCAACATATACATGTGGAATGGTCACTCTTGACATGGATCTCAGGATACACCTGTAAGTCACTCCCCTTGAAAGACTCCAGTACTTCAGTGAGCCAATGATTGTGCAACACATAAGGGAGTATATCAACACAACTCTTAGAGACCTTAGTCATTTTGTTTTTGTATTTGTGGCCTTCTTTTCCCCTGCTATTCAGGTGAATAAAATCAATTTGATTTCAAAAATATTGTAAGTTCCCCCTTTGTGTCAGAAACTAAGTCAGCTCCTGGAGTTAAAGAAATAAAATCCAAATTCTGTCTCCAGAGGGCTCACACTATAATCTGACCATATTGCCTTATTTCTTTCCTCATTCACTGAATTATTTTCCACCACCTAAAAAAAAAAAAAAGATGACCAATGTGGCCATATCGCCATGGTAGTTACTTCCCAAGTGAGGTCTTATTTATAAATAATAATAATAGTTAATATGTATATAGCACAAAAACCCTTTGAAATAAATACTATAATTGTCCCAATCTTACAATTGAGGAAAGTAAGCTGTAAACAAGTTAAGCGAACTGCCAGTGGCTCAGTGATGGATCCAGTGTTCAAACTGGGATCTAAAACTCAGGGTGTTAACCACCATTTTACACTGTCTGGTATGGGTAATAGAAATTCCTGTCTGTACGTACTATGCATTCCATTAAGTATATTTTAGGCTTCTGGGAGCTTTCTGAAAAGCCCAGGGGAAAAAAAGGAAGATTCCTCAAGCATCCCTTAATTTTAGTATTAAAAATAGAATGAGTCTTCCTGGGAAGCATGCTTTTTCATGGTAGGTGAAACCAAGACATATTTCTTTGGGAAATCCATGTGAAGGAAGGCCTTGAAGTGTGCCCCAAATATTTCTGAAAGATCAAAAATCAGTGAACATATGTGTGAGTATCTTCACATATGTCTAGATAATTTAGGAAGATTTTGGCCTGCACAGTGATAAAACACTGAATTATTGAATAAAAAATAAATATGGTCAGTCTGGAGAGATTTACTCAAATCAGGTAAGCACAAAAAAATGTGTTCTTTGTTTTCCAGCTATTTGTACTGGCATTTGTTCTGAGATTGTTGTGAGGATTGTAAATCAAAATAAGACTTCATGATTAAACATGCTGTCATTCTAGGATAAAGATTTAGTGCCCTTTGAAAAAGTTGGTGCCCTGAAAATCTCATTCTTGTAATGCTGTTAGAAAATTATCATTGTGGTGTCACCATTGCATGAAGACAAGATCACCTGACTTCTGCCTCACCCTCATAACTTTACTCCAAGAAGACTTTTCTTTTTCAGATTCATTCTGTTTTCTGATCCCAATTCTGGGAGAATATAGAACAAAAAGGAACCTTCTAATTCTCATTAAAGGTAGTCAAGGGCCTCCTAGGATCACTGCCTGTAATAAGTGAACAGCTGTAGTTAGAAGCTTAGCAGCAGCTAAGTATTTTTTCAGTTTGTCTGCCCTTGGTTCTGACTTCTATTCAGAGCCCCCTCATCCTGTACTAGGTTCTACTGAGGACCCTGTTACAAAGTCTTACTCTACTTCCTGAATTACTTGTCCATAAAGGTCTTGTACTTTCTGAGATCTGGAGTCTGTTTCAGAAAAAGGATCTGAAGCCTGAATGGTCCCTCTTGCTGATCAGCTCCTAAGTCAAACCTTCCTAACCTTCCTAACCATAGCCAGCACTCACCAAGGCTTGACACCTGCCTAATGAGTCTGACACTTAGATCCTCCTATAAATGCCCCAGATTCTGATTTGTGGCTAGAACATGGTAGGAATCTTACAGGCAATCCAAAAAGGATCTTGACCTTATTAATGAGCTGTTCTGTGATAGCATTCATATTTGATAGATCAAAGTAAATAAAAATTTGGATAGACAAAAAAGTGTGAAAACACTTTTATTTTCAGATTCCAGTATAATCCCCATTTTTAAGATTTTATTTATTTATTTGACAGAGAGAGAGCACAAGTAGGGGGAGTGGTAGGCAGAGGGAGAGAGGGAGAAGCAGGCTCCTCACTGAGTGGGGAGTCTGATGCAGGGCTCAATCCCAGGACCCTGGAATCATGACCTGAACCTAAGGCAGATGCTTAATGACTGAGCCACCCAGGTGCCCCTCAGTATAATACCCATTTTCTCTCTTTACTACATCTTCCCTCCATGCAAAGAGCAAATTGTAGGGCTAAAAACATACAAGACATTAAAGTTCATTTTTGAGCAACAGGCCATTAGTAACACTGAATAATGTGTGATACTATTTCTCATTGTGGGCTTTTTATCCTCCAGCCAATTCAATGTTGTCTCAGTCACGACATTGAAGACAGAAGAGCCAAATAACTGGCCTTGATTCATTCAACAAACCCATACTGAACCCATATATTGTGGATTTACACCAGGCATGATGTGAGGTGGTAAAAATAAGGCAGTACATGGGACAGTAAAGGCCTCTTTCCTCTGAAAGTTGAAAACTTAGTAAGGGAGCAGAAATTGAATAATTACACGAATATATAAATACAAGCTGTAATAACAGCCACACAAGAGAAGTTTAGAGTACTACGAACAATTGCAACAAAGAGATCATTTTAGTGCAGTTAAGGAAGGCTTTTCTAATGAAATTTCTTTTGGGCTGAGATATTAAGGATGACTAGATGACTAGAAGTTTACCAGTCAAAGAGGGTAGGTATATTTCCAGTAGAGAGAACACAGTATGCAAAAGCTCTGAGGTCAGAATGAGCTTAGAGTGCTTCATAAAGACTGTATGGTTGGAACATGGTGAGCACAAGAAGAGACAGTGTGAGATAAGGTTAAATGCAGATCATTTAGAACTACCATGTAGGTCATGGTAATACGTTAGATTTTATTCCAAGGCTAATTAGAAGCCCTAGCACAATTTTAAGCATGGGAAACATATAGTAATAATTATGTATGTTTGTAAAAGTTTTCTCTGGCTGCTGTGTGAAGAATAGACCATATAGAGCCAAGAATAGAAGTAGGGATGCCTGTTAGAGGATGGTGGCTCTGACTAGATAAATGCTGGTTGTAGATATGGAGATTTATAGGTAGATTTAAAATATATTCAGGAGGAGGAGCCAATAGGACTTAGTGATTGATTGGATGTGCAGGGTGAGGAAGAAATGAGAGTGAACTGGCCACAATTTTATGTCATAGATATGAACCAGCTAAAAACAAATTTCAAGCTAATATCCATAGCAGGGAAAAAACAATTTACAATTTTATGATTCAAGTCTAATTATATTTGAATAGGAAATTGGCATATTTTTTAAGGGGGAGGTTCAAAGTGTTTTTCAGGTGGAGTCCAACCTCCCTCATTCTATAGATAAGGGAATTAGACTTACAATGGACTGTACTACTGTGCAAATTAATCTTGTGATGTGTATGACTCTTTTATCTCCCAAATTAGAACATAAACTTCCAAACAGTATCTTTTCTTTTGTAGACATCTTTTCCTAATATCACCTGACATAGGACTGAGGATACAGCAGACCCTCAACAAATGTTCCTCAGATTAAAATAAGTTGAATTTCTTCTTTCTCAGCAGATAGAAGAAAATGGACATTTTGTTTACTAGTAATGGCAGTGAAGTGATAGAATTCATTCTGGTGTGTTTGTCCAATTATCCCAAATCCCAGATTGCCTTTATTTCACTATGGTAGCGGTCTACCTAATCACGTTGGTGGATAACGGTCTTATTATTGTCGTGGTTCGAGTTGATGGCCAGCTTCACACCCTTATGTATTTTTTCCGAAGCAACTGTTCTTCCTTGATATCTGCTACTCTAGCAATTTGGTGCCTTTTTTGTTGTTCAATGGTTTAAAAGACTACCCCACTATTTCCTATACTAGCTGTTATGCTCAGATGACCATTGCTCTTTTTCTGGGGATGACAGAGTGTCTACTCCTTGCTGTCATGGCATATGATAGATTTATTGCAATCTATAATCCCCTGTATTAATCCATCATTATGAACAACTGGGTCTGCATAAAGTTGGCCATGGCGACCTGGGCCCGTGCCTTCCTTTTAGCAATAATACTGATCATTGCACTTCCTGACCATTTTTGTGGACACAATGTCATCAATCATTTTACCTGTGAGGTCCAGGCCCTGTTGAAACTCACCTGCTCAGACAGCCCAGTAAGACTTATTCTGGAATTGGCTTTGGCATCTTCACTCTTTCACCTTCATTCTTATCTCCTACACTTGCATTGTGGTTGCTGTGATAAGGATCCATTCTGCAGAAGCCACGCTCAGAGCCATCTCCACTTGTGGATCCCACCTGACTGTGGTCACCATATTTTATGGAACAGCTGTCTACATGTACCTGAAACCTTAGTCAAGGAAATCCCAGGATCAGGGTAAAATCATCTCTGCATTTTATGGCATCGTAACCTCTATGTTGAACCCCCTCATTTACACCTTGAGAAATAGAGATGTGAAAGATGCCCTAAGAAAAATGATGAGGAAGAAAGAATCCTAAAAAGGACATGAGTATCCCATGAAGTTTCATCTAACCAACAACTTGACATGGACTTGTACAAATAACAAGGTATAAACACTAAACAATATTTTAGTAAGTTCTTTCATTTCAAATGCATTTTTTTCTATTTCCAATAGGTGTGTGATAAAAGAAGCATGTTAAACATTTACAATGCTATCCACTTAAGTAACAAAATACAGGACAGTGTTGTGGGAGAGTTTATAAAACAAAATAATCATCCGTATGTTTTAATCCTATGTAGTTTTATGTTGTTTTACTTAGCAAGAAATATTTCAATATTCTAAGATTCTTTTTTATAGAGGATAAAGTTGCAAAATGGACAATTCTTCTCTCAATGCTTTTTGTATGAGGTATATCATTATCCAAGCTTCAGTGATGAATGTGAGTGTGTAGAGAGGAAAATTATTGAACTTCCACATAGAAGGTCTTCTGATGAAGCAAGAAGCCCTTGAAGACTATGTAGATACTAAAAGCCAAAAATGATGACCCTATGGAACATATAATTACATGTCTTGATGAGTAGATAAGGGCCCCATTTTCTCTATTGACCTATCCTACTCCTGAATAATTGCATGAAGCTTCCAAAGTGGACCTCACAAACAGCAAATTTAGCTCCTTTAAAACTCCTTAAAAAACAAGCAAATGTGCACTATATCTTTGGATTATAAAAATTATAGTGTCGATTGTTTTTCAAGTACAAGGGGCAAGTAGAAAGCAAAGAAAAAATCACCTATCATCCCCACACTCAATGGGGCTTTCATGGGTTTTAGAATCCAGCAGACATGTATTTAAGTCTGCCACTCACGGTTGTGTGGGATTTAGTTAGCTCATTTCCATCTCTCAGCTTCAGTGTTCTCATCTGTGAAATAGGGATTATAAAAGTGCCCACCCCACAAAGTTGTTTTGAGAATGAAGTGAGATAATGCATGTTAAGCTTCTATCATAATGCTTGGTATGTGGTGGACACTGAATACATGTCAGCCAAAAAAGAAAAAAGTGTCAGTCCACTCTCTAACACCCGTACCCATTGTATGAGTATTCATTTGCTTAGATCTGTACCAATAATAACTGTATCATTTTAGAATAATTCATGGTAATATGACAGACTGAAAAAAATAGGTTCTCACTTTTATCTTCCTGTGAATTTATCTTATTAGAGATGCGGTCGAATGTTTCCCATGTTCATTGGTCATCTGTATTTTAAGAGTTGGGGTCCTTGTCATTGAGTCAAAATGACAACGAACCAGTCCAATTTTGGAAACAGAAAATGCAGCAGTCAGTTATTTGTAGCTAATAAAAAGCCCCCAAAATCATTTCAACATTGATTGACTCCACCACAGTTTTCAGATACATCCTGACAGGCAGATCCACAGTTTGATCCATTCTACTTCACTTGGTAAGCAAGTGATTAGTACTTACTTGTCAACAACACAAGCTGACAGAAGCCTATTGTAAATGAAAATGAAAATAATAAAAGTGTGATAACCCCAACAGAGAAGTCTATAGAAAGGGAATCTATGGTGTCATACAAGTTTTGTTGTGACATTACCGATTTAGCCTTGAACAAATTTTTCTATAAGTTTTATTTCTGGCGCTTCTAATAATTTTTCATTTAACCTAAAGCACTCCTGAAACAAAAGGGAAGGTACTAGTAACTAACTAACAAGACATGGTGAGCAGATAAAGTCAAACACTAGAGGGGAGAAACAAACATAATTCCTTAAAAGAAGGGAGAAAAAGGAGCAAAACCACACCTAATAATTATTGGAGTTTGATCGTTTTCATTAGGGACTAAGAAGAGGTAGAGGAGAACAAGCAATGAGATGTGACTTTTGCTGACAGAGAGAAATTTACAGGGGAGAGGCAGGGACCTTTTTTAGCTGCAAGAGAAAATTAGACAGGTGAACTAGTATCTTCCCTTTTGATTACCTCAGAAAGAATTTAGACAGGGTTCTCTCTAGAGAGAAAAATATGTTACATCTGGAAGTGGAGAACAAGCTGCAGGAAGATTTCTGACACAAAGTCAAGACTGGATGAATAGAAAGTATAAGAGATTAAAAGAACAACTAATCAGCTAGAGATGCGTGCATATGGTGCTTTTCTATTAAATGTGTATTGTGAACACTGTCTTCTTCAAATCTCCCTTGTATTACTAAGTAAACACGTTTGAGTTATAGTAAACAAGAAATGCTTTGGAACTACCTAAGAAATCTTTCAGTTTCTTATCTCTGCCAAGCAGCACTTATGACTTATAGCTGATAATGGGCAACTCTGCCTCCCCACAAACCATCTTCCCATAAGGTGTGCCAAAATTGCAAGGTGACATTTTAGGAGGTTAAACTGACCACTTAAAAATTGACATGACTGAGAAGAGAACTTCATGCTGTGTACTGGCAGCAATAGAGTGAAGAATGCACTTGAGAGCCTACCTGGAATTGTTCATAAGAAAGAAATTTAAAATTTTTCAAAAGCTAAGAATATATCATTGAGTTTTAAGTAAATTTGTCAATACCAGTACTAAGTAGTGAGAAAATGGAGTTAATTATCTGCAGTGCGCTCCTTGAGTTTCTATAAGTCATGAAAGCAGAGCTATTAAATCTTCTATGTTTGTTATATGGAAAGGAGTACACAGAAAATTGTTCACTTATTCCTGCAATATTTTTGTTGTTTTGATTAAAATAGTCACCAGATAAAGTTTCTCACTAACATATTTGAGTCAAAGGCCCTGTGAACCAGTATTTGCCATCCCACATATACATAAAGACACACACACACAGAGAGACTTTATTGTTAGAAAGACCTCATTTGAATTCAGACTTCTGAGATTTAAAAGATCACATCTTAGGGGTGCCTGCCTGGCTCAGTCAGTAGAGCATATGACTCTTGACCTTAGAATTGTGAGTTCAAGTGCCATGTTAGGCATGGAGCCTACTTAAAATTAAAAATAAAATAAAAGACCACTTTTTAGCTATGCAACCTTGGGCACATTACTTTAACCTCTCTGATACCCCCATCCTCATCTATGCAGTTGATAATAATAGTAATAGTCATAACAATAATAATAATAGTCTTTACTTCATAGAGTTGCTGTAAGGATCAAATAAGATAAACCACATAAAACAGCTAGCACAGTATTGTCAAATGGGAAGCAAATGAAAATGTTAGCTATTTTTACTGTTCTTATCATCATTAATATAACTCTGGCATCAGAGATTCCTGTATACTGAAATGTCCAGTTTATTCTGTGTGCAGCAAGGTTATCACATTGTACTTGGCTGAAGCCCATATCTGGAATTATGGAAAGCATACACAGGCATGTATGTATCTCTGGCTATAAGTGTTTGGAGGTTATTTAACACTTTGCCTCTTTTTATTCCTTAATATACTTATTCAAAACAAAACATATTACATACCTTCTATGTGTTAGGTAATTTGCTAGAATTGGGAATCCACAGCAAAAAAGACAAATTTCCTGACCTTAGGTACTAAACACTTTAATTGAAAAACAGATATTAAACAGATTACCACTTATATAAATAAAAGACTTTAAAGAGCATAATAAATACTCTGAAGGAAACAAACAGGAGGCTGGAGTGATGTGTGAGTCTATTTTGAATCAGATGGTAAGATAAGCTTTCTCAGAAGTAATATTTAGCAGAAACTGAAGATCCATTAAATGCTATTGTGAAGTTTGGAGAGCTCAGGAAATGAGTGTACTAGAATGCGGGGAAAAATACAAAGCCTTTAAAGAAAGAACTGGACATGTTTAAGGGACAGAAAGTAGACTCAACTCTAGGAAACAAACTGAGGGTTGCTGGAGGGGAGGTGGGTGGAGGGCTGGAGTGATGAGCATTAAGACGGCACTTGATGTAATGAGTACTGGATGTTATATGCAACTGATGAATCACTTAATTCTACCCCTGAAACTAATAACACACCATATGTTAACTGAATTGATTTTAAATTTAAAAAGAAGTAGACAAGAGTAGCTACAACTAAGTGAGCAAGGGGATGGGTAAGTGATATAACATCCCTTGTTTCCTTCCTTCCTTCCTTCCTTCCTTCCTTCCTTCCTTCCTTCCCTCCTTCCTTCCTTCCTTCTCTCCTTCCTTCCTTCCCTCCTTCCTTTCTTCCTTCCTTCCCTCCCTCCCTTCCTCCCTCCCTCCACAACAACAGGTAAACACACACAAATGTATGTTTAATAAAGACACACAGAGAAAAATAAAGAGGCAGAGAGAGAACTTATTGTGTATACCAGGAATTGTTCTAGGCTTCTGGGATATATCAGTGAGTAAAAATGTCTCCATACTTATGAGGCTTATATTATAGTGCAGGAACATAACCCATAAATATAAATCATAGGGTATGTTTCTAAAAAATAAAAGCATGGTAACAGGGATAAGGAAAGACAAGACAGGAACTTTAATTTTAAATACGGTGATCACAAAAGTCCTAACTGAGAATTTGGAATTTGAACAATGAGGGTAGAATTATGTGAATATTTAGGAAAATAATATTCCAGGCAAAAGTGCTAAAGCAGGAGAATGCATCATGTATTTGAAGAACACCAAGGAAGCTATATGGCTGGGCAGGAGTGAACCAAAAGGGGAAAAGCAGCAGATGAGCTCAGAGAGGAAAAAGGGATCGAATTGCACAGGTACTTCTTGAGTGCTGTTAAGGACTTCAACATTTTATAAAATCTTTATTCAGATACAATTCACATGCTAGAATTTCAGCATTTTAAATTGCACAATTCAATGGCATTTAGTGCATTGACTAAGATGTGCAATTATCAACACTATCTGATTCCAGAACGTTTTTGTCATCCCAAAAGGAAACCTTGTACACATTAACCATTACTCCCCATTTTTCCTTACCTCCAACATCCAGCAACCAAAAATGTACTGTCTCTATGAATTTCCCTATTCAAGACATTTTATGTAAGTGAAATCATACAATATGTGGCTTCGTTAACAGCATAATGTTTTCAAGATTTCTTATGATGATTAATATTTTATGGCTGAACCATATTCCATTATATGGATATACCAAGTTTTATCTATTCATCCAGTCCTTCTCCCTAAATTTTCACAAATAATATAAGCCTCAGGATATAAATATCTACATGTATCTACAAAACTAGAGAAATATGGGAACCCATAACAGCAGTATATGAAGTTTGTAATTTCTCCACATCTTAGCCAATGCAACAAGCTGTTCACCTACTTTATTACAGCCATCTTAGTGGACTAAAACTGGTATCTTACTGTAATTTTGACTTGCATTTTCTTAATAACTAATGATGTTGTGCATTTTTATGTGCTTATTTTCTATTTGTTTATCTTCCTTGGAGAAATAGATTTTCAGATCCTTTCCCCACTTTTAATGGTGCTATTTGTCTATTATTGAGTTGTAAAAGTTCTTTACATCTTCTTTATATAAATCCTTATTTGATATCTAATTTGAAAATATTTTTTCCCATTCTGTGGGTTGTCTTTGTTTGTTAGTAGTATCCTTTGAAGCACAAAAGCTTTTTAATTTGACGTGAAGTTTGTTGGGGTGTTTTGTGTATGGCTTGTGATTTTGGTACCATATCTAATAAATCACTACCTAATATATATGCCTATGTCACAAATATTTATACCTATGTATAAATATTATACCAAAATATTTATGTCACAAATATTTATGCCTATGTTTGTTCTAAGAGTTGCAAAATTTTAACTCTGCCAATCAGGACTTTGGTCCTTTTTATTTTTTTTAAATAGGCTCCACACCCCATAAAGGGCTCCAACTCAAGACTCTGAGATCAAGATCTGAGCTGAGCTAAGAGTCAGATGCTTGACCAACTGAGCCACCCAGGTGCCCCAGGACTTTGCTCCATTCTGAGTGAACTTTGTATATGGTGTGGGGGGGTTCAATTTCATCTTTTTGCATGTGCATATCCACTTGTCCCAACACTGTTTGTAGAAAAGACTATCATTTCCCCCACTGAATTGTCTTGGCATCTGTGTCAAAAATAAATTAACTATAAATATATGGGTTCATTACTAGATGGCCAATTCTACTGCATTGGTTAATATGTCTACCCTTATACCAGTACCACACAGTCTTTTTTTATTTTTTTATTTGAGTATAGATGACAAACAATGTTGCACTAATTTCAAGTTGTACAACATAAGGATTCAACTTCACTATATGTTATGCTGTGCTCACCACAAATGTAGTCACCATCTGTGAAAAAATGCTGTTGGTATTTTAATAGGGATTGCATTGAATCTGTAGATTGCTTTGGGTAGTATAGAAATTTTAACAATATTAATTCTTCTAGTGAGCAAGCATGAGATATCTTTTCATTTGTTTGTGTTGTCTTCAATTTCTTTCACCAGTGTTTTATAATTTTCAGATTACAATTCTTTCACCTCCTTGAATAAGTTTATTCCTAGGTATCTTATTCTTTTTGATGAAATCATAAATGAAATTGTTTTCTCAGTTTCTTTTTCTGCTACTCTGTTATTAGTGTATAGATTCACAACCAATTTCTGTGCATTAATTTTTAACCTATACCTTTACTGAATTCAATTATTACTTCTTATAGTTGTTCGGTGGATTCTTTTAGGGGGTTTAGTATCATGTAGTCTACAAATAATTAAAGTTTTATTTTTTTTAAAGATTTTATTTACTTATTTGACACACAGAGAGAGAGAGAGATCAGATCACAAGTAGGCAGAGAGGCTGGCAGAGAGAAAGGAGGAAGCAGGGTCCCCACCAAGCAGAGAGCCCAATGTGGGGCTTGATCCCAGGACCCTGAGATCATGACCTGAGCTGAAGGCAGATGCTTTAACCCACTGAGCCACCCAGGCGCCACCCCCCCAAAAAAGTTTTATTTCTTCCTTACCAATTTGAATGCCTTTTATTTATTTTTCTTGTCTGATTGCTGTGGCCAGGAATTCCAATACTAGGTTGAATAAAAGTTGTGAGACTGGACATTGTTAACTTGTTCCTAATCTTACAGGAAAAGGTCTCAGCTTTTCACCATCGAATGTGATGTTAGCTGTGGGGTTTTCGTATATGGCCTTTATTATGTTGAGGTAACTTCCCTCTAAATACAGTTTGCTAAGAGTTTTTATCATGAAAAGATATTGAATTATGTCATATGCTTTTTTTACATCTATGGAGATGATCATGTGATTTTTTAATCCGTTGTTTTGTTGATATGGTACCATGTTGATAGGTCTTCCTTATTTCAATATTTTTTGTAGTTTTCATTGAACAAGTCTTGCACTTCTTTTCTTAAATTTATTCCTACTATTTTATTCTTTTTATGCTATTTAATTGAAATTGTTTTCTTAATTTCACTTTTAATTGTTCATTGCTAGTGTATAGAAAGAGCATTGATTTCACATAGTAATCTTATATCCTGAAAACGTGTTCAAAGTGCTTATTAATTCTAATATTTTTTTCTGTGGATTCCTTAGAATTTCCTATATACAAGATCATGACTTTATGAATAGAGAAAGCTGTACTTCTTTTCCAATCTGGCTGGGGTTTTTTTTCTTTCTCTTGCCTAATTTTCTGGCAAAAATTGCAATACAATGTTGAATAGAAGTGATAAAAGTAGAAATCCTGGTCATCTTCCAGGATCTTAGGGGGAAAGCTTTCAGTGTTTCCCCATTAATTACAATGTTAGCTGCATGGTGTTCATTGATGGCCTGTATCAGGCTGAGGAACAATCCTTTTGTTCCTAGTTGCCTAATGATTTTTTATCAGGAAAGGGTATTAGATTTTGTCAAGTTATTTTACTGTGCCCATTTAGATAACCATGTGGTTGTTGTCTTTTAATGAATTAATGTAGTGCATTACAGTGATTTTCAGATATTAAGCCAACTTTGCATCCTTGGGATAAATATCAGTTGATGGTGGTAAATAATTCTTTTTATATAATGCTGAATTTGGTTTGTTAGTATATTTTAAGGACTTTGGAGCTATATTCAAAGGGAATACAAGCTTGTAGCTTTCTTTTGATTTCTGTCTGATTTTTATTTCAGGATAATATGAGCCCTATTGAATGATGGGAAGTATTCCCTTCTATTCTTGGAACAGTTTGTAAAGGATTGGTATTTATTATTCTTCAAATGTTTGGAAGAATTATGTAGTGAATCCATATGGGTTTGGCTTTTACTTTGTGGAAAGATTTTTGCCTATCCAATCACTTCACTTGTTCATTCAGATTTTCTCTTTCTTCTTGAGGCGGTTTGTGTGTTTCTTGAAATCTGTTCATTTCATTTCGTCTATTAATTTTTTGGCATACAGTTGTTAATAGTATTCCCTTATAATTATTCTTATGTTTCTAAGTTGGCAGTGATGTTTCAAATTCCATAATTCCATTCCTGATTTTCAAAATTTGAGTTTTCGTTCTCTTCCTTCCTTCCTTCCTTCCTTCCTTCCTTCCTTCCTTCCTTCCTTCCTTCCTTCTTTCCTTCCTTCCTTCCGTCCTTCCTTCCTTCCTTTCTTCCTTCCTTCCTTCCTTCCTTCCGTCCTTCCTTCTTTCCTTCCTTTCTTCCTTTCTTCCTATCTTCCTTTCTTTCCTATCTTTTTTCCTTTCTTTTTTCTGGTCAATCAAGGTAAGAGTTTATAGAGTTTTGGATCTTTCCAAAGAATAAACATTTGGTTTCAGTGAATTTCCCTATTATTTTTCTCTTCTCTATTTCATTTATTTTCATTCGAGCCTTTATTGTTTGTTTCTCAATGCTTGTTTTGAGTTTAGTTTTATCTTCACTTTCTAGTTTCATACTGTGAAAACTTAGGTTACTGACTTTAAATGTTTCTTTTTTTAACATAGGTGGGTATGACTGGTTACCCTTTTAAAGCACTGACTTAGCTATATCTCATGAATTTTTTATGTTTTTTGTATTCTCACTCATATCAATGTACTTTTTAATTTACCTTGTCATTTCTTTATTGACCTACTGATTATTTAGAGCATTTAATTTCTGTATATTTAGAAATTACTCTTGTTTGTTATTAATATTTTTAATTTTATTTATTCAGTGTTCCAAGATTCATTGTTTATGCACCACACCCAGTGCTCCATGCAATACGTGCCCTCCTTAATACCCAACATCAGCCTCACCCATCCACCCACCCCCCCAAAACCCTCAGTTTGTTTCTCAGAGTCCACAGTTTCTCATGATTCATCGCCCTCTCTGATTTACCCTAATTCATTTTTCCTTTCCGTCCCCTAATGTCCTCCATTTTATTTCTTATGTTCCACAAGTAAGTGAAACCATATGATAATTGACTTTCTCTGCTTGATTTATTTCACTCAGCATAATCATGGTTACAAACATAGTCAAATGGTTTCAATTATTTTACATTTATTAACAGTTGTTGCATTTCCTAGTATATGATCTGTCTTGGAAATGTTTTATGTGCACTGAGAGAAATGTTTACTCTTTTGTTGTTGAGTACAGTGTTCAGTAAGATCTTGATAGATCCAATTAGCTTATAGTGTTGTTCAAGCCTTTTATTTTCTTGTTTATCTTCTGCCTAGTTGTTTTATCAATGATTGAAAATGGAGCATGGAATTCTCCAACTATTATTGTTGAACAGTCTATTACTGCCCATTCCTCCCTTGAAGTCTTCAATTTTTACTTTATGTATATTTTGACTTTGTTGTTAGATGTACATATGTTTATAATTGTTATTTCTCCTTGATGGGTTGACACTTTTTTTATGTTTAAAATACTTTTACTCTTGATACAAACACATACAATGATTAAGAAAAATAAGCAAAGGGTGAATTACAGAGTGTCCAAATTCTTAAAAAGTACAGGTCAGGCCTGCCTCCTGCCCCTCCCCCACCGCCAGGCTGCCCTCCTTCCCCACCCCAGTTTCTGTTCTCTAGTTAAGTATAAATGAGCCAGCTCTACTTTCAGCTAACTTCTTTCCCTTTTCTCAAACTCTTTGAAAGTTCCCTTAGGAGTTTCAAATCATCCCTTCCAGACACCACTCTTTTATTCCTAGGGGTTGAGTTATCAAGCCCTCTACCTTTCTTTTCTTTATAAAGTTCAATGTTTATTTTGTTTATTTCATAACCTACCCCCATCCCTTTTTAAGGATACTTTCCCTTAGAATCTGTAAAGTATGCCTTTTGAAAGCTCTTGGGGTTAAAAAGTAAATATCTCTGAGTCCAAAGAGGTAGATAGAGAACAGAGAGATGTAAATTATATTATGTTAATTGCCTTATATCTTTATCTTTTCTTGGTTGATTGTGCATACTGGCCTTATAAAATTTTTATTTAATTAGGAATCTCTTTAGATAATTACTGTCATCTATTATGTTAATATTCTGAGAAAGAAAAAAATTCCCTGCTTAACTGTTATTAAAAATGTGGCAGCATATAATACCTTTTAAGGTATTTTGAGGGAAACGAATCAATTTTCATCATTGTTTTTTAGTATGTCAAAACAAAGCTGAGGCCAATTTCATGTTCAGACTCAGAACTAATGAAATAGTTTTCTAATTTGATTATCTCATAGGTGGATCTCTTTTTTTCTCTCTCATTGGTGTATTTCTTTTTTATTTTTATTTTTTAATTTTTTTATTAACACATAATGTATTATTTGTTTCAGGTGTACAGGTCTGTGATTCATCAATCTTACACAGTTCACAGCACTCACCATAGCTCATACCCTCCCCAATGTCCATCACCCAGCCACCCCATCCCTCCCATCCACTCCACTCCAACAACTCTCAGTTTGTTTCCTGAGATTAAGAGTCTCTTATGGTTTGTCTCCCTTCTGGTTTTGTCTTGTTTCATTTTTTCCTCTCTTTCCCTATAATCCTCTGCCTTGTTTCTCAAATTCCACATATCAGTGAGATCATATGATAATTGTCTTTCTCTGATTGACTTATTTTGCCTAGTGTAATACCCTCTAGTTCCATCCGCATCATTGCAAATGGCAAGACTTCATTTTTGATGGCTGCATTATATTCCATTGTATATGTATACAACATCTTCTTTATCCATTCATCTGCTGATGGACACCTACGCTCTTTCCATAGTTTGACTATTGTGGACATTGTTGCTATAAACATTGGGGCACACATGCTCCTTTGGGTCAGTGCATTTGTATCTTTGGGGTAAACTGGGTTGACCTTTTCATCACTACAAAGCATTCTTCTTTGTCTATAGTAATAATGTTTGTTTTAAAGTCCACTTTGTCCAATATTAGTTTAGGTTTACCAGCTTGATTTGGGGTACTATTGGCATGGTGTATGCATTTTCCAAACATTTATTTTCAATACACTTGTGGCTTTGAATCTAAAGTGAGTCTCTTATAGGCAGCATATAGTTGTATTATGTTTTGAGATTTTTTTCTAAATCCCTTTGTCCAATTTCTGACTTTTGATTGGCAAGATTGGTCCATGCACATTCAATGTCATTATTGATAAGGTAAGACTTAGATCTGTCATTTGCTATTTCTTTTCTGTATAACTTACCTTAGTTGTTCCTTTATTCTTATATTATTATTTTCTTTTGTATTAAATATAAATTTTCTTATATATCATTTTATTTTATTTTTTTTAAAAGATTTTATTTATTTATTTCACAGTGGGAGAGAGATCACAAGGAGGCAGAGAGGCAGGCAGAGAGAGAGAGAGGGGGAAGCAGGCTCCCCGCCGAGCAGGGAGCCCGATGCGGGCCTCGATCCCAGGACCCTGAGATCATGACCTGAGCCGAAAGCAGAGGGTTTAACCCACTGAGCCACCCAGGCGCCCTTTATATATCATTTTAAATCAATTGTTCCTTTTAATACATTTTTTTGAGTAATGTACTTAATGGTAGCTTTAGGGTTACAATTAACATCTTAATGTATAACAATCTAGTTTGGATTGGTAACTCTTAAATTTCAACAGTATAAATAAACTTTGCTCTTATATAAAAATCAGTTCCTTCCCCCCTTCATTTGTAATATTGTTGTCATACAAATTACTCCTTTATATCTTATAAGTCCATCAACATACGCTTAGAATTATTCCTAACTCTTTAAAAGAGTTTGAGTAGTGGAGTGATCTGACTTGGTTACTATGAATGTTGTAGGAAAAATTTATTTTAATGAGGCAAGGGTAGAAGCATAGAGATTACTTAGATATTGCAAAATCCTAGGTAAAAGATGATGGTGGTTTAAACAAGATGGAAATCAAAGTGGTGAGAAGTGACAGGGTTTTTGAAATATTTGGAGGACAAGGGTCCCCAGGATTCAATAATGAATTGGATCAGGGATGTGAAGAAAGAGTTAAGGATGACTCAAGTGTTTATACTTTAAACAACTGAAGATAGGGGATAATGGAAATAAAGGATACTAGGGAATATTTTGGAGAGAGGAACTGTAGGGAGCAAAATTTCAGGTTTTCACATGTTAATATTGAAATGTCTATTAAACAAAAACAGACAATTTCAGTTAAATATATGAGTTTGGAGTTCAGGGAAGATATATGAACTGGAAATGTAAATATGGGAATTGTCAACATATAGAGTATATTTAAAGCCATGGGACTGGATGTGATCACCAAGAGATAAGTAGCTACAGAAGACCAAAAAATCCAAGAACTGAGACTTGAGGAACTCCAACCTTGAGAGGTGATGGAGAAAAGAACGTGCAAAGGTGCGCCTGGGTGTATCAGTTGGGTAAGTTGCCAGCTCTTGATTTTGGATCATATCATGATCTTGGGGTCCTGGGATGGAGCCTTGTGTTGGACTCCATGCTCAGTGGGAAGTCTGCTTCTCTCCCTCTGCCCCTCCCCCCGTTCATGTTCACTTGCTCTCTCTCAAATAATTAATCTTTTTAAAAAAGGAAGAAAATAACTTGCAAAAAATATTGAAATAGAGTAGCCAGTGAGTTATAAAGCAAATCAGGAGAGTGCATCATCCTAGAAAACAAAAAAAGCAAAGGGTATCAAGAAGAGAATGACCAACTCTGCCAAATGCTGATGATAGGCCAAGTAAAATGAAAACAGAGGACTGACCAGAAAACTGGCACTTTCCATAAAGTCAAATTCAGATAGATATTACCTTCCACTTTATAAATAGATTACCGAGAGAGTAAGTAATTGTTCCCAAGGTTACATAGACCCATCCCCAGAGACTGAGATATGTGTTATATTAGAAACCACAGATAACCAGGTGCCTGGGTGGCTCAGTGGGTTAAAGCCTCTGCTTTTGGCTCAGGTCATGATCTCAGCATCCTGAGATCGAGGCCCGCATCAGGCTCTCTGCTCAGCAGGGAGCCTGCTTCCTCCTCTCCCTGTCTCTCTGCCTGCCTCTCTGCCTACTTGTGATTTCTCGCTCTGTGTCAAGTAAATAAATAAAATCTTTAAAAAAAAAAGAAACCACAGATAACCGTACATTCTTGCTTTTGTTTATAAATGCATCTGCACATTTTATCCTGTGAGATATGTCATACAAAGATTATTTTTTTCCTTTGAATTTTTTTTAAAAGAACCAATTTGGAATCTGCCTTGAGGTATCAGAAGATAGAATTGGGACTTGCCAAGGTGGCTAGAAATGGAAGAGAAAATCCCTAAAATAAGAGTGTCATGGAGAAGTGAGTCTCAATTTTTATGTACAAACTCCCATCAAATACTTAAATGACCCCTGAACTGTGCATTTATAGAAAAAATAATAAGAAAATTGACAGAAAGCAGTAGAAATAAAGCTGAAAATTTGGAACAGATTTTAGCAGTTGCTTATCATAAAGGAGAAAGACTCTGGAGACTGAATTGCACTAAGTTAGAAAACATTTGTAAATATCTTGGGCTTTCTGCTGAAAATCTGAAAGGACCATGCCTTAGGAATAAAGACTATGTTCAAGAATTAAAGATTTACCCCAAGACTAAGGATAATACAGAATCAGACTCCAACTAACAAAATAAAATAAAAGCTCCAAAAATTCAAGATGATTAGCTTATAATTTGTCAGAACAGAAATCAAAATGTCCTTAGGAGGAAAACCAAAATCAAAATCAAATATCTTTGTAAAACATCATCAATAGTATCTACTATGCAATCAAATATTGCTAGAATAAAGAGAAAAATGTAACCTGAATTTATAAGAAAAAAGTGAGAAGAGGGATGCCTGGGTGACTCCATTGGGTAAGCACCTGCCTTTGGCTCAGGTCATGATCCCAGAGTCCTGGAAACAAGTCCCTCATCAGGGTCCTAGCTCAGCAGGGAGCCTGCTTCTCCTTCTGTCCCTTCCCCCACTCATATCCTCTGTCTCTGCCTCTCTCTCTGACAAATAGATAAATAAATAAAGAAAATCTTAAAAGAAAAGAAAAAAGTGAGTAGAAATAGAGACCATAATCATCCAGATGTTGAATTAGCAGGGAAGAATAATTTTTAAAAGCTATCAAAAATATGTTCAAGGAGTTTACAGGATTCCTAAGAACTGTGATTTAAACTGATAAGTGTAAACTGCTATGTTTACTAGATGAGCCTTTGAAATATTCCTAGTTGTTGAAATGTGAACAGACTTTCATATAGTACAGAGAAATAAACATTTTCATAAAGCATCCCCCCAAAAATGTTCAAGGACTTAAAAGAAAAAGTGGCCAAAATAAGTAAACAAATGAGTATACCAACATGGAATTTGAAAATGTGAAGAAGAACCAAATGGAAATTCTAGGACTGAAAAGTATGCCACTTGAAGTGAAAATTCAATGGCTGGGAGATGGTAGGAAAAAATGGTTAACAAATTTGAAGACAGAATAATACAAATTATTCAAAAATGTGGACAAATAACCCAGTGAAGAAATGGGCAGTAGACATGAACAGACATTTCTCCAAAGAAGACATCCAAATGGCCAACAGACACATGAGAAAGTGCTCAACATCACTCGGCATCAGAGAAATACAAATCAAAACCACAGCGAGATACCACCTTACACCAGTCAGAATGGCTAAAATCAACAAGTCAGGAAATGACAGATGTTGGCGAGGTTGCGGAGAAAGGGGAACCCTCCTACACTGTTGGTGGGAATGCAAACTGGTGCAGCCACTCTGGAAAACAGTATGGAGATTCCTCAAAAAGTTGAAAATGGAGCTACCCTACGACCCAGCAATCGCACTACTGGGTATTTATCCTAAAGACACAAAGGTAGTGTTCCTCAGGGGCACGTGCACCCGAATGTTTATAGCAGCAATGTCCACAATAGCCAAACTATGGAAAGAACCTAGATGTCCATCAACAGATGAATGGATAAAGAAGATGTGGTATATATATA
>LNAC01000249.1:2534671-2554995 GCA_002007465.1 Ailurus styani
ACTGCTGGGTATTTACCTAAAGAAAACAAAAACAGTAATTAAAAAAGATATATGAACCCCTATGTTCATTGCAATAACCAAATATTTTTTTCAATAACTAAATATGGAAGCCACCCATGTGTCCATGGACTCATGAATAGAGAAAGAAGACATGGAGTATATACAACTTAGTATTACTCAGCCACAGAAAAGAAGGATATCTTACCATTCGTGACAACATGGATGGACCTTGAGGATGTTATGTTAAGTGAACTAAGTCAGGCAGAGAAAGACAAATACCACATGGTTTCACTTATATGCAGAATCTAAAAACAAATGAACAATAATGACAACGAAAAACACGGACTCTTAAATACAGAGAACAAACTGGTGGGTGCCAGAGGGAAAGCGGATGTGGGGGGATGGGTGAAATAAATAAAGGTGATTAGGAGGCACAAACTTCCAGTTATAAAACAAATAGTTCACAGAGATGAAAAATACAGCATGGAAATGTAGTCAATAATATTGTAATAATGTTGAGTGGTGACTACACTTATCTTGATGAGCCCTGAGCAATGTATAGAATTGTTGAATCAATATATTGTACACCTGAAACTAGTATAACATTGCATGTTATTTATACTTCAATAAAATAAATAAATATGATTTCCAAAAATAAAAAAAAAAAAATGTGGAGTCTACACTTTAGAAAACCACTAAAAATAATAAAAGAAATATAACTAAAAAACCAACAGCAAAATTAAAGAGGGCATTTTAAAGTACTTGAATAATCCCCAAAAAGTTATTAAAAGAGGACCAAAGGGAAAATAATTTTTAAAAGGTGACAAAATAACAGTGAAATAATAAAATGAGCTACATATCAATATCAATATCAATAATTACATTAAACACTTAAGTATTGAACACTCAAATTGCAAAGATTTTCAGAGTAGAAGCAAAACCCAAATATATTTTGTTTATTAAAAAAAATCACTTTAAATATATAGACAAAGATAGGTCAAAATAAGTGGTTATAAAAGCATATAAATGCAAAAATAAAGATAAGAAAACTCAAGTGGCTATAATAATACCAGAGAAAATAGATTTCAAGTTAAAAAGTGTTAACATAGATAAACAAAGTTATTTCATAATAACAGTTCAATTAATTAAAAAGAAATAGCAATCATAAATACATATGTGCCTAATGGAATTTCAAAATACCTGAAGTAAAATTTGACAAAATTGAAGAGAGAAATAGGCAGCTTCACATTCATGATTGGAAACGTTGACACTCCTTTCTCAGTAATTGATAAGATAACTAGACAAAAACAATTAGCAAATGAATAGAAGATCTGTACAGCACTATAAATACCTTGACCTAATTGACATTTATAGAACACTAATCCATATAAATGTATAATGCACATTCTTTTCACTAAAACTGTATGTGTGCTGTGGTATAAAACAATAAATTTTAAAAGATTAAAACCATATAGTATGTTTTCTGGCACCAACAGAATTAAGTTTATCAATTATACTACTTATCAATAATAATAAGATACCTAGGAAGGACCCAAATATTTGGAAATTAAGAAAAACAATTCTAGGGCGCCTGGGTGGCTCAGTGGGTTAAAGCCTCTGCCTTCAGGTCAGGTCATGATCTCAGGCTCCTGGGATCGAGGCCCGCATCGGGCTCCATGCTCAGAGGGGAGCCTGCTTCCTCCTCTCTCTCTCTGCCTGCCTCTCTGCCTACTTGTGATCTCTCTCTCTCTCTCTCTCTCTGTCAAATAAATAAATAAAATCTCAAAAAAAAGTAAAAATAAATAAAAATTAAAAATAAAAATAAAAAAAGAAACACAATTCTAAATAAGCCAAGAGTCATAGAAAAAACACAAATGAAATAAGAATATATTTTAAATGGAATTATAATTAAAATACAACTTCTCAAAATTTTCAGGAGCCACTAAAGCAGTGCTTAGAAATAAATTTGTAAACCAAAATCCAATTTTTAAAAATATCAATAAAATTGACAAATATCTATCTAGACTGTTCAAGAAAAATGAAAAAAATTAACCATCAGGAATAAGAGAAGGGACATAATTATAGTTCTAAAATAATATAAAAGAAAAAGGAGATTTCACCCAAAGAAATTTCATAATTTAGATGAAATGTGCAAAGATACAAATTAACAAAATTAACCCAAGAAGAAATTGATCTGAATAGCTTTATATCAATTAAAACAATTGAACTAGTGGTTTAAAATTTTCCAACAACAACAAAAAAAACCTTCATTACCACAAAAAAAAGGTCATTATGTGACCTGACAGAAGTGTTAGCTAAAGCTACAGTCATAATCACATTGCAATATATACACCTTACCCCTATATAATGTTATATGTCCATTATATCTCAGTAAAGCTTAAAAGAGAAAAAAACCTCCAGGATTAAAATTTTTTTTTGGCAAATTCAACCAAACATTTAAGAGGAAAACAATCAATGCTATACAAACTCTTTCAAAAAAATAGAAGAAAACAAAATACTTTAAAATATTTTTATAATTATTACATTGATAATAAAATCAGACAATGACACTACAAGGAAAAACAAAAGATCAACATCCCCCAAGAACACAGATACAAAAGTACTCAAAAAATGGCAGATTGAACACAATCGAATATATTGAAAGGATACTAGATTAAGAGTATGTGTTTATTGCAAGACTGTAAGGTAGATTCAGTATTCAAAAACTAAATCAATGCTATTAACTATATAAATAGAATAAAGAAGAAATGCCATATGTCATTTTAAAAAATGCAGAAAAGGAATTTGAATCAAATTCAACACCTGTTAATGATAAAAACTCTTGGCAAACCAGAAATGGAAGGGAGCATCCTCAACCTGATTAACAGTATCTACCAAAAACATAAATAAACAACAAAAGCCTTACTGTTCGTATCATTCAGGTGAAAAACTGAATTATCTCCACCTGAGCTTAGGACCAGTTAGAGGTGTCCACTCTCACCTCTTATATTCAGTGCTGCACTGGAGGCTCTTGCTTAAAATATGGTAAGAAAACAAAAATAAAGGACATCAAACTAGAAAACTTTCTTTATTTGCAAGCACCAAAGTCTTGTAGGTAGCAAATTCTAAGGCATTTGTGAAAATAAAAAGCCAATAGCAATAAGTAAATTTATAAGATTCACTGACTACAGGGTCAACATACAAAAATCAATTTCATTTCTATGAGATATTAATTCTCTCTGTATTCATCTGTATGTTCTACACAATCCAGTCAAAATCCCAGAGGAATTTTTGTAGAAATTGCTGAAATATATATCAAAAACAGGATGAAATAGAGGTTTAAGAGTGCACTTATCATGATTAGCACTGAGTAATGTATAGCATTGTTGAATCATATTATATACCTGAAACTAACATAACACTATGTTAATTACACTTGAATAAAAACAAAATAAAACACATATCAAAAACAAAGGACCTAGAATAGCCAAACAACTTTGAAAACAAAAATAAAGTAAGGATGATTCATACCACCTGATTTTAAGACTTGCTTTAAAGCTATATTTAGAGTGGCATTGCTTTAAACATAAATAAATAGAACAATGGATCATAATACAGAGTCCACAACTGGAGCCACACTTATGAAGGCTATTAAATTTTGACAAAGATTGCAAGGTAATTCAATGGCAAAAAGGTAATCTTTTCAATAAATGGTTGCAGAACAACTGGATATTGTAGTGGGTTGAATAATATCCCCACACACAAATTTATGTCCACCTAAAAGCTCAGAATGTAACCTTGCTTGGAGAAAGTTTCTTTGCAGATATAATTAGTTAAGGATCTTAGGACAATACCATGCCGGAATTAGAAAAGTCTCTAAATCCAATACCTGATGTCCTTACAAGAAGAGGATAAATCAAGTGACACACAGAGAGGAAGGCCATGTGAAGAGGGAGGCAGAAAGTGGGGTTATGCTGTGACAAACCAGGGAATGGCTGGAACCATGAAAGACTTGAAGAAGTAAGGAAGAATTTATTTCCCTGGAGCCTGTTGACACCTTGATTTTGGATTTCTGGCTTCTGGAACTGTGAGATAATAAACTTATGTTGTGTTAAGCCACTCAGATGGTTGCAATTTGTTTTAACAGCCCTAAAAATAAATATAGATACTAATACAGATATGTATAAAAAGTGAAATTCTACTCTTACCTCACGCCATACTCTAAAATTAATTGAGAATGGATCACAGACCAAATTTATGTTAAAACTATAAAGCTTCTAGAAGAAAATATAAAATAGTTTTATGACACTGACAGTGATAAGATCTCCTGGACAGATCACAAAAAGCACTAATCACTTAAAAATGGATAAATTGAACTTCATCAAAATTTAAAACTTCTGTTCTTCAAAAATACCATTAAGGAAATGAAAAAGCAAACCACCAACTAGGAAAAAAATATTCACAATGTTTCCAACCTGATAAAATATTATGTTTTGAATATACAAGAAGCTCCTAAAAATCAATAACAAAAACACAACCCAACAAAAAAAAGGCACAATATTTGAATGTATACTTCACAAAGGAAGACTGAATTGCCAGGAGTCTTATGAAACCCACCCAGCATTATATGTCGTCAGGGAAGTTGCTAATTAAAACCACAATAAGAAGGTAATCTTAAGGTGAAACTCTATGAGAACTGTCTGTACTGTGTAAATTTTCTCTAAATCTAAACTTATTTCAAAATATTTTTTTAATTTTTTATTTGAGTATAATTGACACATTGTTACATTAGTTTCAGGTGTACAACATAGTGATTCACCTCTATATATTATGCTATTCTCACAGATGTAGCTACCATCTGTCACCGTTCAATGTTATTACAATACCATTGACTATATTCCTTATGCTTTTCATTCCAGTGACTTATTCTTTCCATAACTGGAAGCATGCAT
Organism: Ailurus styani; assembly: GCA_002007465.1. NCBI lineage: Eukaryota > Metazoa > Chordata > Mammalia > Carnivora > Ailuridae > Ailurus > Ailurus styani. Next base: position 2,539,624 of record LNAC01000249.1, read on the forward strand.
CTCCCACTCCCTCCTCTTCATCCATTTTGCCCATCCTCCCACCCCTCGCCCCTCTGGCAACCTTCAATTTGTCCTCTGTATTTACAGGTCTGATTCTGCTTTTTGTTTGTTTGTTTATTCATTTATTTTTTTTAAGATTTTACTTACTTATTTGGGGGGGGATGAGCAGGAAGTAGGGACACAGGGAGAAGGAGAAGCAGACTCCCCACTGAGAAGGGAGCCCTTTGAGGGTTACATCCCAGGAAACTGAGATCATGACCTGAGCTAAAGGCAGATGCTTAACCCACTGAGTCACCCAGGTACCCCCATTTGCTTTTTCTAAGATTCCCCCTAGGAGTGAAATCATGTGGTATTTGTCTTTCTCAGTCTGACTTATTTCACATAGTATAATACCCTCTAGGTCCTTCCATATTGTCACAAATGGCATGATCTCATCCTTTTTTCTTTTTATTTATGACTGTGAAATATTGTGTATATATACCATGTCTTCCTTATCTATTTGTCTATCAGTGGATACTTAGATTGTTTCCATATCTTGGCTACTATAAAAAATGCTGCAATAAACATCAGAGTGTATATATCTTTTTGAATTTGTGTGTTCATTTTCTTTGGGTAAATATACTTGTATATTGTTGGTGGGAATGTAAATTAGCACAGCTACTGTGGAAAACAGTGGTTCCTCAAAAAAATAGTTTCCTCAAAAAGTTAAAAATTGAAATACCATATGATTCAGTAATTTCAAAATAGTTTTTAAAAAAACAAGGATACATAAGGAGGGCACATGTTGTGATGAGCACTGGGTGTTACATGCAACTAATGAATCACTGAACAGTACATTAAAAACTTATGATCTACTATAAAAAATAGAAGCCTATCAACAGATGAATGGATAAAGGAGCTGTGGTATATATATATACAATGGAATACTATGCAGCTATCAAAAGAAACGAAATCATGCCATTTGCAAAGACATGGATGGAACTAGAGGGTATTATGCTAAGCGAAATAAGTCAATCAGAGAAAGACAATTATCATATGATCTCTCTGATATGAGGAACTTGAGGGGAGGAGTGGGGGGTTGTGGGGGGTAGGAAAGGAAAAATAATGAAACAAGATGGGATGGGGAAGGAGACAAACCATAAGAGACTCCTAATCTCACAAAACAAACTGAGGGTTACTGGGNAGGGATAGGGTGGGTGGGTTATGGACATTGGGGAGGGTTTGTGCTTTGGTGAGTGCTGTGAAAGGTGTAAGCCTGATGATTCACAGACCTGTACCCCTGGGGCAAATAATAATAATAAAAAAATAGAAGCCTAATAAAAACAAACAAACAAAAAAACCCAATGCGATACTATCACACACCCACCAGAAGTGCTAAAATAAAAAATACCAACAACACCAATTTTTGGCAAAGGTGTGAATCAACAGGAACCCTTTTTTTAAATCCTATGTTATCTTTAATTTAGATAATTAATACACTTGGCCCATAAAAAAGCCTCTTTTCCTGTTTTTAAAAAATGAGGGCAAATTGATACTGTTCTGATAAGGAAAAAGACAAAATAATTATGTCTGTTTTGTCATTAGTATGCAAAATACACAATTCAGAACAATTAGAGAAAGTTACTCCTATACCATACCTACCAACAGTGACTTTGGGATATGGACATAATGAGAAAGTAACATTCTTCAGGTTTTTTTCCTATTCTTACCTTATTGCTGGCAGGCTGGTAAAATTTTGCAATTTCAAAGAAACATCTGAAAACTTAAAAAAATTAAAGCTATATCTATCTGGCCCAGGCACTAGACTCCCAGAGATTTGCCAATGAGAACTGAGAAATATGTCCACAAAATGACTTGTACATAAATGTTTATAGCAGCATTATTCAACATAACCCCAAATCAGAAACAAATCAAATTCTATCAGTATAAGAATAGGTAAACCAACTGTGGTGTATTCATACCATGGACATTCCTCAGTAATAAGAAACAACTAATACATGCATGCAACAACATGGATAAATCTCAAAAATGTTAAGTACAAAAAGCTAGATACAAAAAACATGAATATTGTGTGCTTTTATACATATGAAGTTTAAGAGCTGGCAAAGCTAGTCTGGGGCAAATGGAAAACAGAACAGTGGTTACAAGTTGCAGTAGAGATTGGCTGAAAGGGAATACAAGAGAATTTGGGGGAATTGTAGAAATATTCCATATCTTTACCAAGGTTGTGGTTACATAGAAATATACATTTTTCATAATTCATCAATTTCACACTTAAAATATGTGTATTTAACTATACATAAATTTCACTTTCACTAAAAAAAGAAGAAAGGGGCCTCTGGGTGGTGTAGTTGGTTAAGGCATCCAACTCTTGGTTTCAGCTCAGGTCATGATCTCAGGGTGGTGGGATCGAGCCCCACATAGGACTCCATGTTCAGCACAGTCTCCCTCTTCCTCTCCCCCTCCCCCCGTTGCGCTCACTGGCTTGCTTTCTTTCTGTAAAAATAAATAAATAAATCTTTTAAAAAAGAAAAGAAAACCTAAGTCTTAGAGAGGCAGAGGCAAATGGTTTCCCAGTTTTGTGTCAAGATCATGCAGGTGACTTAGGACCTAGATCTCGCTGTCTCAGCAAACATCTCTATACCAGGCAACTGATACTCCAACAACAAAAATGGACAATTCCATACCAGGCAACTGATACTCCAACAACAAAAATGGACAATTCCATACTCTTATCACTCCAATCCAACCAATGCATCCCACTTCAGTCCAAACCCAGGCATACGAAAAGCCAATCCACTGTGTCTTCCAGCTTCCCTTCTCTCTTCAGGTGCAGATCTCAGATGTGTTTCCAACTCCTAAAAGAATGGGAGTTCTCTACAGAATGCCTCAACTTTACTTTCCAACTTATCCCAGCCATATCTCCAAAAGCAAGAACTATAAATGCATTCCCACCACCTTGTTGGGTTTATGTCTGATGCAAAAGCCAAATAGGAACTGTCAACCTTTTGCTGGAGAAGTAAAACAGTAAGACAGGCACAAGCATTATACCCCAGTGTTTATCCTGTCTTGTAATATAACTAATGGTTATTTTTTCACCTACTTTGCTTTAATGACCAAGGAGTTTGGTGTTCAAATTGCTATTATCCAAGCATCCCCTAATATAGCTATAATCCCAGGAGTTGCGGAGGTCCTAAGGGACTACAGATACAGCCCTCCACAAATACCTCTAATACAAGGATATGTCAACTCAACAGAAAACTGAGGGTATACTCTCAGAACTACCTCATACTTCATAAAGTATTTATATTCACAGTTACAACTTCCACTACATCCTCTTATCTCGTGAATTTGATGAGGAAATCTGTTTCCCAATAATAATAGTAGCTACTATTTACTGAACATTTTAATCAGGCACCACTGGGCATGGTTTTATTTTATCCTGAAACAACCCTATTAGGTAAATATGACTATAATAATATCCATTTTCCAGATGAAGAAACTGAGATGCACAGAAGTGACAAGATTATTAAGTGGCACAGCTGGGAAGTCAACTCAGGATCACCTGACAACAGAGCTCTCACTCAAATACTAAGCTATGCTGCTTTCTTGTTAAAGCTTTAACAGGCCCATAGCTTGGGTTTGCTTACAAAGGGAGTTGAGCTGTGAATACGTCTTCTGACATGTTATAGTAAATTCATCCCTGCATGATGACAGGAGAAAAGGGGTCCTATGACCACAGTTATAAAATTGTTTCAAGATAAATAAGTAGGGAGGATCACTAGGATAATCTACTTATCAAAATTTTTACCTGGACAGTCTCTGTAATCACTGTAGTGCAGGCAAGGGAAATAATAAAGTCATTGCACAGTACTGGCCTTTGAGTATTCAAAAGAGAAGAACTTCTTGGCAAGTGAATTTATAGCCATTAAATGCTTTCATTGCAATGCTTGTTTTCTTTTTCAAGGCGTTAATTGCAGTTGGAAATATTTAGGTACCTCAAAGCAAATTGTTCAGCCTTGATGGGAATCTGGCATGACTGGCAATGTGGTACAGAAGGCAGGTACAGAATGAGTCTTGATTTCCTCCTAGGCACCACAATGGGGTGCCTCAGGGTCCAGCCCTTAAAAGCTTCTATCCTCACACAGAAGAGTGGAGTCGTCATTTTTCAGAATAATAAAATACTTCTTTCAGTTCATGCCATAAGTATGAAGAGTTTTTCAAATTTTCCTGAACACTTTTCCATATTTCTTGCAACAATAAAAGATTATTCAAATTAACCTCATCCAGTCAGGTATTTAACATCAATATATCCACATTCAGCGATAAAAGAAGATTTTCTATCTCAAGAACTTATTAACTGTTCTTATCTGGTCAGATTTCACTAGGCAAGCCACAGGAAGTTGTAGATCCTAGCACTTCCCGGATATTGGACTTTCTCCCACATCTCTGCCTAGGAACTGCCAGCTGAGTTATTGCCGTCAGAGAATTATGCAATGTGTCTGGGCTTTGAGGTTATCTGATCAGCACAGGCATTGGTGAGTAAAGTTCATTTTCCCCCCAGCCAAAGAATTACAAACTCAGTCTCAGGTCTGGAATAAACTAAAAGTCATTTTGTCCAACTTGTAGTCAATGCCTGTGTCACTTAAGCATCATATTCAGTCTCCTGTAATAATAGAAGAATAAGTAAATTTATTGAATGCTTACTGTATACTAAGGATAATGCTTTATGCATCATCTAATTTAATATTTATAATATCACTCTAACATAAAAATTATTTTACAGATGACAAAAATAAAGTTCAGAGAAGTTAGATGGTTTGGCCAAGGTAACAGAGAAGTGGCAGGACCAAGATTCAAAATCATGTCTGTCTGCAGAGCCCATACCCTTAAACATCACATTTTCCCTCATAATTCAATTATCTGAGATAATTCCCAGTACTAATAGTCCATCATGGCATTCCTGAAAGTTGACTCATATTTGTCAGTATATCCATATCGGTGTTAGACTTAGAACATTTGGTTAACATGCCTCTTGCTTCTCATTTTTCCTCTTCCTCTCCCAACAAAAACAACAAACCTACTTTAATTTTTAACATTAGTCCCTCTATCCATGATGAGAAAAAATACTGGTTAACATAAAAATGAAACTGGTCATCAAATCATGAATTTCTAAGACAAAAGAAAAGCTTAACTTAAAGACAATATGGGAAAATTGGGACCTAAGATAAACCTGTCATAAGCCATTATTAAGTCATCCCCAAAGGTTTCATTGAGTTCAAATTTAAATAGACTCAAGATCTCCTGGTCAAAACGAATCTCACAGTTTTTCTACTGGGTTCTATAAAATAGAATGGCAAGACTTGTTTGATTTGTTTACAGTTATTTGTATTCAGAGCTCTTCTCCCTTCCTAACTACTTGTTGGTGACCTCTTCCAGAAGAGGGACCATGTCTTTCATTTATTTCTGCTTTTATTTTAAAGTGCCTATACATTTATCCTTCCTACATTTACTGAGCACCCCTTTTGTCCTTGACACTGTATTGAGCACTGGATACACTTGGAAAAACATCTTCTCAGTTTCAGTTTAATGAAGAAAACAAACTCTAAACCAACAACTGCAATTTAATACACAGAATGCTCTAATGGAAGTATGAGCAGAGTCCTGTAAGAACACAGTAGGTAGCACAGTGTCACCCATATAACAGATGCTCAATATCCATTTACTCAATTTAACTTACTTAAAGAAAAGTTTACTTCAGTAAAGGGGGACCATGACCTATGAGGTAGATCAGGGCACAGTAAGTATCTAAAACCAAATGTTCTCAATGCAAGTTCCCCCATAACTCCCACTTATTTCACCAAATTAAGATCAACACACAGAGACTAAGGATATTAAAATGTAAGAACCAATTATCTATTTTTAGGTGTTTTTACCCCAACACTCCATTCTGCAAGTATAATCTTAGAGAATATCCTATTATCATATTATGAGTGGGTTAGGACTGAAGATAGTAGCAGAAATGATGAAATACAAACTTTCTTGTGTCATTACTAGTGAAAGTTTTAGGTGTAGAAGGGGTGGGAATAGAGGATGTTTACTATGGATGGATAAAAAGTGATGAGCTAAAAGTGATATGGGGGTAAGAGCTTCTGAAAATAGGGAATAAACTATTGAATAATGCTGGGTGGTAGAGAGAAGTAGGTAAATAATTAGTGTTTCCAGCAGAGGTAAACAGTAAACAAGATTAGGTAATCAGTAAGAAGTTGATGAAAACCAATCACTTTTTTAAAAAACCAATAACTAAAGTAGATTACTGGTTGTTTTAGAGTGGTTATTAGGGAAAATCTTTGGGTAGGATATCATTGCAGAAGAAACAAGCCAGACATGCTTGAGATTCTCCCATTTCTTGTCTCTTCCACGCTCTATAACCCCTATTTACTCACATTTCTTTATTTCCTTGCCATCACCTTTCTCTCTGATCCTTAATTTTCATCAAACAAGTATTTATCCCTATTGTAGATAAAGCATTACGCCAGGTATGGAGATAAATGATACATGGTTCCTGCCCTCAAAGAGTTTACAAAGAGAAGATGAATATGTGCTATATATATTCAACTACAATTTTTTGAAGAAAATGGTATGTGTTATAACAGAGGAGGAAAAAACCAGACTACCGTGAGAGCACTAGAGGAAAATATTAATACTGACTTGGGAGACATACTTCTTCGAAGACATTGAGAATGTCTAGAATTTTAATGGAGAGAATATGGATGTGTAGTCATTCTGGTCTGCGGGATGTGAGCAAAGTCATAGAAAGTGACATGTCTGCATAATGCTGAGTATGTCAAATCTAGGGAGGCCAACGCATCCCAGTTTGCCTGTGATATTCCAGGTTTTTGCACTGGAAATCCCGCATCCCAGGAAACCTCTCAACCTCAGGCAAATAGGGATGGTTGATCATTCTAAATAAGAGAAAAATAAAAGAATGTTAAAATTATACAGCATTTTTGCAGCTTGACTATAATTTGTACATGCAATGGGTTATTACATAGGCATTGTTCCCTGGAAGAAAAAATAAATTAATTGCTTCTTCCCTAAATAAATAAATAAATAAATATAGGACTTTGGGTACATATATCATAGAAAACAATGAAAGGGTTTTGGATAAGGGAGTGATATAATCAAAATATAACATTATTCTGGAAAAAAGTGTCCAGAGAAGATGAAAAAGTTAAAATCTTTTTTTTAAGTTTTTATTTAAATTCCAGTTACTATACAAATGGCTAACAGACACATGAAAAAATGTTCATCATCACTAGCCATCAGGGAAACTCAAATCAAAACCACATTGAGATATCACCTTACACCAGTTAGAATGGCCAAAATCAACACGACAGGAAACAACAAGTGTTGGAGAGGATGTGGAGAAAGGGGAAACCTCTTACACTGTTGGTGGGAATGCAAGTTGGTGCAGCCACTTTGGAAAATAGTGTGGAGACTCCTCAAAAAATTAAAAATAAAGCTACCCCATGACTCTGAAATTTCACTACTGGGTATTTGTACAAATGTAGTGAAAAGGAGGGCTATATGTAACCCAATACTCACAGCAGCAATGTCCACAATCTCCAAACTGTGGAAAGAGCCCAGATGCCCTTCAACAGAGAAATGGATAAAGAAGATGTGGTCCATATATACAATGGAATATTACTCAGCCATCAGAAAGGATGAATACCCAACTTTTGTATCAACATGGATGGGACTGGAGGAGATTATGTTGAGTTTTCAAATAAGTCAAGCAGAGAAAGTCAATTATCATATGGTTTCACTTACTTGTGGAACATAAGGAATAAAACGGAGGACATTAGGAAAAGGAGGGGAAGAGTGAGTTGGGGTAAATCACAGGTGGAGACAAAGGATGAGAGACTGTGGACTCTGAGAAACAAAGTGAGGGTTATGGAGGGGAGGGGGATGGGGGAAAGGGTGAGCCTGGTGGTGGGTATTAAGGAGGGCACATATTGCATGGAGCACTGGGTGTGGTGCATAAACAGTGAATCTTAGAACACTGAATAAATAAATAAATAAATAAATAACTTCCAGTTAGATAATGTACAGTATAATATTAGTTTCAGATGTACAATTTAATGATTCAACACTTCAATACAATGCCAGGTGCTCATTACAACAAGTGCACTCCTTAATCCCCATCACCTGTTTCACCCATCCTGGTAACCATCAGTTTGTTCTCTATAGTTAAGACTCTGATTCTTAGTTTGGCTCTCTTCCTCTTTACTAGCTCATTTTGTTTCTTAAATTCCACATATGAGTGAAATCATATGGTATTTGTCTTTCTCTTACCAACTTATTTCACTTAGCATAATACTCTAGCTCCATCCATGTCATTGCAAATGGCAAGATTTCATTCTTTTGATGGCTGAGTATATTCCATTATATATGTGTGTGTGTGTGTGTGTGTGTGTGTGTATCTCACATCTTCTTTATTCATTCATCAGTTGATGGACACTTGGGCCCTTTCCATAATTTGGCTATTGTTGAAAATGCTACTATAAACATCAGGGGGCACATGTGGAAAAGTGTAAAATCTATTTCGGAACCTATTGCAGGAGTCCATGTGAAAGATACAGAGATTTTGAAAAGGGAATCTGTAACAGGGAAGGAGCAGAGGAGCCACAAGACATAGTGCAGTGGCAAAAATCAACAACCCGTAGTGACTGATATAAGAAATTTAAGGAAAGAGGGATGATGACTAAGGTTCCCAACTTGGTTCATTGGGAAAATTTGGGTGCCATTAGAAGTAGGATATAAAAGTGATAGTTTTTTTTTAAAGATTTTTATTTATTCATTTGACACACAGAGAGAGATTACAAGTAGGCAGAGAGGCAGGCAGAGAGAGAGGAGAGAAGAGGAAGCAGGCTCCCTGCTGAGCAGAGAGCCCGATGTGGGCCTCGATCCCAGGACCCTGGGATCATGACCTGAGCCGAAGGCAGCGGCTTTAACCCACTGAGCCACCCAGGCGCCCATAAAAGTGATAGTTTTAAAATAAAATGCTGACAAGTATATTACAATTTTTTTAAATTTTAGTTTCCAACAGTCTGGGGCTTGTGGGCCCAAATGGACATATGATTTTTCAGCTAAAGAAAGATACTGGGCCTGTAGTTATAAGATTTGAAAGCCATGAATACAAAGAATTATACAGTCATAAAGCCAAATATGACCATCTATGGAAAGAGTAAAGCTATAAGAATTAGGAAGGAATATATGGTGGTCATTTGAGTCTTTCAGAAGCGCTCCTATCCTCACATTTTACCAGATACATGGCATCACTGCCATATGATTCCTTTAGCCAACTAAACATGAATAAAAGAGACTTATATCACTTGCAAGCAGATACTTAAAGAGGCAATGCATGGTTCAACATGCCTCTTTTCTCTGCCTTAGCAATCACTAAAGCATCCATCAAGAAGAATATTAATCAGTCTGGGTCCCTAGGTAACTTCAGTGAGCAGAGAACCACTGCTGATAGATTTGTAGCATGAGCAAGATATGAACTTTTTCTGTATCAAGCCATTCAAAACTTGAGGGGTTGCTTGTTGCTATAGAGTAAACTAGCTTATCTTGAATACTACAGAAATTTTAGAAATGCATATATTTAGAGGTCAGAAAGAAAAGGGACCTGACATAATAAAAGAATAATCAAAAAGGTGAGGGGTGAATGGGAAAAAAATGAATCTTTGAAGCCAGGGAAGAAAAAATGTCAAGAAGTGAGAATGGTAAAAAAAAAAAATGTTAGATAAAATTAATTAAAGACAGAGAAAGAACAGTGGGTTTAGCCATTAGTAGTACATTGGGTCACTTTCTAGTATGTTCAGTTATGTGATGGAAGCAGAAACTGTGAGTTGACTTCCTTATCTTGTACCACTGAAACTTTGTACTCTTTGATTATTATGTCTCCATTTCTCCTTCCTCGCAGTCCCTGGCAACCACCATCCTATTCTCTGCTTGTATGATTTTGACTATTTTAGGTTCTTCATGTAAGTAGTATTATAACATTTGTTTTTCTGTGCCTGGCTTTTTTCACTTAGTATTAATACCTTCTGGTTTTATCCATGTAGTCACAAATAGCAGGATTTCCTTCTTTTTTAAGCTAAATAATATTCCATTGTATGTATATGTTACCAGATTCAGATTCCTGGGCCCGACAACCATAAAAATGAAGCTGGACCCCAGGATCAAAGGCACAGGTAAGGCTTTATTGAGTCTACAATGTGAGTTGAAGGAAGACAGAGCAACAACAGAGAATAGTTAGGCTTGTCTCCTAAACAGAGGGGAGTCTCCATTTATATATAGAAAGTTCTCTCCTCCTGATTGGTTGGAAAGCAACTCGGGCAGAGCATTGGTGCTTTCCGGAGCCCCGTGTCCTCTATTTTGAATCTGGCTTGTATCTGGGACTGCATTCTTGAGGCATCCTGGTTCTGCTGTGCAAGAGAAGCAGTTTAACCACAACCGAAAGTGCCTCAGGTGCCTGGGGCTTGTTCCCATAAACCCTGACTGCCTCATATATACCACATTTTCTTTATCCATTCATCCACCAGTGGACATTTGTGTTGCTTCCATGTTTTGGTTATTGTGAATAATGCCACAATGAACGTGGAAGTGCAGATATCTCTACAAGATCCTGATTTAAATTCCTTTGGATATAGAGGTGGGATTTCTGGATCATCAGTCCTAGAGATCCACCATACCACATAAAGCCTAAAGTTAACAATAGTATATTGTATGCTATAAAAATTGCTAAGAGTGTAGATCTTATGTTGTATTCTTATCAATAACAATAATAATAAATAAAGAGGGCAGCAAGAGCGAAATAAGTCAATCAGAGAAAGACAATTATCATATGATCTCTCTGATATGAGGAACTTGAGGGGCAGGGTGGGAGTCATGGGGGGTAGGGAGGGAAAAATAATGAAACAAGATGGGATGGGGAAGGAGACAAACCATGGCACTCCTAATCTCACAAAACAAACTGAGGGTTACTATGGGGTGGGAGGGTAGGGATAGGGTGGATGGATTATGGACATTGGGGAGGGTTTGTGCTATGGCGAATGCTGTAAAAGGTGTAAGCCTGATGATTCACAGACCTGTACCCCTGGGGCAAATAATAATAATTTTTTAAAAATTTTTTAAAAAGAGGGCAGCAAGAAATTTTTGGAGGTGATATGTTTATGGCTTAGGCTGTAGTGATGGTTTCACAGGTATACACGTACCTCTAAACTCATCAAGTTGTATATACTAAATATGTACAGCTTTCTGTATGTCAATCATGCCTCAATAAAGTGTATTTTTTAAAAGATGCATTGAATTTAGGAGCTAACAGAAAGTGCAGAAGTGGAGCTAAGTAATGACTATAACCTTAAATTAAAAACTTGGCAAGAAAGTGAAGTTGCTTAACCAGTGCCCTGCCTCCCTTTTGATAAGCATGGTTCCTTCTCTCTCTTTCTATCTCCTTTCCTTATTCTCTTCCTCCATATTCCCCAAGTTTTACTCCCTAGATCTTTCTCCTAGATGTGTCTTCTCTCCCTCTGCCTTCTCTGGGCTCCTGTTTCTCTCTGCCATGTCTTCTTCCTCATAATTATGACATCATAGATTCTCCACTTGTAGACTGGGCCCAGTTCAGCCTGTGGTCCAATACAGAAAATCCGTCTACTGTACTGCTGACTGGGTTGAAAATGAATGTTGCATCAATGTGGGAGTGAGCACACTAATTTATAAAACTGATTTTTCTGTCATATTAGATAACTTCAGTTATCTAGATATAAAACCTGTCCTCCTACTCAGCTGAAATATGCCCTCCCTTTCACTTTCTTCCAGTCCTCATTCTACCATCATGTGCCACAACACAATTATTCTCTTCTGTACCTCATTCTTGAAACTAACACTGTCTTTTCTCTCCATCTCTAATTCTTACCTCTCACTTTTTGTTGTCTCTCTGTTGATGGCTCTGAACTAGAAACTAAAAATCAATTTTATGCTTGCTATCCTTAGTTTCACCAAGTGGCTGAATAAATTGGCCTTACTTTTTAAAATATATGTAAATGTAAATATAGATATATGTAGGCATCAGTATTCAGGGAATCTATGTATTCAGAACACATTTCTAGCTCTGAAAACAACGTAAAATAATGTATATTTAAACTAGTTTTTGTGTAGCAAGTCATATTAAGAAGTGTTAAGTATCTTCTTTAAAAAAACTATTTTTAAGTTCACAAGAAAAAAATAGGCTGAACACTTTAAAATCACCTTTTTTGGTTCACAAACAACACCATTAAAGTTTTTAAAGTTACTTTTTTACTTAGGTATGACCCCTGACTGATATGTGGGAGTCAAATCAATTACCCACAGTAGGTTCAATTAAGGGAGTGAAGGATCCTGGAGGACATCACTTAACACTGCACTTCTGTAAACTCTCCTCCCTATTCTTCTCAAATGCTGAAGCCTTAGTTTGAATGAGCTATTCTATTGCTCTTATAAGGGCTTATTGACAGAAATTCAGAGATGATGAGAGATCTGTTCCAATACTTAAACTGTTTCTAAAGCTCTTCTCTGGCTGAATATTCTTTCTAGTATTAGAGGGGAAGGAAATGTGCTTATAAATTCAACTACCTGGTGGGGGGGGAGCAAGATGACAGAAGAGTAGGAGACCTAAATTTCTTCAGGTCCCAGGAATTCAGCTAGATAGTTATCACACCTGAACTGAACACCTATATACTCAACAGGAGATCAAAGAAGAGAATAGCAACAATTCTAGGAACAGAAAAGCAACCACTTTCTGGAATGTAGGATGTGCGGAGAAGTGAACCCAAGGTGATATATGGGAAGATAGACTGCGGGGAGAGGGGCCAGCTCCCAGCAAGCAGGAGAGCATCAGAGCACAAAATCGGAACTTTTAGAAGTCTACTCCACTGAGGGGAGTTGCTCCAGAGGCTAAGTGCGGGGTGGAGCCCTCATTGGGACAGTGTGCTCTCAGGACCCTCGGGGTCACAGAAAGAGCAGGGGTGCCTGAGTGTGGCAGAGCCCCCAGGTATCAGAGCAGAGAAGCCAGGTGCAAAGATGGAGCTGAGGAGTGAGCTGTTAGCTTGAGGTTACCTTAAACCATGATCCCTAGCACAGTCGGGCCACTGTTCCTTGAGAAAGGACCCCACAAGTGGCAGATCTGGGGAGATCCCCCCCTTTGTCCATGGGGATGAGTGGCATGGGAGCATGTTGCAGGAATCTGCTGGATTTGGAGACTCCAAATCAGGCCATGTGCCAGAGATAGAAATGCTTGGTCACAGGCTGGGTGAGTGCAGAGCACAGCCGGAGACCAGGGAGAAAGGAGGAATTGAGTGCTTTTCTCTGAGGGCGCACTGAGGAGTGGGGCCTGAACTCTTGGCTCCTCTGGGCCAGAGATTGGGAAGCTACCATCTTCATTCTCCACCTCCAAAGCTGTACAAAAAGTGGTCGGGGAACAAAAGCTACCAAAAGCAAAATCGAACAGATTACATAGCCTGGCTACTGGCAAGGGCAGTGAAATTCCACCTCAGGCAAAGACATTTGAGAATCACTGCAACGGGCACCCTCCCCCAGAAGATCAGCAAGAACATCCAGCCAAGACCAAGATCACCAATCAGGGAGAATTGCGGAACTCCAGAGCAAGAGGAATGCAGCACATAGAATTCAAGGCTTTTTTCCGACAATTCTTTAGTCTTTCAAAGTTAAATTTTTTTAATTTTATTTTTTCTTATTCTATTTTTTAATTTTTCCTTTTCTATTTTCACCTATTTTAACTATTTTATCTTATCAATACCTTTTTAAAAATCTTTTTTAATTTTCACTGTTATAGTCATACTCTATCCCTTCATTGTATTTAACTTCATTTTTTGTATACATATAAATATTTTTTCTTTAAAATTTTGGGATAGAGTTTCTTCTAACAGATCAAAAATACCCTAAATCTAGCATGTGGCTTTGTTCTAGTCTCCAGCCTGAGCACATTCTCTCCATTCTCTCTTTTACTTTCTTTTTTCAACCAACTTTTCATATTATCAATTCTTCTTTTAGAATCTTTTTTAATTTTCATCTTTACAGTCATATTCCACTCCTTTATCATGTTTACCCTTACTTTTGTGAATATATACATAAGTTCTTCTTTCTTTAAAATTTTGAGAGGAGCAGGTTCTTCGAACAGACCAAAAGACACCCAAAACCAAGTGTGTGGCTCTGTTCGATTCACCACTCTAATCATGTAAATATATAAACATATATATTTTTTCTCCTTTCATCTCCTCCTGCTTTCAGGACTCTTCTGATTTGTTTAGTGTATTTTTTTCTGGGGACGTTGCTACCCTTTTAGCATTTTGTTCTCTCATTATTCTATTCTTATGTGGATAAAATGACAAGGCGGAAAAACTGACCTCAAAAAAAAAAGAACAAAAGGCAGTATGATGACTAGGGACATAATCAATGTAGACATTAGTAAGATGTCAGAACCAGAGTTCAGAATGACAATTATCAAGACACTAGCTAAGCTTGAAGAAAGTATAGAAGATACTAGAGGATCCCTTTCTGAGGAAATAAAAACCTTTTCTGGAGAAATAAAGAACTAAAATCTAACCAAGTTGAAATCAAAAAAGCTATTAATGAGGTGCAATCAAAAATGGAGGCCCTTCACAAAAACAGACACATAGATCAGTGAAACAGAATAGAGAACCCAAAAATGGACCCTCAACTCTATGGTCAACTAATCTTCGACAAAGCAGGAAAGAATGTCCAGTGGGAAAAAGACAGTCTCTTCAACAAATGGTGTTGGGAAAACTGGTCAGCCACATGCAGAAAAATGAAACTGGATCATTTCCTGACACCACACACAAAAATAGACTCAAAATGGATAAAAGACCTCAATGTGAGAAAGGAATCCATCAAAATCCTCGAGGAGAACACAGGCAGCAACCTCTTCGACCTCAACCGCAGCAACTTCTTCCTAGGAACCTCACCAAAGGCAAGGGAAGCAAGGGCAAAAATGAACTATTGGGACTTCATCAAGATTAAAAGCTTTTGCTCAGCAAAGGAAACAGTCAACAAAACAAAAAGACAACTGACAGAATGGGAGAAGATATTTGCAAATGACATATCAGATAAAGGGCTAGTATCCAAAATCTATAAAGAGCTTCTCAAACTCAACACCCATAAAACAAATAACCCAGTCAAGAAATGGGCAGAAGACATGAACAGACATTTCTCCAAAGAAGACATCCAAATGGCCAACAGACACATGAGAAAGTGCTCAACATCACTCGGCATCAGAGAAATACAAAT
>LNAC01000250.1:0-142077 GCA_002007465.1 Ailurus styani
GAATAAAAATAAAATTAAAAAAAAATTTACATTTAAAGAACTCTGCAACTAGCGTCTGTAGAATAAACATTCTTTTCCAAAACACATGGAACATATACCAAAAGAACCTTATACTTAGCTCTAAAGCAAGTCTCACCAGATCTCACAGGATGGAAACAGGCTGTCTGAATACAATGGAATTAAACTTGAAGTCCATAATCACAAAGAACCACTATGGAAAAATCCCCAAAAGTTGGGAAGTTAGTTGGTACGCATTTAAGTAACCCGTGGGTTGAGAAGACTTCTTTTCTAAAACGAGGATTTTTAACTGTACAAAGTCCTCTAATTGCAGCTTTGGCTGCATTCCATAGGTTTTGGTATGCCATATTTTCAGTATCATTTAGTTCAACTTATTCTTTTTAAGTCGTTCGTTGTCATTGCATCGTTACAGAGGATGCCCAGTTAAATTTGAGTTTTAGGTGAAGAATGAATACTTTGTTTTAGTGTTAGTATAGACTAAATATTGCATGGGACTGTTAAAAGATAAACTGAGGAATATTTAAAAAATTTTAAGAGTTTATTTGGACAAAAATTGATTAGAAGAAGGCATGGCCAAACCAGTAGAGCAGCCCTTCACCAGCAAGAGCATGGGGAGAGACTTTTATGGAGAAAAGAAAGAAGCAAGTAAGGAAATTATTGATTGGCTATAGCTTAGAGCTTAGTTGGCTTGTTGTGATTGGTTGTCCTTAGCGCTTACTTTTGTGACCTTGAAGCATTTACAGGCTTAGGTTTTGGTTTGCTTACGTGGACCACAACAGCATTAGAGTGACAGTCTAATGGCTTCCTTGTTTCATTAATTTAACAGAATAAACTTATACCGAAAAGACTATTAGTTGTTGAAACTAACCCTAACCCAGCACAGTTGTTTTCTCTTGATAAATGTTTCTCTAATTCACTGTGTCCAGAGTGTTTCTAAACATACAATTTGTGTTGTTAATAGACTGCTGGGTGAAAAGATTTTCCTAGGTTGTAGAGCACCTAGAGAAGTGTGACCTAAAACACAGGTTTTACAAGTGGAGAGAAAGCAGGGTGTGTATGGGCTGCAGGCCCCTGGATGCTAAAGAAGAGAGGAAGGTGGGAAGCTGGGAGCATCCAACACAGGCTTTGGAGACTGGATTCTGAGCTACACTTAATTTGTAACCGCAGCAAAAACCAAATTTCCTTTTACTGCTCCAGGCCACCCCACCCCCCCGCCCACCGCTGAAGCTCATTTATTGTGACTGTTTTTTCACCTTGGTACACATTAAACGTGCTATTCTATAGAAGATGCACTGTTTTCTTTTCTTTCTTTCTTTTTTTAAAGACTTTATTTATTTATTGTCAGAGAGAGAGAGAGAGCGAGAGAGCACAAGCATTGGGAGCAGCAGGCAGAGGGAGACGCAGGTTCCCTGCTCAGCAGGGAATCTGATGTGGGACTTGATCCTAGGACCCTAGAATCATGACCTGAGTCCAAGGCAGATGCTTAACTGACTGAGCCACCCAGGCTCCCAACCCACTGTTTTCTTGCTCTCAAGCCTAAATTACTGAAAAATCATTTCCCTATCATTTAGAGCACTTACATTTGCTAAGGTAGAGGATTTTGATTATGGTTTCAGTTCTATTCTTTTCATTTACATGACTTCTCTCCCTGAATATATTTCCTGCCTGTATTTTCTTTTTCTTATTTCTATCCATTTTCCAATTTATTCCTGCTCATGAACTGTAAGTGTGTTCTCTCTGACAAGTGATGTTTTAATGTATATTGCCAATTCTTTCTACATTTAACATTTCTTTGTAAACCAATTTTAAAATTTCTTTAAAATATACCTTTAGCTAGGCATACATTTAATAAGGTCAAAGTTAGCTTTTCTGCACTCTGTCACGTACTGACCTGCGTGTCCCGTGTGTACTACCTTCTCTCTCTTTCTGCACGTTCATAGAGAGTATAAAACTCCATTCATAAACATGACTTACAATACATCTTGGGTACAACATTTAAAAGATTGTTCAATTTGTATAACTATATCTCCAGCAAAGAAATCCAAATAAACAGCCTAAGGAGTCAATGTCACCATTGAAAAGAATTTATTCAACATTCACTGGATGGAAAATGCTCAAAAGATTTGTGCTGTTTTTATAGAGTGAGTTATAAAATGTGTGGTCCATAGAGAGTAGAGAATTTATATTTATAGCAGAGTGCCTAAGACCCCTGCCCCCACCCAGAAAACTTCAAGTTCATCCAATCACCTTGTCTTAGCTTTATAAACACGAAACCCTGTATAAATAACACAGAAGAAAGGCAAAGACATGTTGGCATTAGAGCTACTTCAGAATAAACACAAAAGTAACATTTTAATGTGACTCGATTTTCTAAAGGGGCAGAAAGGGTCAATCATTTTCTACAACATATCTCAGCTGAGACCTTGAAGCAAAAACAGAAAAGTAAAGTCAGATTTCACCAACTTCATCGGAATCACTTGCAAACCTGAATTATTTGGGTTTAAAGCAATAGTTCACTCACCTGACAATGGAATGTATATGGCATCTGGAATAACTAACAGGCATTTCCAACAGCAGTGACCCTAGCCTTAAGGAGCCAAAGCTAGATAACAGATACTATTTTTAAAGAAATGATGACCTAAAATCCTTAACATCTTTTCTCTTATTTTCTTACTTATAATGTTTGAAACTCATTCTCCTTCTAAAATTCTAGTTGTAACCTACTTACTAGAAAGCCCTACCAGAGGAGGCCCTACCAGTGATTAAGACTTCTAAAGTCAGAGTAATAGAGATGGTGAGATTTTGGTGCAGGGAAAGACACATCGATCAAGGCAACAGAGCAGGGGGCCCATCAGTGACCCAGGTCCACCAGGCAACCCCGCTATTTGGAAGAGATGGTCTTGCAGATGACTGAGGAGGTGGATGGAGGGACACCCAACCTCATCCTACAGGCCAAAAAATATCCCTAGTAGGTTAAAAATTGTAATGTTCAAAGCAAAAACTTTAAGACTCTTAGGAGACAAATGAAGAGATTATCTTTACAAAGTTAGGGCAGGGTTAGATCCCTTAAGGAAGACGGGATGACAAGTTCGATACGATGGACTACTCCAAAGCTGAGAATTTGTGTTTATCAAAAGGAACACAGAAGAAGTGAAAAGACAGGCCGCATATTTGGAAAAGGTATTTGTACTTCACGCGATTGGCAAGAGATTAGCATTCAGTATCTATAATGAACTGTAATAAATCAATGAGAAACTAACAGAAATAAGAAAATAAGCAAATAAAGAAGCATTTTGCTGAAGGGGAAATATTTGTGGTAAATTCAATTGTGGAAAAATGTTCAACTTCATCATTAATCGGGGAAACACAAATTAAAACAGAATGGGATTTGTTTTCTATTTGCTTAATTGGCAAAGCTGCGGAAGTCTGACAGTACAGTGTTGGTGAAAATGTGGTTCAGCAAGAACTCCCATATCCTGCTAGTGGCTTATAAACGAATACAACCTTTTTGGAATTAAATTGCCAAAAAAAAATAAATAAAGCAGCTTATAAACCAGAAATTCCACTCTGAATTACATATCCCAGAGAAACTCCTGGACATGTGTCCCTGGAAACACATATGAATTCACTGGGAACGGAATTGTTCGTAAGAGCAGAAATGGAACAACTTAAAATGTTTATGAATAAGAGAATGAATAACCAAACTGTGGCACAGTTCTGATAAGGTTGATCATGGAGCAGTGAATATGAATGAACTATAGTGACTCCAAAGACTGAAAGAATTTCAGGAACATGGTAGTGACAAGGTGCATTGCATGCGACGTGACACCGTTTTTGTAAAACTCGAAGAGGAGAAAAACCTCAGTAACGTATCCTGTTTGTTGGAGAATGCGCACACAGCTCAAAACAATCTCCCTTAGAAACAAGAGAATGACAAACACAACTTTCTGATAGTGGGACCAACAGTAGATGCTGGTTTTGAAATTGCACGGTGAGGTCACGGGTAGGGTGTCATGATGGGGTTTCCAAGTTTATATATGTCATGTAGATTCTCGTTCGCGTATCACATAATTCATTATCAGCACAAGCATCATCATCTTCATCAAAGAAGCTTACATCTTTCAGAGACATGGTCTCCAGCTTCCCTCCTTTTTTTTCCCTTTTTTAAAAATTGTGTTTATTTATTTGGGAGGGGGGGTGTGGGGGAGGCACAGAAGGAGAGGGACAAGCAGACTCCCCGCTGAGCACGGAGCCGGACGCCGGGCCTGATCCCAGCACCCTGAGATCATGACCTGAGCCAAAATCAAGAGCCAGGTGCTCAACTGATGGAGCCCCCCAGGCGCCCCTTCCCTCTCTATTCGAGAATGAGGCCGCACGCAGACCCTCACGAAAAGCTCACTCGCCTTCCCTGCATTTTCTCAGCAGCTCCAACTTCAGAGCACCCTAGTTCCTCCTTTCCTTTTGCTAATTTTCTCCTGTCCACTCTTCTCTCCAACCTCCCCTTGGGCTCTTGGCCTAGCTAGTCCTCACAGGCTCAGGGACACTCATATACACACAAACCGGCCAGACCCAGTTCTCCCAAGATCCTAGCCTCGGATAGAGGCTCCAGCCGCACTGGCCTGGGAGAGGAGGTGAGACGGCAGGCCCCAAGCATGGCAGGACCCCAAGAAGCATTAGTAGACAGGCTGGGCGAACGGTTCTGATGCCCAGGCAAAGAGAATATGGAGGGACTTACAGACCATTTTGTAATGTATTTGGTAAACCCTTAGCGCAATTCCAAGAGTGCAGACCTTACTTAGCCCAGGCTTGCACAGATTCCGAATAAATGAGGATAAGACTAATAATAGTTTATGGTCACATAGTGCATTGACTGAACTTGAATTCATGGTGCCAGGGTTCTGTGAATTATTTAAACAGACAGACTAAATTTTTTATCATAGGTTCCTAAGCTGAATTTTACACCTGGGTCATGGAAGATTGAATACTAGGTTCTATTTCTTCACTCTTCACTCTTCTCTATAGCCACAGCTTTTGCCGTGTGACTTTGCAGCTCTTCCCACTAGAGATGGAGGGGAGATCTCTGCCCCTTGACTCAGGTGCAGGCAGGCATGTGAGTTGGAGATGCAAACGGAGCCATTTTGCTTCCACTGCGAGAGGCCTAGGCCCGTGGCAGCCTGCTCATCCCAGACAGCTGAGAGCAGACCTAGTTGGAACCCAAAGGCTGGAGCCAAACCCAGATGAGATCAGAGGAGTTGCCCCAGCCAACCTGCAGATGTGTGTGATAGAATAAATGTTTATGGTTGTTTGCCACTGGGATTTGAGGGGTTGACACAGCGTTGTATTGTCACCAGCTGGCTGATACTCTGGTCTAAGGATTGCATAGATTTCCAAGGATTATCAAGTACCAAAGGGACCACTTGGTGGTAATGATGCTTCTCACCATCACCAGCACCATCACCAGCACCACCACCACCACCACCACTACCACCAGCACCACCACCACCACCGCCACCACCATCACCACTAACACCACCATCACCACTATCATCCCTTATCATCATCATTATTAGGAAGGTGTAAACACTACCAGCTCTGAAGCAGAGTTTCTGACTTGGATTCCTGGCTCTGCTTCTTAAGAGCTCTGTAATCATGGGCAAGTTTCCACTTTAAGTGCAAATTTTCTTATCTACTTACTGTGCCTCCCTCTCAGGGATTCCAGGTGCTTATTAATATATGAACGACTCTGAGAAGTTTTATAATAAAGATTTAAATTTTTTTAACCTAGTTTTTTCCCAAGTTGTTTAACTGTGAAATCCTTTTATTTGCAGAAAAGCATTTAATTAATATCTCACAGGACACACATCGCTTGGGACAGAAAACTAGTTTTCAAGTATCATTGAGTGGCCAGGAATATGGTCGAATGCCTTCCATGCAGGGAGTCTTTACCTGGTTCTGAAATATTTCTTTTCTGGCAACAGTAAAAATTTACTGCCCTCTTCTCATTTTTCTACTTAATAGAATAATGGGCATCAAAGCCTTACTTTAACTCTCCAGTTCTAAGCATTAAGTCTTTGGGTAACTCCTCACATACAAGATGGAGCTTAATCCATTTAAAAGTAGAAGCTTAGGGGTGCCTGGGTGTCTCAGTGGGTTAAAACCTCTGCCTTCGGCTCAGGTCATGATCTCAGGGTCCTGGGATCGAGGCCCGCATCGGGCTCTCTGCTCAGCAGGGAGCCTGCTTCCTCCTCTCTGCCTGTCTCTCTGCCTACTTGTGATCTCTCTCTCTCTGTCAAATAAATAAATAAAATCTTTAAAAAAAAGGTAGAAACTTAAAGTCAAAATTATACTGGCTACAGAATTACCAATTTTCCCTCATTTTTTCACATCCACGCACGCTGTTCCAAAAGCCAAAACTTCGTCTCTAAGCCCTTACCAAAATACCAGATTCATATTTTCTGTTCTCTGGCTGCACATTTTTACCAGCACCGGGAACTCAGAATGCCCACAGTTCAGCCAACCATCAAGTGTAACAGCTCTTCCTGGTAGCCTCTGTGAAATAGTGCTGCTCTTGCTGGGCCTTGGGCTAGAAACCTCCGGGTTACAGGTCCTTTCTTTTGCTTACTTCTCCTAAGACCAAACACTTACTGGGTCTTAGAGATTTGACTCTGTCCTGTCTTTCACAAAGGTCACTTCTTTTTTACTTCTGATACTCAGGGTGAGGGGTAGAAAACTTTGTATACAAAGGGTCAGATAGATATTTTAGGTTTTATAGGGTCTCTGTTGCAAGCACGCATCTCTGCCATCATAAAAGCAGCCATAGATATATCTAAATGAATGGGCACGACTGTGTGTGGGTAACAGTTTATCTACAAAAACCCTGAGTAGGGTAGAGAGCTGTAGTTTGCTAGCTCCTGCTTTAGGTGAGACTTCTTTATCTTCACAGTTAAAACTTGAATTTGTTTAGTGATTTAGAGGCTGGTTTTTGCATGCATACAAGTGTGTAATGCTTCACAAACTCCCAGCCATTCCACACTGCAAATATTATCTTGGTTGGCCAAGGAAGAAATTGCATTTGGAGGGACTGAGAAACTTCTACAAGTCCATCAGGTAATAAGTGGCAGAGCCAGGATTCAAACCCAAGTTTTCTGCCAGAAATCTAATGTTCTGCTCATAGAAAGGATCTAGACCACCTTCTTCACATCTTCCGCCTCCATCGGCAACATTTGTCCTTGTAAATGACCACGCCATTTTTCTAAGTTCCAGCCTGCCTCTGCTCAAAGTCTTCCTGGCTCTCTATTTCTCTGCTGGATACCGACTCCTTATCTAGTCTTCGGGACCTTCCACAGCAGACTCACAGTTGCCTTTGCAACAATACCTACATGGTAGTTCTGTGAAAACCATCCTGGTCACCCAAGCACTATTTCCTATACCAAGTTTCCTTGAAGAATTGTCTGGTCTACCCAACCATTAGGGGTTAGATTCTCTGGGAAACAATCTCTGAGCTGAGCGCATCTTGAAGGATGTTTGCTAAGGAGTGTCCGTGGGGTTAATAACTGTGGAAGGGAGTGTAGCAGGAGCCACCATGAAGGCTCAATGACAGGCCAAGCAACACATGGGGAGTTCTGGAGCCAGAATTGTCCTTAAGACAACTAAACCAAGATGGCCAAGTTTTTATTTCCATATCAATCAGTGAGTGGATGTGGGCATCTCAGGGAGGGGTAGGACTTTGGACAAGGTGTCTCTCTGTAGATGGCATAATCTGTGTCAGTTGAAGCTCGTATGTCATCAATACTCCCAACAGCTGGGACAACGAGCACTTCACTGAAAGCCGATCATCAATGTCCACCACATCACACATATATTGAATTTCTTTGGAACTCTTTGATTCAATATTTCTTAGACAATTTAATATAAATTACTCTGTACTACAGTTTTGTGTACACTTGCATTTCCATGTTTCCATACTTCTATGATTCCCTTCTTTGTGAGTTAAAAGAGACTGTGTGGAAAGAGCATGGACTTCAGAGTCAGATATCCCAGGGCTTGAATCTCAGCTTTGCTTCTTAATAGCTGTGGGACCCTGGGCAAACTCCTGAACCTGACCGGGCTCCTGTTTCCTGATGCAGAAAATCATAATACCACAGTTTCATAGAGTCACAGTGAGAACAGCATGAAATGGCAAACGCCAAGTACTTGGCTTGTGGGAATGCTTGATAAATATTAGTTTCCTCCCTTTTGAAGGAAGAGACTGATTCTGGTGCCTTCCAAAGCAATTATCAATTATCGTAGTGCCTTAAACATGTAAGTTGCTAGAGACATCTTGTTTGAATTGAGTCTTTGAAAGCTTCTTTAAGCTTTGATATGAATTCCACACACGTAGATGGCCTAGTCATGGATCTAACCTAGAGACTTTGGGGAAAAAAAATTAAATGAAACAGAGTGAGAAGTGGAAGGTAGGGAGAGGGGAAGATAGAGGATCTTTTAATATTTCTTTGTATGGGTTTGAGTGTCTGTGTTAGCATGAGACCTTTGGGACCATTGGGTAAACACCTTGTGAGTGTCTTTTGTTGGAAATCCATCATTTAAAAGCCGTCTGTCTTAAGGACCACAGGGCAGCAAAAAAATCACAAAAAATTAACCAGGGCCTTTGTTCTCATAGTTGGCAGTGCTTAATGACAGTTCTGGCCCTCTCTTTGAGGCTACAATCTCTTTTGCAGCAAACAGCAGTAAATGTCAGCTCTGAAAGCCACCCAGTTTGACAACAAATGATTTAAGCACTAGGGGTGACAAGAAGACCATATTTTATGGAACCATTGAGCTGGATTTGAGGACATACTTTCTGGCATTTTATATCAGATGGGCAAAAATGCCTACAGTAGCAGATGGGAAGTGTCAGCCTGGGAGTGTGTGTGTGTGTGTGTGTGTGTGTGTAAAATCAGCTTGTAGCAAAGGATAGAAACAAAAGCTGACTTTCCGTATTTTTTTAAAAAGAATTTTGGATATTCTTATAGTCCATATTCATTTAAATATGCAATTCCAGTGAGTGATCCTATTCTAGTCCCAATTAGAAGCCAATCATGCATCTTGGATGCTCTCACTCATAACTTTCCAAGAAACCCTTGAGACTGGGGGATTGGAAGCGACTTTGTGATTTATCTGAAAATTCACCATTTCAATGGTATGTTATAAATGGAATTTTTCAAAGAAAATGAAGCTTACGAACACAGAATGCCTCTTTTCTTAACTGTTGTTGCCTTGAAACCAGAGCCACAGCATTTGTAAAGGCTGAATCCTTCCCAAGGGGACCCCTTTCTCTGAAAGCTCAGATGTTTTCACTGAAGGCAAATAATCTTCACTAACTTGGTTTCTCTTTACTGTGCATAAAAGTTCAAAAAGACTCTGAGAAAAGCAAGATATTGAATGGGGAAGGGAGAGGCGGGTGAGTGGGTGTGTATATGCAAGAGTGACATGAGGGGGCTCTTGCAATGTTGGAACTGTTCTGTTCTTGACTCTGGTGGTGCCTACACCAGTATGCACATATGATGACATTGCATGGAACTTACACACACATAAACACACACAAATAAGTGCAAGTAAAACAGGAAATCTGAATAGTGTCCATGTCAATAATCCGGTTGAGATACTGTTCTACAGTTTTTGCAGGATGTTATCCTTGGGGGCAACAGGGTTCAGGGCACATGGGATCTCTAATAGTTCTTACAACTGATGTCAATCTACAATTATTTCCGAATAAAAAATTTAATTAAATAGGTAGATGCTCCAGGGGCCCCTGGGTGGCTCAGTCAGTTAAATGTCTGCCTTCAGCTCAGGTTGTGATCTTGGGCTCCTGGGATCGAGTCCCATGTGGGGCTTCCTGCTCAGAAGGAAGTCTGCTTCTCTCTCTGTCCCTCCCCCCTGCTCACGCTCTCTCTCTCTCAAATAAATAAATAAAATCTTTAAGAAATAAAAATTTAAAAAAATTTTTTAAAGCAGTTGCTCCAGACCTCATAACACCCTTTTACAGGGTGGTCTTCTTCCTAGTTATGATAGAGTTTTAACTTCCTCAGCTAGTGGGAAAAGATGAATGACTTACCCTGTTTTATTAATAATAACATGACTTAGCCAGGACAGGAGGGAAATTATTCTTGATCACTGTCTGTGTGCATTACAATGACCTTATCTTGAAGATTTTTTCCATTGACATTTAAGAGAGAATATAAATATGGGTGTGCGTGTTTTAAGCAAGCCCCAAGAGACAGGAGCTTGAGATTACGAATCTTCCGAAGTGTTTTAATAGTCTGTCAAACTCGGTTGACAATGTTTTATCAATTATGGAAGCTATTTCCATAATGATAAAATTAATGGTTTAGAAGGAGATGGAGAATTTCTTTGACATCTAAGCACAAAAGTCATCCCAAGGGTTTTGCATATAAATCAAACCCAGCGCTCCTCTCTTAATGAAGAGAACCCATTTCAAGAGCAGACTTCAGTTCCAGAAACATCATTAGTGGGGAAGGAAATAATAAAGAAGCTACAGGGAAATGTTCCAGGATGTCAGATAAAAGGCGGTCCAGATTAAGAAAATATTAAATACTGACCAAAATGAAGTCCGACGTTACAGAAAACCCACACCACCCTGGTGGTGGTTGAGACTAAGGTTTTCATGCTCTTTATTTCTTCGATTTGCATAAAGGACTCCAGGGGGCAGAGAGGGACTCCCCCCAAAAGGAGAGTGGGTATTGTCTTGTCTCCTTTTCCCCATGCTTCCGTAAGTCCCCACTCAGTCCTTTTTGCTTTGTTTTGTTTGAGAAAAAAACTAGGGCCACGGCAACCATCAGCATGTCTAAGGTAGTACGAAGGAACCAGTTTTTAAATGTTTTTAGTGTACTGCGACACTTTCCTCTTTCCACTTCTTCATTCTGCCCCCTTGTCTCCCATCCCTATTGTCTGTCCTTGATTTATTTAGTAATGCTCCACCGTGCTGGAGGAAAATTAAGGATGAGCCCCTTTATCCCTTAAATAACTTTGAAGTCAAATAAATGAATACACATTAAATGAGTCTGACATAAAATAACATTTTTTTATTTTCCCAAGCTATTTCACAGAGGGATACTATCCCTCACATAGAAGGCACTGAGTGCCCCTGTGCTTCTGTAGTAAAATTGATGGTTTCATTTATTATTGTTAATGCTAGCAATGAACTTGACCGGTGGGACTGTCCAGATCAACCAAACCCAGAGCCTTTCATTACAAAACCTCAAGAGGCAGAAGCTGACGCCAATAAGAGGCAAATGGCAGATGAGGGGTTTTTTCTCCATCTGCCTTGTTAGAATCACAGAAAACTTAATTTTAATCTTCTTAAAAAGGTTTTATTTATTTATTTATTTATTTATTTATTTATGAGAGAGTGAGAGAGAGAGAGAGAGAGAGCACGAGCTGGTGGGGGAGAGGCAGAGGCAGAAGGAGCAGGAGTAATGAGCCTGGCTCATGCTCAGTCCTAGGACCCTGAGATCATGACCTGAGCTGAAGGCAGACACTTAACCCAGGCACCCCTTAAATTTAAATCTTTGAAGATATTGTTTTCTTTTTATTTGAAAATAGTGGGGTTCAACAGGTTGGTTAGGGGTCAACTAGGGCCCACTGATTATGGTCAGAAAGTTAGTTCCAGAAGGATATTCTGTGAATAAACAATTCTTTTGGAGACTTTGGCCAGAAATCATTATGTTTGTTTTCTTCTTTTATCTGGTAAATGGGGCACTCTGAATTTAAGGCTTTGGAGGACAGGGATCATTGATCTTTGATTGATCGATCGGTTGATTGATTTTAAGTAAGCCCTCAATGCAAGACTTGAACTCGTGACCCCGAGATCAAGACTGAGCTGTGATCAAAAGTCTGACACTTAACTTACTGAACCACCCCGGTGCCACCATCTTTGTATCTTTTATAAGAATGAATATAAGAATAAGAATAAGAATGAATCCCAGCGTCTAACCTGGACCTCCTGAATTTCCACCCATGTGACCATTTTTCTCTCAAACTCCTTCTCTTTCTCCTGTTCTTCTTATTCACCAGATCCTTCAGAGGCATCCTGTGGCTCCTCATATCTCAGGATAACAGCTAATGTCCTGAGTGTCACTTTCCAGGCCCTGCATGATGTGCTCCTACCTACTTCTACAGCCACGCCGGTCTCTGGCCTTTCTTGACCCCCTTTAAGCTCCTCATCATCATGGAAAGACCCCATCATGTCCTCGTGGGAGTCATCCCTGAAGTTTGATCAGCTCATCCCCCATGAACAGAGCTCAGAACACGCACCTCTCCTAGCAGCCCCCACCAAGGGACGATTTCCTTTTCTATTTGTGAGCGTTTAAAAAACGAATTCCTGGCTTCTTCAATTAGACCATAACTTTCTTGGTGGCAGCAATTGTTTCTTTTTTCTTGTTTTGCCATTAAATCCCCAGCACCTAGCATCATGCCTAGCACATCTTGAGTGTCCAATAAGTGTTGAATACATTCATGAAGGCACGATGCAAAAATATTTTATCGATGGCCACGTTTGGGCATGAGTGGGAGCAGAAGGAAGGGAGTCCAGGAAAAGCAGAGAGAGACAGGGACTATACCATATATTTAAATATTTTTCAAAAGAAAAGAACGGGCGCCTGGGTGGCTCAGTGGGTTAAAGCCTCTGCTTTCGGCTCAGGTCATGATCTCAGGGTCCTGGGATCGAGGCCCGCATCGGGCTGTCTGCTCAGCAGGGAGCCTGCTTCCCCCTCTCTCTCTCTCTGCCTGCCTCTCTGCCTCCTTGTGATCTCTCTCCCTCTGTGAAATAAATAAATAAAATCTTTAAAAAAAAAAAAAAGAAAAGAAAAGAAGGATCATGTAATTATATCCCAAAAACAAGAGAGTTGTACCATGTGAATCAAACTCACATAAGTATGCAGGATTGATTTTGCAGGTCAAAAAAAAATGTTTCTTGAGCACCAGCCAAGAACTATACTCAATGCTAGGTCCATAGGAATGGATAAAACACTCTAAGTTCCTGCTTTCAGAGAGCTTGAGCTCTGTATTTGCAAATAAATATTTAATATGTAAGCTGGTGCCAGAGCAATGTAGAAAAATTGAGTAGGATGAGACCATATAGAAGGTGCTAATAGGATGGTCAGAAAGGGCCTCTTTAATGAGGCAGAGACTTAAATGGGGCCAAGGAGATTTGTGGATCCTGGAGCAACAGCTCTCTGGTCTGAAAGCAGAGCAAGTTCAAAGGCCCTGAGGCAGCAGTGTGCTTGGTAGAGGACCAGTTAAGAAGGCAAATGCCTTCTTCAGATGCAGGGTGTTTCTTGGTTTTGTTTTGTTTTGTTTTGTTTTTAAAGATTATTTATTTATTTATTTATTTATTTATTTATTTATTTATTTATTTGAGAGACAGCATGCTAGAGAGAGTGGGAGAGTGCCAGAGTGTGCAAGCACAAGCCGGGGGACAGGCAGAGCGAGAGGGAGAAGCAGACCCCCGAGGAGCAGGGAGCCCAGTGCACGGCTAGATCCCAGGACCCTGGGATTATGACCTGAGTGGAAGGCAGACGCTTAACTGACCGAGCTACCCAGGCACCCCCAGATGTATGCAAGGTTTTTAAATCTCACTGCTCTCTCATTGGTGCTCTCCTTCTGCCTTCTCTGGGTAAGTTCTCTTGAGCCTGGTGGGGGAAGGCTCTGCTCCTTTAAGCCGTGAGGAATCTCAGTTATGCTATGTAAAAGTATTCAGCAACCAGGAGTTTTGAGCCTGATTCTGTCTTAACCCTGACTTTTTTGACCACCTACCTCTCTCTTCTGACTGTTATCACCTCACCCTTTATGCCTGACTGCCAACGACTGTTACACTCAACCTAAGGCTGCCAGGTTGACTTGACCTGGGATCAGGTTCTCCATGGCGGTCACCCCTTCTCAGAGCGGCTCCCTCAGACTTCACTAGGTTCCTGGAGCAGAGCCTGCATGGGTGAGGATCACAATCCCTGCCAAAGTGTTATCAGATAGATTTTCAGTGTTAGCCCTCCAGAGGAAACTTCAACGTCAAAAATGCTAAGTAATTTCCCAAAGAACGCTTCTTAAAATAAGGATGTAGAAGATACTGGAATGCAGGAGAGGTGGCTGTTTCTGCTTAGTCCCTGATACAGTCCCTACATTATCAGAACATTGACTTGACTAACAATGTCATTGGCAGTTTTGTATCTCCTGGGAGAGGGAGTTTGTGCCATCGATGGCTCCCCGGGTCTGTTCTGGATGGTACACCCGTAGAAAAGGACATGGAAGACGAACAACACCACCCTTCCCTCAGAAACACATCTTAATGCTCAGTGACAATTCTGGAAACTTCCTGGCCGCTTTCTGTTATTTCTTTGAAATATGACACATTTTGCATTTCTCTTAGGAAGACACCGCTAATCTCAAGAGAGATAAAATAACATGCAATTTCATGGAAGTTTGGCTTTTAACAAACCCAACTAAAAATTTCAAAGGGGTGACGGAGACGATTGTAACAATGGTGTACATGGAGAAAGCAACATTATTGCCCTAACACACTGTTAAAGTAAACTCAAATACTGTAATAAGGAGAAATAACACAGCTTTCTTCAAAGCTTGGATAAGGACAGAAGGAATTCTTTTAAACTTTTAAAGGTTATTACAAGTTCCAGCTGAAAAGCATCAGCTGTGGATTTACAGGTGAGAGTTGGATTCTGTGCACATACAGGGTACAAGCATGCATTCAAGAAGAACAATAGGGCTCTCATGACCTGCCTGCTAGCAGTAACATATATTCCATGGTTAGTGATCGTTAACTATCGAGTTATTGATAGAAAGTGCCTCTTGCGTGCACCCGAATGTTTATAGCAGCAATGTCCACAATAGCCAAACTATGGAAAGAACCTAGATGTCCATCAACAGATGAATGGATCAAGAAGATGTGGTATATATATACAATGGAATACTATGCAGCTATCAAAAGAAACGAAATCTTGCCATTCGCAACGACATGGATGGAACTGGAGGGTATTATGCTGAGCGAAATAAGTCAATCAGAGAAAGACAATTATCATATGATCTCTCTGATATGAGGAACTTGAGGGGCAGGGTGGGGGGTTGTGGGGGGTAGGGAGGGAAAAATAATGAAACAAGATGGGATGGGGAAGGAGACAAACCATAAGAGACTTCTAATCTCATAAAACAAACTGAGGGTTACTGGGGGGTGGGAGGGTAGGGATAGGGTGGATGGGTTATGGACATTGGGGAGGGTTTGTGCTTTGGTGAATGCTGTGAAAGATGTAAGCCTGATGATTCACAGACCTGTACCCCTTGGGCAAANGGGGGGTAGGGAGGGAAAAATAATGAAACAAGATGGGATGGGGAAGGAGACAAACCATAAGAGACTTCTAATCTCATAAAACAAACTGAGGGTTACTGGGGGGTGGGAGGGTAGGGATAGGGTGGATGGGTTATGGACATTGGGGAGGGTTTGTGCTTTGGTGAATGCTGTGAAAGATGTAAGCCTGATGATTCACAGACCTGTACCCCTTGTGCAAATAATAAAAATAAAATTAAAAAAAAAAAAGAAAGTGCCTCTTGAACATTTGTTCAACCTAATAGTAGGTTGTTTGAACAATAGTTTCTGTTACAGGACTTACTAAGACATCAAACCCATATTTATTAACCACATGATACATTATACTGATCTCGATTCCTTTGTTCGTATTTCTATTTTGTCCTATTGAAAGTAAAGTGTTTGGCGATAAAGGGCCTTTACTTGGATGGTTATTTGCTGCTTCACCGAAGAGAATGATGAATATCAATGACCCCACGTACGTTTCCTGATGAACACACACAAACAC
This sequence comes from Ailurus styani, assembly GCA_002007465.1. Lineage (NCBI taxonomy): Eukaryota > Metazoa > Chordata > Mammalia > Carnivora > Ailuridae > Ailurus > Ailurus styani. The sequence continues at coordinate 15,894 of LNAC01000250.1, forward strand.
AGATGGAGCGTGTATACTGGTAATTTAAATAATAAAAGTTCTACACTTTTGCATTCAGATTATGCTTACCTAAACTTATAAAATGAATGACATGTGCATAAAAATACAGATGGTTTGCACTTTGTGGTGGGCATCCCTTCCTTTCTGACTGCCCTTTTCTGTGGGCATTCCAATTTCCTTTGGGGGAATTAGGGAATCCCAAGTCCAGTCTCCCAGGAGATGTGTGGTGTAAGAATCCCTTTGGTTTAAATTTGCCAGAAAAAAAAAATCTCTTTTGCTTTTAGCCAAGAACCCTGAGTGATCTACCCTTTATGAAGAATAAGGAAAATAAGTAAATAAATAGTGGTCAGAATTTCAGATATATTTCGTAACTGTTAATCTGATGAAAAAACCACAAAGCAATTTTGGTCAGTATTCCAAGATGATCCAATGGGATAGGAACTTTATATGTATGTCCATTCAACAGAGGCACCAAATTATCTTCCTTTCAACCACGACATCTTTTGTTTCCTCTCTATAAATAGCAGATAGGAAAATACCGTATCTTATTGTCAACGAACTTGGTGAAGTTGGGTTAATAGTCATGCTTCATCTTAAAGGTCTTTGGATGAAAAGTGCTTTGTTGGAACAGCAGATTATTATTACTGACTGCTCACTGGGGTATGAAAAGGAGAGAAATCAGTAGTTACTAACGTCCCTGGTCAATAGTGTTTTCTAATCCCTATGCAGTCANCTGTCAACGAACTTGGTGAAGTAAATGGGTTAATAGTCATGCTTCATCTTAAAGGTCTTTGGATGAAAAGTGCTTTGTTGGAACAGCAGATTATTATTACTGACTGCTCACTGGGGTATGAAAAGGAGAGAAATCAGTAGTTACTAACGTCCCTGGTCAATAGTGTTTTCTAATCCCTATGCAGTCAGACCTGAATTATTTCATTTTTTAAAACAGAGAGTGATGAAAAAAATAGCAGAAAGTAGGAAGTTTCTAACATCAAAAAAGAATTACCTCGTATTTATTCTCCTCCATTGTCCCCTCATTATACAACTCGGCACCCAGGCAGAGCTGGTGGTGGCAGGGAATTATTCCCCCCGCCCACCTCACATACTTCAGTTTGCCACAAGAGCACCTTCTCCATGGGTTACTGAGATAATGAGCCATTTCCTCCCCATGTTCTTTGTCCAGGATCCATAGAATGGTCAATGTAAAAGGTACTTTAGAGATCATTTGGTTGAACGCTGTCAGCCATTGGAGAAGAGAACAGAAGTTAGTCTAAAGAAACACAGGTAATTTGAGTATGGGAGAAAAGATAGGACTTTGCATTTCTAGACATGCCTTCAATCCTTTCACCAAAGTCCTTGAATTTCTCCCACAGAAATAGTGCTGTGGTACTGTGGTCAGTGCCTTTCCCAGTAAAACCATATTATTTATTTAATGCTGTCGGCAACACTGTCCAACAGAACTTTCTGTCATGATGGGAATAGTCCCTGCCGGCCCTGCTGATGGGACTAATGTGGCTTCACTAGTGTGGCCTGTGTGACTGAGAAACTGAATTTTCTTTCACATTTTACAGTACAAGCACAAAGAGGTCTCCCATATCTTCCTCCCCGTTTCCCTGGGAAGTTGACAACACACATAACCTCGTTGCATTTTTCACAATGAAGAAATCAACCTTGGTATGATACTGTGACCCAACCTACAGGCTTTATTCAGAGTTCACCAGGTTTTCTACTACTGCCCTTTTCTCTATTCTAGGATCTAATCCCGGATCCCACATGACATTTACTCCTTATGTCTTCAAAGACCTGAATATTTAGTTTGATTTAACTAAGATTTAAATGGCCGCATGTGGCTAGCGGCTCCTGTAAGGGACAGGACATCCATCGAGTGCAAAACATGTTCACTTCCATTCCCTTTTTTAATTCTGGCACAGACACAGCGAAGAGCCATTGTTGCTCTCGAGTTACGGCAGAAGAAAACGGGGGGCCTGGAGAGTGTAGGACTTACTATCATCACATCACTAGTGAGTAGCAAAGTGGTTGAAAGCTCCCGGGGTTTTCTGACCCCCGGCAGCACTCATTCTCCACTCTACCACGGCCGCCTCCTCACAGCGACACGAGTGACTTCACGCTCACAGGAGACTCTGATGTAACATTTATGACTAAGATATGTGGGAAAATCTATATGTCTTAGGACATCTTTTAAAAAGCAAACAGCCCTTTGGAGTGGAAAAGGTCTCTGTATTCTGGAAGAATAGCTCCTCCTCCCCTTGACCTCTAGATAGATGTGGGATCCCAGACCCCAGTCTTGGGACCTCTTCTGTATTTACACTCTCTCCCTTAGTGATCTCATCCTGTTCTGTGGCTTTAAATAACATTTATAAACTGATGGGCCCCAAATTTATATCTCCAGGCCAAACCTTGCCCTGAAACTCCACCTGCTTCCCTCCCGTAGTCCTGTGAATGGCTAATGGCATCTCTAACGGAGAATTCTTAACATTGCGCCCTCCCTGAGTCTTCCAGGCTTCGCTAAGCCTTCGCATCTCCGGAAATGGCACCAGTACTGTTCATTTTCAGTCACACAAGTTGAAAACCTAAGCGTTGTTCTTTATTCCTTTCTCTCTTATTCTCATTCGTACTGTGCCAACCATCTGCAAGGGTTGTTTCTCTATTCTCTCTCACTGAGGCTGCTGCTAGGGCTCCCTGCTCATCAGTCTCCATCACAATTTTGTACCTTTTGTCTTTCGAGTCATTGAACAGCTTCCCATTACCCTTCAAATAAAATCCAGCCACCTTGTGATGGCTTAAAAGGCTCTAGATGATCCCCTATCTCTGACTTCATTCTCTCTGTTCTCCATTCATGACATTCCAGCCAAACCAGACTCCTGTCAGACTGAAAACTCAAGCCCACCCAATAAGAATTCATCTACCTCGGAGCTTTGCAGCTGCTGTTCCCTCTGCCTGGAAGCTCCACCTCCAGGTTCTTGCATGGCTGTTTCCTGTTATTGGCTTACCCACCACCTCCTGCTAGATACCCTTCCTGACTGCCTGCTCACTCTCTACCACCATGTTCCAATTATTTTCTTCATAGTGGTTATCCATTCTGAAATGATCTTCTTGTCTTTTTGTTCCCTTGCTTATCTTCAACTAGAATGCTAACTCCATAGGACTAGAGACCTTGTGTCTCTCAGGCACCATCTCTCTAGGGCTGTGAGTGTTTGGTACAATAAATACTGTTGAGGGAAGGGATGAAAGAAGGCTCACACATGGATATTTATTGGTTGGACCCTCAGTAGTAATGAAAATCCATTCTTATTGCCTGGTGAATGATTTTCGGAGTGGCACTCCAGAGTCGGCCAATAATTGGGTTTGCCTCTCCGCTGGGATCAATAACGTGGTCAGCCACAGCGACCTGGACCTCATGGTCATGTGGATAAAAACACACACCAGAAGTCAAAATACCATTTTTTTAGATAGGCAAGGTGAGGCAAAGTTGCAGTAACCAACACCCTCCAAACCTCAGTGATTACTTACAAGAACTCCTGTGCAGGCTGGGTCACTTTCCAGAGCGCCTCTCCTCCACGTGGCAATGCCGGCGTCTAGACTGTTTTGACGTTATGATGCCGCCATCACAGTAAATGGCATCCTGGTCTCACAGCAGGCAAAGAGTGAGCTGACAGTTCACAGAGAAGCTTCTAAATGCTCTGGCCCAGAAGTGACAAACTCCACAGCCCACCAGCCAAGAACTGCCCACATGGCTGAGTAATCTCAAGGGGGCTTGCCATATGGAGGCCTAAATGTCTACTTGATGAGTGGGAAATGTCTCTGCAACAGCCCACCCTTGAACACACATAAAACTACAAACCTCTCTCCAAGGGGGCTCGTCTAAAGTCCCATGTAGGGCACCTGGGTGACTCAGTCGGTTAAGTGTCTGCCTTCGGCTCAAGTCATGATCCCGGGGTCCTGGGATCGAGTCCCACATAGGGCTCCCTGCTTGGCAGGAAGCCTGCTTCTCCCTCTCCCTGTGCCCCTGCTTGTGCTCTCTCCCTCAAATAAAAACCTTTATAAAAAAAATTAAGTCCCACGTAGTCCTTGCACCAAGCTCTTCGTTCAGGATCTCAGATGCTGTGGCATCTGCATCAGAGCAGCATGAAGCTTATCGTGGTCCAGAACCTGCGAACTAAAGTGATATCATCTGCTTCCCCACACCCAATACACAGGAGTGCCGCAGGGACCAACAACCACAAAACACATTCCCTTTTGGAAAAGAGAAGATTGTCAGATACAGAGCTGTCTCTGGTCAGTAACAGGGTCCAGAGTTCCAAATGACCTTCAGTTTCATCTCTGGAAGTTTCTTCCTTTTTCGTTATTTTGTTTCGTCAAATACAAAATGAGTGTCAGGGAACATGCTCTCCTAGAGAGATACGTGACTTTCTCAGCCCACTTCTTACCTGTGAAGTGGTAAGTCTCAAATAGTCTCTTTCAAACCAACAAAAACGTTCTTACCTTTCTGCTTCCAGTCAATTCCATGAGCCAGCAACGACACCCATCGTTTCATTGTTGATGTTAAGTTGCTTCAGAGAAACAATTTAATCTTTATTTCCTTGCTTTCTTGCCTCCACCACACTCCATCTCAATCTCACGATGCTGTCCTCTTTGGTGAAACAGTCCCTCTTTTTCTAGAATTTTACCCTGAGTCTTGTTGTCCAACAGAAAGACTTTCTTGAGCACCATACCATTAGTCTGATTCTTTTCCCTGAATTGCTTTGGGTCAAATGCTTTCTCAGTATCATTAGGAATCATGAAGTGGTCCGTTGACTAAATCTATCTGGTCTCAAATTTCTGGAATGTATCTCTTCTTTTCTTCTTGTAAAACAGTCAGCTCTTTCTTGAGCTCATCTCTTTCTTCTGACACTTTGCCACACGAGTCCACAACAGCCTCTTCTGTGGAGCTTTAGTCTTCCAATCCTGGGATTGCCTGCATTATTGCAGGTGATAGACTTGCACAACATGAAGTACTATTTCCCCCAGTTGGACGCTAGTTTCCTCACTGTCCACGGCCCAACCACCGAGGCAATGCTGCATATTTCAATTCTGAGTCCTTCTGCTCTTGCAGTACCCCTGGACTAGGTGATCTCCCAGATCCCTTTAAACTGTAAGTTTCTATGATTCTAAGATGATGCAACTTGGTTTCTCCTACAGTAAAATCCTGTTGCCAGAGCACTATTGTTAAGCATGTGCATTATGCCCATAAAGAAATCAGTATACAGAGCAAATATGGATGCATATTTTCCTCCTGCACTTGCTTAAAAAGAGCAGAGGGAGAATAAAGAGGCAGTGGTGTGATCTGAGTTGTACGTCTTCCATATTGTTGGTGGGATGGTACCCACCAAAAGACAAGAGAGCAAGAGAGCAAGAGACGGGGAACAATGGAAAAGGCAGTCGAGTATGATAAGGGAGGGAGGAACAGAGTGCTAAAGAATGTAGTGAGGAATAATTGAGAGGAATAATTCCTACAGTCAAAGAGGGTGTGGGGGGCTAAGGCAGGAAGGACTCCACCTTTTTGAGTCTCCGGTGGCTGCTCAGGCAAGGAGTTCCTGGCAAGCTTCAGCAAGCAACTCAAGAAAGAAGCAGGGTTAGTGGTTAAAGCCCAGGGTCTTAGAGAGCCCTGGTAATGCCAGGCTTCAGTGACTTTCTTTAGGGAATGTTTGAAATTAACCCCGGGCTTTGTAAGAGCCACAGCCAAATCAAGGGGTGGGACTATGGTCATAGAAGAAACTGGTGGTTTAGTGAGAACAGCAGGCCCCGGGGCTGTTTGACTTTGGGTGAGTGACTTGACCCCTCAGAGTGTCACTTCTTCATCTGCAAAATGGGGATAATAAAAATATTTAGATTGTGGTGAGGAATAAATAAGATCATGCACGTAAACAGCATACAGTTAGCATGAGCAATTGCTGGGGCTGGTGGTAAGGATGAGGCTGGGGATGATGACTTCAGGTAGGAGGTTGGAGAGGTTCTCAACCCCGTCTGCACATTACAAGCACCCAGGAGCTTTTAACAATCGAGGCCTAGGAGGCACCTCACCCATTAATCAGGATTGCTGAGGGCTGGATGCAGGTATTAGGACTCTGATATTTCCCCTGGGGATTCCAGCATGTGCTCAACGCCGAGAAGCCCAGGTTAAGAAGCCTAACACTTCTGGACAAAACAGGGATAACTTAGTAAAATCAAATAGTTCTAAAAGCATTGCATGTTATTTGGGCAAATTTTCAGAGATTTGATGAAGAATGGTCCACAGGAGTTGTAGATGTGGAGATAGGGAGCCAGGGGTATCATCTGAAGACCATTTGGCCCCGATGTGAAATGTGTAAGGCCTAGACTAAGGACAGGGAGGAGCAGAGACTGGAGACATTCTGCAGTGAGCTGATAAATTCAGATACAGATACCATTGGATGTGCAAGGTAAGCAAGAGGGAATCTGGAATGCCTCTTGAGTGCCTGCCGTGGGCTTTTGGGCAGACACAGTTCATGGCATCAGCTTGGGCTTTCACGATGAGCAACAGATTAGAAGCAAGGGCAAGTTCATTTGGTGAATGGTACTCGTGGTACACCGAAGTATCCACATCGGTAGAATACTTGGGCTCAGGAGAGAGGTCCAAGCCTGAGATGTTGATATGGAATCCCAATGTACGGCTCATCTCTTGAGGAGACAGAATAGCTTCAGACAACAGAGTGAACCACACAGAGCCCTTGAACACACCTGCTTTACCATCATGAGAATTGCGATGAGAAGAAAATTCTTCCAAAGAGGTCTAAGAAGAAGCAGGGGTAAAAATCAAGAAAGAGGTCTCACCAACCCCAGAGGACGGTGTGAATATCAAGTAAAAAATAATCCAAAAGCTAAAAAACCATGTCAACAGGATACCCATGAAAGGTAACACTAAATATAGCAATTTATTTGCAGGCCAATGGGGATTAGAAAAGCCATTTCAGGACACCAGGCTGTAGAGGTGAACTTGCAGCATGGAAGGTACTCATTAAACATTGTTGGATTGCACCACACTGGGTCACTGCCATCATGGAATAAGCCTTGATTGAGCCTTGAGGCAAGGGTAGGAGATGTTGGAGAAGGAATGAGGTCTTTTATTGGGCTTCTCAGTCTGGCCCGGGAACAGTGGTTCTGCTGATGAATCGAGAGAGAAGACTCCCTTTTCCTAGCCTGGTTGGCTTCGCTTTTGCCAACATTCTGCAGCTCTGATCCATTATCAGGAAGCATCACCCCTTTGCCATATATAGAAACAGCAGCTCAGGGAAAATGCCCTGTGGGGGTGGATGACTCAGGGTGTTTGGCAATAGGATAAATGAGCATTTTACCTTTCCTTGTGATAGACTGAGGGCCCTCAAGGCAAAGGCTGCTGTCTGGTTCTCCTCATTGCTCCTCCTCCTACTATACTTTTGCATAGCTCCAAACCTGCCACCATAGTGCCCACAATAAACCATGAATTAAAGCTAGCTTCTTGTCCAGGTTTGAATGGTCCGAAGCTGCCACATGGAGCTGGGTGTGTGTGAGAGAGCATCACAAACTATTACACCCATCGCCTCTCTCATTCATCCACCTCACTTAGTAGCAGATACTATTTAGGGAAGATTAGGGAAGAAAGCCTATCAGCTCTGTTCCTGGTTGGTCTCCAGAACGCACTGCCTTATGCCTACCACCAGTAGACATTCAGAAAGTATCTTTTGACTGTTGGGAGGAATTTAGATGGAATCTTCTAGCACTTTGAATTTCCTTAAAACTTCTTTTGATTTAAGCCATGTGAGTTGTGTCAGCTATGGTTCGACCAGAGACACAGAACCAAAATATATATTAAAAGATTTATCACAAGGCATTGGCTTATACTATTGTGGGAGCTGGGTAAGCAGATACGAAATCTGTAGGGCAGGCAATCAGGAAGAGAAAATCACAGGCAGAGTCGACACTGAGCTCGGCGGAAGCTCTTGTCCACAGGTGGAATTCCTTCTCTGTCGCTGCCTCTCTGGGAAGGCTCAGCCAGGCTTTTATGAGCTTCCAGCTGATTGAGTCAGGCCCACCCAGACTATCCAGTATAATCTCCCATATTTAGAGCCAGCTCATTCATGATTTTAATGACGTCTGCCAACTGCCCCCTCCCCCAGCAGCACATCTCGATTAGGGTTTTATGTAATAACCGGGGGCTTTAGCTTAGCCAAATTGACATCAAAAATACCAATGAATGGGTTTAAGAATAATGTATCGGAGACCTTGTGGATGAAGAAAGAAAATAGGTATGCGTGTGTTTAAGGAGAGAGACACGAAGCTGGTGCTGAAGTTGTGGGTTGGAATATGGAGTCTCACAAAAGTCGGCTTGGGGAACGTCATTGGGGTCTAACGTATTGCCCAGGGGAACCACGAAGTTCTATAGCTTTGACACACTGAGGAAGAGCCCAGTCCAATGTTCTAGGTAAGTGATGGGCCACCAGAACGGGCAGCCCACCCGGCTTCTTTGACCTCCAAAGCCGCACCGGGGCGCGGCGCTGTGGTCTTCTCCCCGCAGGGCTGCCAGCGCCGGGTGAATTTCTCTACAGTGGCGCCAGAGGGCGCTCGAGCTGAGGGAAACGCCGCGGGACTCCAGGAGGAGCCAAGCAGGTGCTAAGATGCCAGAGACAGGGACGACCCCTTCCCAGGGACACTGAGCACCCTTACGTGCACCCTTGTGTACACATTTCACGGATGCGCAGACGGGAGCAAAGAGCTAGCAGATTCGATTTCCTTGGTAAGGAAAGGAACGGGGTGTTTATTGGGGAAGGAGGGGGCGGTCCCAGAACAAGCGAGGAGAGACGGGGCTGTCTCTCTCTCTCTCTCTCTCTCTCTCTCTCTCTCTCTCTCTCTCTCTCTCTGTCTCTCTCTCTCTCTTTTTAAAGATTTTATTTATTTATTTGACACAGAGAGAGAGATTACAAGTAGGCAGAGAGGCAGGCAGAGAGACAAGGAGAGGAGGAAGCAGGCTCCCTGCTGAGCAGAGAGCCCGATGCGGGCCTCGATCCCAGGACCCTGAGATCATGACCTGAGCCGAAAGCAGAGGCTTTAACCCACTGAGCCACCCAGGGGCTATCTCTTGCCTCACTTGTCAAACGGTGGGCCTCTACCCCCGACTCCTGAAACCCACAGGCAACTCGTCTCGGTGCTGGGAGTGTAAGAAGGTCCGCTGTCCTGGCAGGAAGGCACCGGGCGTCCGTACCCACTCCCGAGATCGTCTGTGGGTGCACACAGACCCGGCCAGTGTGCCCTGCATCCCATCTGCTGCAGTTTGCAGGCAGACCTGCATCCATCTCCCACCCAGGTGCCCCTCTCGTCAGCAGCCCCATGCCCTAAAAACCAAGGCAATGAAGCAGGTTAATATTATTTTTAATCTTGGGATGAAAAGAATGTTGTTGCAGCTGACGAATATCACCCATCTCTCCTTTTCTCTTCCCTCAAAAATGCAGCGTCTTAATGAAATGCTTTTAAAGGCAATATAGATTTTGAGGGAAAGAAAAATCACTAGAGGACTTCCACCGAGGTTTAATGCAATGGCCTTATTAAAAATAATAATGGGCGTGGCTTTTTGCAATTCTCAAAGGTGGTGGTTACCAAGGACAAATAGAATAGATCAGACAGTTGGAAATTATAAAGAATGGCTGCTGTACTCATAATTTGCACTCAAAGCACTCATAATTTGCACAATAGGGACATTTAGATACTTAGCGAGACCGAGCAATAAACACATTTCTTGCTCAAATATAACAGAGGTCAGGGAGGGAAGCTGTGTTCTTTTCTTATCTGATGTAGGCACCTTGTGGCCTCAGCTTATGTGTGGTTTTGGAAAACTCTGGCAGGAATGAGTGTCTGGGAGACTTCTCAGTTGTCAAGAAGTTCTTACATTTCCTAAAGAAACTCAACCTAGGTTCATTAAGCCATGTCACAGAGCAAAGAGAATTAAATATTTTTTTTAAGACTGCAACTAATCCTGAAATTTAAATGTGGGGGAAAGGATCCCACGGATGAAGGGCCCGTGAGATTTTTAAAGGAAATGTGCAAAAATGTTCTGTTTAAATATCCTCAAATGAGGAAAAATCGAGATTTCCCTCCCCCTTCCCTACATCCAAGATTTTTCGCCTATTCCCAGACCTGTCCTCATGGACTTCAAGTGAATGAAAGAAAGAACATCTTTTTCAGAAAGTATTGCCCTATCGGTGGAAGCAAGAAGAGTCTTTGAAAGATGTTGCTAATGTATATTTGAGTAGGGCCAACCCTTTTATTTATGCTTTTTTCATTGAAGTCGTAGGCTCACATTAAGGACTTTCTCTCCCTTTATGGGCATCAGCAGAGTGCCATAAGTTCCTTTATTTGCAATCAGTATATCCCATGGTTAACAAAGAACTTTTTAAAGAAAAAGTGTGCCCTAATGAATTCAGTGCTTCTTTATATGCATTTTTATATGCACTAAATATATAAGCATAGTGTGTACCTGGTAAAGTTGGTTTCTGCTGACGGGTAACCCAGGTAAATCAACATAGAGTCCATAGCACATTATAGGGTACATTTTATTGGGTTTTACCTTCAGGTAAAGACTTCTATTAAGAATGTACAAGAGCTCGCATACCTAACCTGCCTTGTTTTACACAGTGCTGTATACATAATCCCTTTAAAAAATTTTTTAATCAAAGCGTGCTATATTGAATACATTTAATTGGAATCCAGTGGTTAAAAAATATAAAAATTTACAGCTGTAGCAAAGTTTTGATTAGTACTTTCCATTAGCAAGTGTTGTTGAGTAAACCCTCTCACAGTCTATTTGCATTCAGACAAGAACTGACTTAGCAAAACAGGTGATGCTTTTAACTGTACAAATATATTATTTCCCATAAATATTCCTAAAGAAAGAGGTGGTCTGTTTCAGAGGAAGTTACTGCAATGAAGACATTTAAATGACTGAAAAAAAATTGTTCCCAACCTTGATAAGTATGGGCAGGGAGGCTGGAGGGTTGAGTTATTAGGTGTGGAAAGGCAGAGTCTCGAAAATTTCTCCCACGTACATTTTAAAGTAAACTGCCCTACAGCGTGGCAAAAAGCATCTTCCATTGCCATTCTCTTGCGTCAGAATCTAACCCTCTCTTCCTCCATCCAAAAAAGTGAACTCAGATACAAAGAAAGGGTGTTTTACTCTAATGAAACGTTTCAGGAAGATGAGAGTTCATGCTGGAATTTCTTCACTTGACTCTGCTAAAAAAAATGTTAAATAAACACACGAAAGAAAGAAAAGAAAAATAGTAAGACTTTTAGACAAAATTAAAACAGAAAAAATTTTCAGTTCTCAGAATTTTGATTAATTTTCATCCGATGCTGGCTTGGCTATCAATTTGGACTTTATTAGTTAACGAGAAAAGTAAAAATAAGATTCAGGTTGGAACGGGAATTTTTGTTCCCCTTTTCCCATTTATGATTCTCCAAGTCAAGAAGGGCTCTGTTTCTCTTCAATTGTATGTTTAAATCTGGAATCAAGATGGGAGCACGTTAAACCACCAGCTATTTCTTAAGTAACAAGTCAGTGTTCTGTGTTTCATAGATGACAGACCTCTGACTTCACACAGTGAAGCGTGGAAAAGCCCCATGCACCCGAGCCAGAGGTCTGAATCCAGACTTTTCTAGTACGTAGTTTCAGCCTATTCTTAGAGTTGAGTGCAGTGAATATCTTCATTTGTATTACTATTGTTATATTTGGGCAAATTCCTAGCTACTGTACTGAATGCTGTGTGTGTGTGTGTGTGTGTGTGTGTGTGTCTGTGTGATGAGAATGGGAGGCACAAGAAGACAGCAGCAGGGGGAAAGGGAGAGGAGGAATCAGGGATGGAGAAAACCTGTGCTTTGGGACATTACATGCTTTCCTTTTCTACTGTCTTCTTTACAATGAATTCAAAGAATAATATTATTTAGAGAAGTAAGTTTCCCCTTCTTTCTTTGTCAAAATTGGTCGGTTATAGACTATTCTGTCTCACTACTGTTCAGATGTGATGTTTCTCGCCTCTGTTACTCTTTGTGCGTGATACGCACACAACTCTTTTTCCCTTTGAAAGTCATCACTGTTGGCTGACAATGAAATCAGGAATTACATCTCATTCTTTGTTGCATCCTGATGTTCTTTCTTTGCAAAACTGATACCTCTCTATAGTGAATGTAATTTAATCACAGCAGCAAACAATACTAATCACAATGCTATGCATGAGAAGGATGTTATACCGTAAGAATACTTTGCGGGAAAATGACATTTCGCATTGGAGTTGTTTGATTTGATTATGGCGAAGAGAAAATGTTAATGTATTCAAATCAAATAGTAAGCAGTCAAAAGCGAAATATGTAAAAGGATCTCAATTTTCAGATGAAATGTACTGTATTTGATCACTACTCATTTAACATCCTGGCAGTTTAAATTTTATTAATTAAATCCCAAATTATGTAACCTGTTAATCTTGTAGGTTAATCAAGGAAAAAATTGAGTGCAAAGCCTGAATAGAATGCGGTCATATTACTTTTCCATATAAAGAACACTTCTTAGTGTTAGTTTCAAGTGGGTTTAACTGAATGACTATGGATAGCTTCCATTTGTAAGAAATAGTCTTATTTGCACGTAAGGAATGCACTATTATGTGCATTAATATAACATAATATTTAAAAACCCTTTAATTAAGCAACCAGACTACGTCTGGCCCCGCACAGCATGGTGTTCCACAAGGAACAAGAAGAACGGAACTGGTCCCCTAGAAGGCACAGTCCCGTGGCTTGTTTAGAAAAATCAACCAAGTCTTCATGTAATCCAGTTTACTTGTTGTTTTAATAAGTCATTCTTATAAGTAACTCTCAAAAGATAACTTCCCCTCAGCGACAAAAGACTTTTTACAAATACTGAACTTGTGGGGTTTGAATTAATGAAACGTTTCTCAGACATTTGCAAAAACCGTTTAGGTTGAGAATTTTAAAACAGCCTGCATATGTGGTCTAGTCCCTCTTTTCTGCCAGCTTTATATCTCATACGTGTCTTTATCACCTTTACCAATTATTTTGCACTGTCTTCCCCTTTACAAGTATCTCGGAGGACAGTCAGCTTTATAGCCGGCCCAGGACCTTCAGCATTGAATGACAGCATGAGCTAACATGGTTTAAAATTGTGCTAGAAATCCACATTTTAGGGAAAAATATTTCAATTGAAAATATCATCATTTTTAATTCAAAGTCAGAGATATGCTGAATTAAAATGAAGTCATATCGGGGCACCTGGGCGGCTCAGCCCGTTAAGCCGCTGCCTTTGGCTCAGGTCATGATCCCAGGCTGCTGGGATCGAGCCCCGCCTCAGGCTCCCTGCTCAGCGGGAAGCTGCTTCGCCCTCTCCCACTCCCCCTGCTGGTCTTCCCTCTCTCGCCGTTTCTCTCTCTGTCAAATAAATAAATAAAATCTTTTAAAAAAATTTTAAAAATAAAATAAAATGAAGTCATATCATAAAGAAAGGTCTAAAGAAGAAAATAAAAATCTATCATAACTCTGCCCAGCACTCAGGAATAAGCACAGTTAGCTTTTTGACGTATATGCTATTTTAACATGTTTGTTCAGGTATTTTTCTATGCATATATATATGTGCCTTTTATTTTATTTTTAAGATTTTATTTATTTATTTGAGAGAGAGAAAGAGAGAAAGCATGAGTGGGAGTGGGGGGAGGGGAGTGGCAGGCAGAGGGAGAGGGAGAAACAGACTCCCTGCAGAGGTGGGGCTCCATCCCAGGACCCTGGGATCATAACCTGAGCCGAAGGCAGACACTTAACTGACTGAGCCACCCAGGCGCCCCTATATGCACCTTTTAAAAACCAAAACATGCATTTTTACTCTCCAATCTACCTACTTTTTCACTTAACAAGATATTGCGAGCATCTTTTGATATGGATAAATACAGAAGCTATCACTCTTTTAAGTGCACTTCAGACTTGGTGATGGACAGTGGGGATGGTATGTGCTGTGGTGAGTGCTGGGTGTTGTGGAAGACTGAAGAATCACAGACCTGTACCCCGGAAACAAATACTACATTATACGTTAATTAATTGATTTTAAATAAAAAAAATAAGTAAATAAATGCACTTTAGAGCATTATACTGTACAAATATAACAAAATTAATTCAATCAACTTTCTGTCATTAACCATTTATGTTATTTTCAGGGTTTGTTAGACGATTGGTTGGTTGGTGTGAAATACCATTTAAACCCAGCAACTTTGTGTTTTGTCTCTCCTCAGAAAGAACCAGTTTTAAAAACTCCATGGAGATAATTAAGAGGCCGTTTGTGGTCACATCCTTAGTCTGGTTTTCCAGAGTGTTCCAAGGATCTTCTCCCTAGGATGTATACTTGTAAAGTGAATTCTGTTTCTTTAATGTTTGGAGCGTCAGGAAGAGAAATTGTGGAGCATGTAGGTTCTGCTTGCATTCTTTATTAGTCTGGGAATAAGACGTTCTGCCTGTGGAGAAAGCAATGGCATTCAACATGCTTCTGCCGAATATTCAGAAAATACTGTCAATTTTAGATTTCGACAAAACCTCATATTTGCTCTGAGGAAAGAAAACCTATTTCTAAAATCAATTACCTTGTTACATAGGCAGCATGGACCAAGTTTAAGAAAAGTTAAGAGATACCTACTGTCTATTGAGAAATGGTACCTAATTAATACAATGGACTTTTTAAAAGGATGAGTGTTCTTTAGATGTCCGAATCACAAAATTACTGTTTAAGAAATCAGGAAAGCAAAAAGAAGAGTAAATGACTAGACATTTCAGTAACTGCCTTTATTCTTTATTCTATCCCGCAGGACCTTGAAGGAGTAACAGAACTGCTTTCCTCAGCTCTGTCCTTTCTGCTCATTTCCTGTCATCCAAGATATGATTTTTCAGTGGTGATCTCCAGTTTTATTCACATACGGCTGCTGGATCAAGAGACTGACATTATCTAGAAATCTATGAAGTAAAAAAGATCTAAGAACCACCCTCTGGGGAGTGTGTGCTAAGGAGAATACAAAAAAGTTGGGGGCAGAGTGGGAATCTCTAATCAGAGCTCTCTGTTTATTGTATACAGAAGGTTCTGGAATGAACAGGAGTGCTTCTGAGTGTCCCTGAGTGAACATAAAGTCAAATGCTGCTATAGAGTTTTCTTATTTCTTTGTCATCTCCATTTATAGACTGAACTGAAACCCTCGGTCCTAAATGAGAATCTGGCCTTCCGTGAGGTGGGGAGGAGGCAGGATTCTCTCTCTGCCTTGCAGCGTTCTATCTCCATCATCTCCTGCCAACAGACTGCCTGGTATGTAAAGCCACATTTGGCTTACTGTCATGAACATTATGACTATAGCCCAGGGTTGCCTGAGTAACATCTTCCTCTGTCATATTTTGATAGATCCCTACTGTTTTTCTAACACCGATGAGGAAGGGTGAGCCTCTTAGGGGAAGTTACTGTTTCTTTCCTGAGATGCTCAGTAAGGACGATTAATGTGGGCCAGGGTGGGGCTAGGACCCGGCTGAGATCTTGGCGCAAGCCAGTGGGTGGACTCCACCTAAAAGCTGACAGAACATGAGGTCCTGGTCCAAGCTGTTCCACAGATGTCAGCCATTGCCTTCCAATTCCAGCTGATCTGGCTCAGTGGATGAAATGGCTTCTTTCCCTTAGGAACTTCCATTCCTGAAATTTCACTCAAGAGATACACTGCTTGTGATAACAGTGTGTCAAGGAGGACAGCCTTTTACACCCAGTCCTTGGGTGACCTCAGCTTCAGGAGACATACCCACCCAGCCATCTTTGTAGAGAGGAGGCTCCTGGGACGGCAAGATCCCTTTCTTGTCTGTAGCGACCACTCCGTGTTCGCCACAGAGCTTGATGACTGGGGTGGGGAGTCTGGCCACACAGTCCCAGGGGTGCAGGGACTGTGGGGAAGAGCTAATGCTGGGGCCAAGGCTGCTGTTGCACTTATTTATTATTTCACTGAACTACTGCTGAGTGACAAGGGCTCTTTGCGTTCTAGCAGGCTGGCATCTGTGGAACATATTTTTAACATGAATCGCTAAAGAAATAACAAAAATATGAAATGGCTAATTAAAGAGCCATTTCACAAAGGTCCTGCCTGATGACAAGTTTTTTTGATCGGTCTAACGGTTCGCTAATTTCCAAGCAGAATGAAATCAGAGTCCATGAATCTAGGACTCAAAGCTGAGGCTGGGGATGGATGGGGACAGGGAGAGAAGCAATAAAGCTGAATTCTTCACTATACCTTCCTGCATTCACAATGTTTGAGTGAGTTCATTGTATTTTGGAAAGTTCTGGGTGGCACCTCAGTTTTTGGTGGGAGGTGTGGACCCGGAGTCACGTAGCAAGTGATTCTATCCTATTCTGCTATTTCTAAGACTAACATATTCCCTGCTTCTTGTAAAACTCAATGCCCTTAGCAGATTTGTTTGTCCTCTTTCACATTAACCACGCAGAAAACTCGAGTGACTCTTTCCTGCAGTGCAGTGAAATGTTACATTGTTCTAGAAGAGATTTTAAAAGCCTTCAAAGCAGGTAATCATGTTCTGAAGTCCCATGAGTGATGGCCACCTAAGTCTCTATTAATCTTTGTGTGAGTATACCCTTTGGAGTTTATAGCAAAGACGAAAAATGGACAAATAGTGTTTTTTTCTCCATTGTTTGGCAGGCTAATACTTAAATGACTCCTTACTTAGAGGTTGCTTTCCTTATGTAGGGAAGGCAACACCCTGGGAGCTTCCATACCTTCCACAAAAGATCTTTTAAGCAGTAGGAAGGAATATTATGAACTGTTGTATTGTCTGCCCTTGACTTACATAAAGGGAGAAGTTCAGTCCCAGCCCTGGAATGGAAGTATGGAAGCTCGAAACAGAGGGGGGACTTAGGTTCTCTTTTATCTCCACGCTTACAGACCAACACAATGACACCCTAAGTCATGTTAGGATTCTGTTTCCCTTGGCATCACGTAGCACTGTAGGACATCTATGTTTTGGTAAGTGTTCCACTACACAAGCAGACTATCCCCAAGTTTAGCAGCTTAAACCAACCATTTATTTTATTCACAATTTTGTGGGTCAGGTATGCAAGAAAGGATTGACAGGGCAGTTCATCTCTGAACCACATGAAGTCAGCTGGAGCTGCTGGGGCTGGAGATGCTTTCCAAAGTGACTTCATTCGTGTATCAGGTACCTCCCTGCTTCTTAGCATCATCCCTCCCCCTCCTCCTCCCCCTCCTCCTTCTTCTCTCTTTGTCTCTCTCCTTCTCCCCACCAGTTTGACATCTCTTCCCCTAAGGTCTCTCCATGTGGCTTGGCCTTTCCTCATCATGGTGGCCTCAGGGTAGACACACTTCATACCCGGGGGCTGGCTTCCAAGAGGCAAGAAGTGAAAGCGCCCAGGCAGGGAAGGCCTCTGACTCCAATGATGATCTCATGGCTACCTCCACAGAGTTCCACTGGTGAAAGCGGCCACAGGGCCCTCCCACATTTAAGGGCTGAAGACATAGAGTCCTCCTCGTCGTGGGAGATGGCCAAGGTCACACCGCACAAGTGTATGTGAGATACTGTTCTCATTTCTAGAAACTATCATCTGTTAGGGTAAAAGACAAAAGCTGACAGCTCTGCTTAAGAACATTTTGTTGTAAAGACATCACCTATGAAGTCTTCATTTCCTACTCTGATACCCAGGGCTTCATTTCTGTCTTAAATTTTACTTCCTTGGAATCTGTGTCCACTGGGAATCTCCATGCAGGTCACCTCCTCTGTGAAGCCCACAGGGCACTCTGCCGTGCCTCGTTTAGGGCTCCAGCGCTGGGCTGCCCTCTGTTACACCACCTGCCAGCCTGTGCTGGGGCTGCCTGTCCATCCTCACTGATGGACTGTGAATGGAGGCAGAAGTTGTGCCTTATTTCTCACATAATTTTTAATTGAGTGTTCCTCCTTTATCTTAGCTCACTTGAGTTCTGCTGATTGACTTAAAAAGTGAACCAATGTCACACTGATTCTAGGAGCTTGGCCTGGTAGGTTCATTCATGTTGGTTCAGGTAAGAGAGTATAGATTGGACATGAAATGCTCGTCTGTCTTATGGGAGTGTTTTATTCTGTCGGAGCGGCACGGAGGACCTGTGTTTTCAGGGGCAGAGGTGGGGATGCAGAAGCTATAAGAGCAGGGACCTCCAGCTCTAGCCTCTTTCTCCATCATTCTTACTACAGTGGTGCCTGGTGGTTTCCTCAGTCAGGAAGATGGCTACAGTCAGGATGGACCCAATGGGCTCCTTCTATTATTCAGACCACTGGCATACGTGGCTCCCCCAAACCTCTTGAGTTGACCTAGACTAAACATTCTCTGCTTCTAAAACCTCTAGGGGACTTAAATGTAATGGGGTGTGTGTGTGTGTGTGTGTGTGTGTGTGTGTGTGTGTGTGTGTCTAAATCCATCTATCTATAGAGAGAGCAAAACTGAGACAGAGACAGAAAGACAGAAAAGCTGCTTAAAATATGAGTTTGATAATATTAATAATAAACATTACAGCTTTGTTGCAGGAAACTGCTACTCCAACATTTCTCAAATCTAGGTCATATTATGGAGCATTTTATTTATAAAAATTTTTCCAAATACATTTTACCAATGAAAGAAAAACCTAAGGATAATGCCAGGAAGACTTTCCTACTTGGAACTGGGGGTGAATCAAATCCACATCTTTTCAACTGATAATACCACGGATAAGAGAGAAGTGAATGAGAGGTGAATCGCAGCTAACTAGCCTATTTATTTCCAGAAAATAGGGTTTAATTAAACATTCTTTTCAACAGTTCTTACCAATCAAAGGATTAGAACCACTCTGGCTGCCAAATACAACCTCTCAGGAGGAAATGATCTGGAAGAGAAATAATTTTCTCCACCTCAAAATAGGAATAGGGAAAATATGGGAACAAATATTTTTGGTCTTATATTTAGTAATTTTAAAATTCCATCCTCAGCTTTCCAGTGTCTTCTCCCCCTACTTTAGATTGAATTATATATTTTTTAAAGATTTTATTTATTTATTTGAGAGAGAGAGAGAGAGAGAGCTTAAGCAGGGGAAGGGGCAGAGGGAGAAGCAGACGTCTGCCCACCCAGCAGGGAACCTGACAGAGGACTAGATCCTAGGACGCTGAAATCATGACCTGAGCCAAAGGCAGACACTTAACTGACTGAGTCACTCAGGCGCTTCCAGACTGAATATTTTTTGCTCTGAGAATTTTAATGTAATTTTTTGGTGCCTTAATCACATTTCTTTGTTTATCACCTTTGAGACTTGCCCACTATCTAGAATGAATTGTTTATTTGCTAAATTAAGAAAAATGTAGACAAAGTCTGTGCTTGCTGGTTGGGAAATTGGAACGCCCAGATCCCAAGGGCACATTGGCAATCTGCTCTGAGCCAAGTGCCCCACAGCCAGACATCTGGGGAGTCACTGGTGGGTCTAACCCAATAGGAGACTTAGGAAGCTCCTTTCAACTTCAGCTTATCTGAAGGCTTATCTGGCACAGACTGTTACAAGGGCCACCCATTGGGTGTGAGTCAGAAAATGTCAGATTTGGGATAAAAAACTCCACCTAATCAAAGAGATGGTGGCACAGTGAAGGTTGAAGGCAAACCAGGGAGCCCAGTTTGACTGCCTGAAGGAGCCCATCTGTGTGGCTTAGCGTGGAGACCCCTGCGGGGCTTCTGGAGGCCAGCTCTCCCAACTCGAAGTTGGTACGGTCATCAAGGAAAGGGCCAGGAGCCGTGTGGGGAGTTCTCAAGCACACATGCTTTCCAGGGAGCTTGCTTGGTACGTGTTCATCACCCGACAATTCGAATAATTGCCTGAAGAAGTTACGTGACAAAAGTGAAGGCCATAGGCTGTGCTTAGTTAGACAAAATATTCTTGCATGTGGGCCTCAGAGTCCTGAGGTAGGATTCTCGTTTTGAGCTGGGGCCAATTGTGTGTGTGTGTGTGTGTGTGTGTGTGTGTGTGTGTGTGAGAGAGAGAGAGAGAGAGAGAGAGAGAGAGAGAGAGAGAGAGAAAAATATGTATATCTCCAACATTATAGAAATTAATGGCATCTATTGAAAAACATTTCTGAGCTCTCTCTCAGTGCTATGCCGTATGCTAAGCTATAAGGGGGGATAGAAATGAGCGAGGTACAAGGCCAATCCCATAGATGCCAAAATCTGGTGAGAGAGACACCGATACTTAGAAATAGCGACATGAAGCACACTGTGAAATGTGCTACAACAGGCTATGATAAAGCACAGTGCAAATAGAGTATTTCAGTTGGCAATTTCAGTGGAAAGGCTTTCTGGAAGAATGGGCAGTGGACCCAGGCTCGGAGGATGAGTGAGTTTGGCAGTCTCTCTTGGGGCAGAGGGTCAGTGGAAGGGTTCCTGGCAGAGGGAACTGTATGAACACACTTCCAGGGAGAAGGTGCAGGCCTTGTGTGGGGAGTAGCATCATTGGGCTGGGACGGGGGCAGAGCGTGAGGGTGGGGAAAGGAGACAGAGGATGCAGAGAGATGGAAGGAAAGGTAATTCAGAGTGACACTGTGTGATTGTCTCTGCAGGCACCAGGGCACTCAATCTGGCCTCTGCCTGGCACATGATGAAGAGTCATTGAAGGTGTAAGTGTCGGGTAGGAGCGTGCATGCGCATGCGTGTGTGGGGGGATGCGCATGCGTGTGCGTGAGGGCAGGCGCCCAGGGAGGGAGGACACAGAGGAGTTCGCGCTTTGAAGAGGAGCTGGGTTGTCAGTGTGGAAGGTGCACACTGGAAACAGGGGAGACCAGTGAGCAGGATATTGTAGTAACCCAGCTAGGAGCTAATGAGTTTCTATGAAAAATAAGTGGACTTGGAAAAGAGGAGGCAGATTCAAGCCTTATTATGAAGCAAATTACCAGGGCTTGCTCATTAGAGCTGGACGTGAAAGCATAGGATAAAGGTACAGGGGCTCCACCGCACCAAGCTGGCCTGAGATGGAGAATGAGAAGGAACAACTGTGAGTATCCACGCGTCCCTTTATTAATAATGCACACGGTAGATTGTTCCTAAGGGGCGCAGGCACTGAGCTGGGGACTGGGATCGATCAAGGATGAAGACAGATACATGCAGCTCCAAGGGCACTGGGAACTGGGGTCAGAAAATCACGAGACTGATTGGGTCCTACATTATGTAGACTTGGGACTTGTCCTTCTAGAAGTGATTGGTGAATCTAGGTGGTTGAATGGCTCAACAAGGAAGTTCATCTGTGGGAAGAAGGTCTCATAAAATTATCTGATCTCCCAGTCTTCAAAGCTTCCTTTAGCCTGAGACAAAGAACACTAAGAAAGAACAATTGTTTCAGGGCTTCTCCCCAGTCAGGAGAAACACAAGATTAAGCACCTGAATTATATAAATTGATACACACACACACACACACACACACACACATATATATATACACATAAACATATATATACAAATATATGCTATATATGCACACATAGTATACATAGTGACATTGTGTCACTCTGTATATTTATGTTATATGTAATATTTATAATATAAAATATAGTATAATTTATACTATAGTATAATTATATGTAATATAATACATATATTTTATATAATTTAAAAATTATATAATCTAAAATTATATATATTTATATATTTTCTATTATATATAAATACAAATAATATATTTATTTTTATTTATTTAGTTACATATATACATATATGTATTTATATATGAAATATACATATGTTATTTATACATATTTATACATTATTTATATGTATATATAGAATATATACACATATTATTTACATATATACATATGTGTGTGTATATATACATATGTATATATAATTGCCTTGAATTCAAGATCACCTGTTCTTTGCTTTTCCTATGATTTCAATGCTATAGGGTGTTTAATCTTTCTTAAGTTAAGTCCCCTAGATTCAGAGACTCCTGAACCTCGTTAAAGTAATCAGAGACAATTAAGGGCTCCTTTTCAAGGAGTGTGGAGGGTGCTTGGGTTCTGAGCTTGCTGGGGTTCACACCTTGGGAGGCTCTCCTTGCATATCAGCGCTGTGGCCATGGCTGAATTGTTTGCCCAGTCCTTGGAGATTGGCCTGATCAGGTTCACTAATGACTGGGTTTTTCTTGCTATTTGCTCACATAACACTATCAGGACCCATGTCTTAAATATTTTATCAGGTTTAAAGGGTAGTTTCCATAACATGGCATTGTATGGCCTGCAGAACAGGCTCAGGAGGGAGGCAGAAGGGTCTTGGCCTGCACTAAGTGACATTCTGATATTAAAAATTTGATTAAGTTGGTAACAAGCCTGTAGGTATTAAGACATTGGCTTTCCCTATATCGTAAAGACAGCTATTAAAGCCTAGTGCACTTTACTTAAGTGCATCTCCCTTAGCTAGTATAATCTACTCCTGAACATAAAAATCACACGGTCCTGACCTGTGTCTATGCTGCCCCCTGGTTCTGGTGAACCAAGCTTGGGCTAATTGCATGATTTGGCTGTTTGCATACCAAAATGGAGTTCAAATGCTTCTTAGGATAAGTGAACAGTTGGAAGCCAAGTGGAAATTTATCCATTAGCTAAAAAGCTGAATGCACTATAGAATGAAGAAGAGCCGCTCTATTTGATTATTAAGTATTTTGTAATCTGAAACTCTTAAGTTACCAAGAATAAAATGAAAGACCCAGGAGCAGAATGTTTTGTTTTGTTTTGTTTTTTAAATATTGAAAGGAGAGAAGCAACACCACCAGAGAAATTGCCAAGATCTTTTTAGGTCTTTTCTGGACAGCTAGCTGATTTTAAAACAGTGTCTGCTTTGAAAACATTTTCATATGAATGAAAATTTCACTGTTTCCAACTAACTATAATTATCCTAGAACACAGTATTTCTACCTGACTCTTTAAATAATGGAATCCTCAAGTTTTGCCTTTGACTAACTAGCTCTGAGTTTCACAATCCTAATTGGAAATACTTGCCATGAGTATGTTTTAGATTTTTCTATGGAAACTCCTTGGCTCTCTTGGCCTGAACTGTCTTCTCGATGGACCAATCTGTTCCTAAATTAAATCAGTAATTTTTGAATTTGAGTGGGCGTCAGAGTCACTGGAGGGCTTAGGACACAGGTTGCTGGGCCTTCCCCTTGGAGCGTCTAGTTTAAAAAATCTAAGATGAATTTTTTGCATTTCTTAGAGGTTTCCAGGTGCTGCTGCTGGTCCCAGGACCATACTTTTGAGAACCACTGAATTTGGCAATTGCTAATCTCCCTTAACAGCACTAGAAAATCCAATAAGTTTTAATGGAAGCTCTTTTCTCATGATAACTGATCAACTCAAAATAATAAAACCTCTTCCAATTTTGTATTCATCAGAAAACTATCTGATTTCTACTAGAAAGGAGACTTTCCCCAAGTACATTTGTGTAGGGTAGTAGTAGAGTACTTGCAACAACATGGAGAAACCTTGAGGACATTATGGGAAGTGAGATGAGTCAGACAGAGGAAGACAAATACTGTATGATATGATTTACATGTGGAATCTAAACAAGCCAACCCCCTAGGAACAGAATAGAACTGTGGTTACCAGGGGCTGGGGAGTGGGGGCATAGGAAAGACATCGTTTAAGGGTACAAACGTGCAATTAGCAGATCTGTAAGTCTTAGAGATCTAGGGCTCTGTATGGTGAATACAGACAATGATCTTGACTACAATCATCAAACTTGCTAAGAGGTCAGATTGTAAAAAAATGATAACTATGTGACCTGACAGAGGTGCTACCATGGCAATCATAATATGTAAATGTGTCAAATCCACATTAAATTTAACGATGTTATAAGTCAAATAGATCTCAATTAAGAATAAATACCAAAAAATGGTATAGTGATACAACCTTACATGTTGGATTCTGTTTCCAAGAAAAGGGCTAATTGACTATTGAAATTTCTTTTTTCCCCCCAAAGATTTATTTATTTATTTGCTAGAGAGAGAGAGAGAGAGAGAGAGAGAGAGATGAGGAGGGGCAGAGGGAGAGAGTGAGTCTTAAGCAGACTCTGGGCTGAGTGTAGAACCTGACGTGGGGCTTGATCTCATGACCCTGAGACCACGACCTGAGCTGAGCTGAAACCAAGAGTCAGACACTTAACTGACTGCACCACTTAGGCACCTCTGACTGTTGAAATTCCTATTTGTGAGTTTTATTTATCAGCAGAATGAATTTGCTGCTTTATAAATTTACAATAGGCATTCAGGTTGGATACTATTTCCCTTTGATGTTGAGGGAAGGCCGAAGTTAGAACCAAGCACTAGGATGAAAAGAAGTCTGAGGCAAGTGTCAGGGTGGGGAGTTGAGAAGGAGCACAGCAAAGCTGAATTAGAAATTAGCAGTGGAGGCTGTGTGTCTATGAGTGAATGAAACCTGCACCTGTGCGAGTGAATATATGTGGTCCTCTTAGATCCTTTGGTTCCTTTCCTATTTCTTTCCATCAAGGTCTCCACACTGAGGCTACCTGATGGACAAAATCTACTTACAAGAGCATTTTTCAAAATTTAACAGCTCATCAGTGACCTGGGTTTCTTATTAAAATGCAGATTCTGGTTCATTTGGTCTGGGGTGGGGCCTGAGAGTTTGCCTTTCTAGGGAGCTCCCAGGTGATGCCGGCTTGGCAGGTCTGTGTTCACCAGGGCTGGCTTCACGGGTGTGCGCCAGTGCCGTCATGCAGGGCAAAGCCTTAAGGCATCACCTTGCTTTGTTCTGATCTAGCTCCTTGTCTTACAGCCATGCTAGCAGTGTTGGGCTGGCTTGCATAAGGACTGCCGCCTACTAAGCCGGCGGAGTCCTGTTTCTCTCCCTTTGAGTGATCCTGATACTGCCAAGGTCAGAGCCAGAGACTGTCTAGCAAATGCTCTCCTCTGTTTCTCTCCCTTTGAGTGATCCTGATACTGCCAAGGTCAGAGCCAGAGACTGTCTAGCAAATGCTCTCCTCTGTTCTTTTTCAAGTCTCTAAGACAGGCATCATTGTCCCACGCTAAATCATTAGTTTGACTTCACTTTTCGAATGAATCTTATGAACTGGTTTCTGGGTTTTGAAGTCACCTGTGGGTTTTTGGACCTTCCCTGTGACTCTGGGCTACAAAGATGAAAGAGGACAAAGCAGGTGGTGATCTCCATGGCTGTCTTGGAATCACCAGCCGCCTCTAGCCTGGGGAATGGCAGGCCAGCTCTCTTCATTCGCCTAAGTGCAGTCCTTTTCAATGCCTGTCGTATGTCCAGCCCCAGTGAGCTGCTGGCTGGGACAATTTAATACACTTTTTAAAAAGATTTTTTATTTTTATTTATTTGACAGAGAGAGATCACAAGCAGGCAGAGAGGCAGGCAGAGAGAGAGGGGGAAACAGGCTCTCTTCTGAGCAGGGAGCCCGATGCGGGACTCGATCCCAGGACTCTGAGATCATGACCTGAGCCAAAGGCAGAGGCTTAACCCACTGAGCCACTCAGGCGCCCAATTTAATACATTTTTATTGAGCGCCTTATGTGGTTAGGCACCCAAGAGAATGCCAGTCTGGGTTCTCAGGTGGGCGATAACCCAGGAGAAAAACTTGGATGGAAGGGGAATTTGTTTGGGTGAAGCCTGAAAAAAGAGTGTTCTATTGATCAGTGAACAAGCAAGTAAAGAAACATTGCTGGTGTGAAGGCAACGAGGTGGCAGGAATCGGGGTTATCAGGTAAAGTTTCTTCCTTCTGATCCCTTCAGAATCACCCCCCATCCCCCCAACCCCGCGCCCAGTCCCTCAGGGCTTCGGCATCCCTGTCAGGCACAAACAGATCTGGCTGCTTCCATGGGATTTGCAACCTTCACCGACATTTCCTCCAGTCACTATATTCAGTGACGGTGTTTGGCAGCTAGCACCGGCCAAGTTCAAGGCTTTGCCTCACTTTTAGAAAACAAGTATTTCCTAAGCACTGTGTTAGTCTTCATGGAGCATCTCATAAGCCCCTCCCAAGTTATAAATTGTTGTCCTGATTTTACAGATGCAGGAACCAAGGCCTTTCGAGGTTAACTTGTCAGGTTAAACAGCCAGTGAGAGAACCATCATCCAGGCCTAGAAATGCTGACTTCAAGTCCATTGTATTGGCTCCTGGGATTTGTGCCCTTAAAAAAAGGGTTCCTTGATGCTTTGTTCATTTGCAACTTTTATTTTTATTGTCCCTGATGAATGTGCTTTGTAATTTACTTTGGGAAGAGCTTCAAAATTGTTTTAAAAATAAATAAAACGAAGTGACTTTGGGGGACTGACTTTGGAAACTCTCTAGCTTGAATCTAAATATTTTCCTCTCTTATTAGTTAATGCTGTGATGATTTAGTCAAGAAGTGGCTTGGGCACAATTAAGGATTGTCATGCCATCATTAATGTTTAATGCACAGTGTTTGATTTAGGGACTATTATTGTAGTAACTGGACCTCCTGGTCCAAAGTGCCTGGGATTTGAGAGGCAGGCCCACAAAATAGGCCGCATAACTGGGACAATGTTGGGAGGTTTTCATTTGAATGAACCAAAAAAATCAGTGTGTAATCAGTTTTAATTTACCTTTGACTTCTCGTTAAATGTCACCCTCTCTCCCTTCCCTGTTTCATTTTAAAAGAGAATTTCCTTATTTTGTTATTCTTATGGGCTCAGTTTGGAGGACAAAAATATATTCAGTTCCTAGGAAAACTGACAGAAGATACCATTGGGCCAATAGGACAAACAAAACAAGACGAAACAAAACACTGACTTGGAAATCCGGAGTTCTGGCGTCCAATTTCAGCTGTGTGACCTTGAATGAGTAGTCTAACCACTTCTGGCTGCTGATTCTTTACTGCAGAGTGAGAAAGTTAACCTAGCTGCTCTGTGAAGCCTTCTTCAAGTTCTAAGTCCTACTTTGCTGGTATCATTCCTATTAGACAAAAGCATGAAAGTGAATGGACCTGACTCCCTCCCTTCCTTCCTACTTTCCTTTCCTTCCCTCCTCCCTCCCTTCCTTCCTCTCTCCCTTCCTTGCTTCCTTCCTTTTACATTAGTCAACTAAGTTAACTGCTGTTAGAAAAACACCTTAGTGGATTAA
Organism: Ailurus styani; assembly: GCA_002007465.1. Classification (NCBI taxonomy): domain Eukaryota; kingdom Metazoa; phylum Chordata; class Mammalia; order Carnivora; family Ailuridae; genus Ailurus; species Ailurus styani. The sequence goes on from LNAC01000250.1 coordinate 43,133, forward strand.
CAAAATGGAAGTTTCCTTCTTGCTTCTGCAGACTCCAACGCGCTACTTCTGCTGTGTCAGCTCCCCTGGGTATCTCTCCTCCAGGCAGAGCCTCAGGAATCCAAGCGAATTTCAAATAGTGCCTCTGCATCTTCCAGGGTTTCAGAATCCTCTGCAGGAGCCTGGGCAAATCCTCTGCAGGAGCCTGGGCAAATCCTCTGCAGGAGCCTGGGCAGGTGAGTGAAGAGACCATCAGGAGGATCTCTCAGGGCTTTTAGGGGCCAGAGCATCTTCCCTTTGTCATCGCATGTCCCGTGGTTCTACCTAGATGAAGTGAGGCTGGGAAACGTGATCCTCTGTAATCGCCCAGGACGGGATACAAAGGTTTGGTGAGTGCACAGCGTTGTCTCACCCATAGTTCATTCATTTAACGAATATTAATTAAGAGGCTACTTACTATAGGTCAAGTGCTATAGTTGTCACTGGAACGTGACAGACCAATCTCTTATGAATCTTAATTCTAGTGGGGCAAATCATATGTGTGTGTGCAAAATATGTATATATGCAATATATGTGTAGAAAATTCTTAATTCTGAGTTTGAAAATAATATCACAAGGTAACAATAGATTTTTTTTAGAACTTACACACAGAGCAACATTCTCAAGACTTTACGTGCATAGTTGTGTATTTTGTCATTTAACCCATACAGTAACTCAATGAAGTAGATGCTATTATTATTCCCATTTTGCGTATTAGGAAACTGAGGCACGGAGAGATTAAGGCCCTTGTCCAGCCAGGTTCAGACAGCTGGAAGGCAGCAGAGCCAAGCCGCAAATCCAGGTACTTTGATGCCAGTGCCCACACTTTTATCTTTCTACTCTGAAAGCATGTACCTGACTGGTGGAAATGTTCCTCCAGCTGTGACTTCCTTCGTACCCATTTATAATTAATTTGCTGAAAATTAAGGAACCCATCAAAGGGAATATGTGTGAAAGCACTTTATAAACCGGGAAACATTATAACCATAGCATGTTGCTTTCTCAAACCACACTTGGCCTTAAAATCTTTGAAGGCTTCCTGTTGTCTATTGCTTAAAGTTTAAATTCTTTAGACCTTCACCATCTTGCTTCAGTTTCCGTCTTCACTGCTCTTCTTGCCCTGCCACACTAGACAAATCACCTCCCCGGAATATGATCCAAATATTCCCAGCCTTTGGTCTCTCCAGTTTCAGTACACCAATGTCCGGCATCCTGGGCCAGCTCTAGGGTAAATCACCTTTGTGCCCTCTGTATTAGCGGCGTAGATTGGAGTGTTGGGGTCCAGAGCCAACAGCCAAGAAAGAATTCTTGACGTGTCTTTGGTGCAAAAAGGTGATTTTACTAAAGCACGGGGACAGGACCTGTGGGCAGAAAGAGCTGTATTATAAGTGGGAGGAGTGACTGATTAGAAATGAGTTAGGCTATTGATAAGAATGCTTTTTTCTTGTAAATCACTAAGGCGTCTGTAAACTGAGGGAGATTCGAGTCCTGCAGGACAATGATCTCTATTAACCATTTGTTTTTCCCTTCCCTTAATTTTAGGGCAGCTGGGAGCGCCTGAGGAAGGTCACACAGACACCACCTGGGAGGCAGGGGCGGGACGGTTCGAAGTGTCCGCGTCTTCTTTGTCCTCAGCTTGCCTTCTGCTCCCTCATCACTAGCATAGCGTAAGTGCTCAATAAATGCCTGACGAATTAACTCACAGAAAAGTGAGGGGAAGGGAGAGCCATAGATAATACAAAATTTAAGGAGATCAAGGCAGACTCAGTTCCCCCCATGAGATGCAGATAGAAGGGTTTTGCACCAGGAATTTTCCTCGAGAAACTCTTTGTTCTCAGGGGCTGGGAGATGGCAGGAGAACAACAGCAAACAGCGTGGCCATCCCGATTCGGCTAGGACGCTTGGCTTGGCTTATGCCCGGCAAAAAAAAGAAAAAAAAATCTGTTCAAAATGGAGTTATTCCGTAATGTTGTTATTAAGGTAATTGAACCATACCGCAAGACATCTGGAGAAAGGAGCTATGCGTGGAGAAGCTTCCCTTAATTACTTTGCACTGGGGGCCAAGTCTTAGCATACCTTTAAATGAGAGCTAAGGAAATAGGCACACAATTACTCAATGCCCTGAAATGAATACAATGGAAACTTAGAACCCACTGTGGTGGATGCCAGTAGCTGCCCCGCTGCCATTCATTCTCTCGGTGTCTTTGCAAAAAAGGACCTCGGTGCCTTTAGGGTGGTGGCATGTCCGCCCGTGGGGATGGATGGTAGGTCTCAGCCAGTGCCTCCAAACATTTGTCGTGACTTGACACCTGGAAAATGATTAAATTTGCACAGTTCTCTGTACTAACCTGGAGGGGATTTGGAGGCATCAGTATGGGGCTTAGAGAAAACAAATCTATTACATTCTCTTCGTATTATATAATTATGATAAGAAAAATAAAAAATATTTAGAAAGAAATGAATTACTAAATTTGGGTAAAGCTTCCCAATAAAATATTTTCTAATTCTTTTTAAATGAGAAGCTCAAGCTTGCATCTACAAACCTAAATTTTAATAATCAGATTTCAGGGTTGAAATAATTAAGTATAATTTCTCCTGAGTGGGGTTTTTTTTTTTTTTTGGACAATCTCTTCAAATTCATGAAAGTCATCACAATTTTGCTCATACAGATTGGTGACTAAAAAAAAAACTAGAAGCACATTACAGCAATTCAAAACTTGTAATAGTTGAAATGACTTTTTTGAAATCTAACATTCTTTTGACAGATACAGAGTTAAAGTTTTATGTAATAATGTGAATGTATTATAAATCCAAACTTTTCATATCAAGGATCTAAAAATCACGATGAAGCTGTGTTGCAGAACACGTAAATGGGAATGTGTGAGAGCACTCTGTGAACTGGAAACGATTGAAACATGACGTGTTGCTTTCTCAAACCACACTTGGCCTCAGGTAGGTTGGCTGTTACTAAAATGGTACAGCAACAGCGATGGACAGAAGTTTCTGATACAGGGGAAGGCTGAAATTGGGGGTAGTAAACCAGAGTCGGTCCTACTAGGAGCCCCTGTTTGACTTCCCTGATTCCCAACCACAGCTGAGGCTCTGCAGTCTCCTTGGACACCTGCTCTAGAAACCTCTCCGGCAGCCCCCAGACCCCTTGTCCTGTGCACCACTGCAGACTCTGTGGCCAGCTGCTCCAGGGCCTGCCTCCATGGCCAAGCTCAGCACAAGGTCAGCAAGAGCCAGATGCTACTTCCTGTGCTCACCACCTGAAGGGACTATGGGGTATGTCATTGGACACCACTCTTCTCAGACCACCCTGCAAGGTGTTGTGGAAGACCATGTTGGAAGCCAGAGATAACCAGCCAGAAGGCCCTGCTATACCAGGAGATGAGATCCGTTTGATGTGGTTGAACTCTAACCCAGAGGCCTTATGCAGCACAGCACACTAGTTGGGAAGCTTGAGTCTAAGCAGGCATGATGATCTGTTTCCCACTACCGTAGCCTCTTTTAAAGCCAAGAGTGGCCAGATGACCTAATACTGGCCAGTGTGAACACAACTGGGTTGACCAGGGGAGGAAGGGTTCTGGGATAGTTTTCGTTTTCCAAATGAAAAGGACAGCAGGGAGTGTGCCTGGTGTTGATCATTCTGCCTTCTTTCTTCCTTGACTGGGGATGTGCTGTAGAGCATCAGCAGCCATCTTGTGACCAGGAGGTAAGAGGCATGGATAGGTCAAGACTATTGTAGAGCTGCTAGGGCTGACATCATTTCATTTCCAGATCAGTGCCAAGAGTCCTATCTCTAGATTTCCTATAATGTAAGAAAAATAAACCCCTATTTGTTTCAGCCACTGGAAGTCAAGTTGTCCATTATTTGCAGTCAAAAATGTTACTTACACAACCATTTTATTATGTACCTTAGGACATATAGGGAATGAAAAACATTAAATTAGGGTTCTTTATCCATTCATCGGAATATTTAACACTAGGCATTTCCATTTCTAGGCAAATATAATGCTAGCTTTGCAAACTTTCCTTAACCAGAAAGATAGTATGGATGTCCTTCAAACATAGAGCTTGTAGGTCTAGGGAACCACCTCCAATGCATATTCAAGTGTCATAATGTCCCGGTGTGGAGTGAGAATGAGCTGTGTCTGCTTGCATTGGGTGGGGATGTGACATCTCCTTTCCTTCATCAATATGGTAGACACTCAGAACAGTGAAGAAGTCCTTCCAGTGGTTTCTCATGGTAGCTTTAGGAATAGAGCATTAGCTAGACCTTTATTGCTTCCAAGAAACCCTCCCCTGAACTAGCTCAAGCAAAAGAAGAGATTTATCAGATGGACCTTGGGCTATCTGACAGCAAAACCACGCAAGGAAGAGGAGCGTGGCTGTGGTGAACCATTAAGAACTGTTTTCACAGGAAATGACCACTTCTAGAACTCTCTTTCTGCCTCTTGCTTCTGCTTCTGCTGTTTTGACTTTGTTTCTCTCTTGCTGTAGACTGAGTTCCTTTGGGAGCCCGGTTGGCTCCTGCCTTCAGCTCAGGTCATGATCCTGGAGTATCCCGCATCAGGCTCCCTGCTCAGCAGGGGGTCTGCTTCTCCCTCTGACCTCCCCCTCTCATTCTTGCTCTCATTCTCTCTCTCTCTCTCTCTCAAATAAATAAAATCTTAAAAAAAAAAAAATAGATCGAGTTCCCGTACCTGGCAGAAGCTTGGATCCTGGTAGCTCCTAAGCATTGCATCTTTTTGACTCCAAGCTACCAGAGAGAAAGAGAGAGGAGAGACTGACTTTCTAGGTTCCCCATCTAAGTATCTCGTTGCTGAGGCTCACTGTTCTTTGGAAGTTATGGGCAGAGTATTGGACTAAGAAGCTATGGCCAGAGGTCTGGGCCATGGAATCTCATGAAGAAGTCAGATAGTAGAGAGGGGGAGAAATTTCCAGAGAAAGGTGCGGTAGTGGTATTAGGCTGAAATCTGTAGATAGGCACCACAGAAATAATTCCTACTTCACTCCATGTGTGCTTATACTGACAAAGGAGGCGAGTAAGGAACAGAAATCTGTGTTTGCTTAAGGTCATATAGGAAATCAATGGGCAGTTTGGTATTAAAATGAAGAACTATTAATTCTGACTCCAGGTTGTTATATTCTTTTAAGCTCTCATTCTAGTCTTCTTATTATAGCAATTCTCTTGCTTTCTTAGAGGCTTATTGATAAAAACTGCCCTGTTTCCTTGTCACAAAGTCTTCGTTAGTTATTAAAGAACCTGAAGGGAGTTTTAAGGCAAGAGTGTTTCTTAACCTCACTTTGGAGACATTATGCTGACATCCTTACAAAGACACTGCAATCAGGTATGGAGGTTATGTATAAAAAATACATATATAGCAGTGGTCTTTCTTGGAAAGTGTAAGTATAATCAGTCATTTCAAAGCAAGAATGGGAAATCCTGTAAACATGACAAACTAAAATCATTCTCACTCTTTTTGATGGTTAATTTTTATACCAACGGAGCCACAATATCCAGAAAATTTCTTAGCTTGGTAAAATTACTAATTTCTGATGAATATTCTATTTGTTTCAATTCCAAGCTTTCAATAAAACAATAACTGATTAACCACTCACTCATTCAACACACATTTGTTAACATCTACTCTATGCTCAGCTTCACTGAGTTAATCTCCTCACTGTACTTTATTCTCTTGGTATGTTTTAAGGGTAAGCGACTAAATTTCTATGAGTTGTTTGAGACAGAACAATGATTTCCCTTCAGCAATCATTATCTCCTCACTCCCTTTTTGGAAATCCAGTTCCGCCCCTTGAAGTAGGAGCTTTTAAAGTATGTAGCCCCACTTCTCTAGACACAGTTGATTGTGCTAGGATTAAATGCCTGACCCCATCTGGTCAATGAAATGCTCTCTTCTGGGAATTTGGAGTAGAAAGATAGAGGCTGAGTTGATGTTGGGTGTTTGAACTAGAAAACCAAAGATATGCTGGAGGCTGAGGCTGTCATTTTGGAGCAGAAATGATGGGCCCACATGGAAGCGTTAAGTGAGTAAACACACCAGTTTGGAGAGACGGAGAGAAAGGGAGGGAGAGAGAGAGAGAGAAAGAGAGAGAGAGAAGCAGATACAGAATAGAATGAGGAATGATACAGCCCCCCGAGAGAGATAGGCAAGCCAGAGAGATGAGCTATTTAATGACTTTCCAGAGTTGTTGGGATAGTTGCTACAGTATGTTGGTTGGGCTCCCTAAGCTAGCTACCTCTTCCATCCTTAGAAGAAATCCAACTTCACTCAAGCTTCCTTGGTAGGGTTTCTCTCTCTCTCTCTTTTTAAAGATTTTATATATGTATTTGACAGAGAGAAAGACAGCGAGAGAGGGAACATAAGCCAGGAGAGTGGGAAAGGGAGAAGCAGTCTTCCCACTGAGCAGGGAACCCGATGTGGGGCTCCATCCCAGGACTCTGGGATCATGACCTGAGCCGAAGGCAGATGCTTAACAACTGAGCCACCCAGGTGCCCTGGGTTTCTCTTTAAGCAAATTCACTCTTTCTAAGATTGATCAAGCCACCTTAAGTAGAAGAGTGCTCATTTAAGATAATGCAAATATAGTAATAGGAGATAACAGACTTATCCTATGTAAATACAATCATGCTGAGATACTCAGAACAATTTTCTTGCGGATATTAAGGAATTAGAAATGTGAATGTAGGATCTTCCTTTTTTATTCATTTTAAAAAACATGTAGGCAGCTCTCTTTCTGGAAAGTGCAAGTGACTTATAGGGGACCTTTCATAGCCCATTGGGTCTATGTTGATTTATGGAAGATTGCTGACAATGCTGTGATTCAGCTTCCAGTCGGTACAACGAAATATGATACAAGCAAAGACACAGTACCTGACAACATATAAGATGAAACTTAGTGGTTACTAAAAGATTTATGAATTACTTTTCAGGTTTAAATATGACCATTTTCATCATTATTATTATTATGGTTTTTCTGAGTCTACTAGCTACTATTTTTTAGATAATTGATCCCTCCTTTCAGCCATTTTGAAAAACCATCTATAGTTGCCAAAAGATGTAGCTTCTAAAGTGTGCAAGTCTAAACCCAGATTCTATATTTTAAAAATTGATATATTATTTTTTCTCTTTTGAGGCCTAATTTTCATGCCTGTTTTGATAAAATCAGCATTACTGCCATGGGAACAGATCTCACAAAGCGTCTTGTTTTCAATTACTTTGAAAAGGGGGCTCATGGCGCTTTGGAGTTTTATGATCTCATAGTGAAGATACTTAGGTTCCAAACCACAAGACAGGTTGTGCTGATAAAACACTGTTTTTGTTAGATAAGAAAATATGTAATGCAAAATTAAAATGTGATCCAGCAACTAACCAATAACTGACCACAATAGCGAGTATAAGATAAAAGGACATTATGAAGCTCCAGAGACAAAGGGATGAAACATAGAATGGAGATTAGAGCTGTCTATCCTCAAAGTATAAATGTGGGATCATAACAATTTTTTTTAACCAATAGTAATGGCTTTGAAATTGCAAATGAGTGTGGGATGGGCATTAGAAAGACTCTCTCGGGAACTATGAGTGTAGTGAGTGGTCTAAATGTAAATGTAACAGATGGGATTGCCATTAGAACAGCAGTCATCTTCTCCACCCAAATTGTTGTTTCTGTCCCAATTTCAAATATCCTGTCAGGCTATGTGTCAGATGACACATCCTGGTACTTGATTTTAAAATATGACTGTGTGGCCACAGGACCAGGTGTTTGGGTTGGAGTGTTCTGAGATCAAGAAAGAAGACAGAAAGGAAACAGAAGCTTCTCCATTCCCCAAGTGTATATTGTGGGCCCATTGTGTATGACTGTTCTAATCTTGGGTCACGAGGCTGAATGAAACAGAAAATGCCCTTGCTCTTGTGGAGCTTACATTCTACTTAGGGGAGACAGACAATAAAAAAATAACAACTCAATAAAAATTATGTTAGACGTTGGTAAATGCTACAGAAAATAAAGTCTGCACCAGGCAGGTGAGAACGAAGAGTGAAGGTGGTGTAATTTTATATAGGATGGTCAGGAAAGGCTTAAAGAGTTGGGAGGCAGGTGAGGACGTGACGCTGACATTTGGGGGATGAATATTCTGGGTGGAGGGAAATGTTTGAGGAATCTTGAGGATATCAGCGGAGCTGGAGTGGTGGCGGTTGGGGGGGCAGGGTAGAGGGGGAAAATGGTAGGAGATGAGTTCAGGGAATTAATGAGGGTGCAGGCCATGGAGGGCCTTTACAGACTCTGTAGTAAGGAATTTTGTTTTTGCTTTGAACAAGGGGTGAAGTCCTTATAGGCTTTTGAGCAATGGAGGGACATGGTCTGATTTCCCCTTTCAAAGGTTCCCTCTGGCTGCCAGTTAGGAGAGTGTTGCAGTAATCCAGGTGAGAGGTGTTGGTAATTTGGACAGAGCTATAATAGTCAAGTCAGTGATCGATGGGGGTTCAATTCTGGCCATGCTGATGGATCAGACATTGAATGTAAGGGAAAGAGGAGAGTGACTACTAACATTTAATGAAAGAAGCAGAGGGAAAGAAAGTAGAAGGGGAAGGAAGGGAGGGAGATATTTCGAAGAGTGCACACCTACGGGGGCTAAGACTGTGACCTTAGGACTCCAGGATTTGATTGCCTGAGTGGCCAGCATGTGCTTCTTGGCTCCTAGACATCTTGAACATGAACTTATGCTGGCTATTCGTCTTGACTGCTAAAATCTGTTGACCCCAAAGCGAAGTTTAGTTGTGTGGCCAATCCACTGTGAATGTGTTAGACTGGTGGCCTCATTTGGGAAGTTGGATGGAGGAGGCAGTGGGAGCATGGTGGTGGTCTAGGAAGGAGAAAATCTCACCTCCTTCCATCCCTAGAGAATCATGACCCCAAAAAAGCAAGCCTTGATTTACAAGGCAGAAATGAGACCATGTGCAGCATAGATACCATTATCCCCAAACCCGAATTTCATCATACAAAAGTTACATGTATTATTTGCATTTGAGTGCTTTATTATATTGGAATTGCAGTGATATTATTAACATTTGTACAAATGCACAAAATCTTGTCTCCTCTTGCTCAAAAGAGATGTAAAAATCTGACCTAGTTGAACAGTCTTCATGAACTCATTGTCCATTGGTAACAATAAATGTGTTCACGATGCAACAAAAAGCTTAACATAAAATGAACATATTAAATGCTGTAGCAAGTATTTACATGTATGTACTCCCAATTTTTTTCTCCTTCCAGTAAGGAAGGTGGTTGCTTTACAAATAGACAGACAAACATAAATGCTTTGTTGTTTACAATTACAAACAACCCCCCAGTCCAGAACTTAAAGTGACAGCACCTTTTTTTTTTTTTTTTGGGACTTCCTTAGTTAGCACTTACTTTGCACAAGGCTAAACCTTTTTTTTTTTTTTTTAAAGTTCTAGTTTTGGACAATATTTATATTCCAGTTGTCCTAGAACGTTGTGTTTGAACGGAGCCATTTTTCTGGGCCTTTTCAGAAGATCCCAAACCCCATGTCCTCTCCAGGGAGAACGTTTCAAGCTTATCATTTCTCTAAGCCAAACCTCAAAGGCAGGACTCCTCTCTCTGAGGCAGGTATGATTTAGCAGAACGTAGAAGGAAAGAGGGTGAGTAGGTCTTCTCTCCCACTGGCAGGCTGGTCGGGAAGGGCCCCTTCTCTGAAACCCCCTCCATCGCAGCCCGGCTGACACCTTCCATTATCTCCTGTCAATGGCATTGGTATTCTAAAGGAGCCAACTAGAATCGAATGAGCTTATTGTGCATAAGATTTTAACAATATACTTAAAGCTAATTTATTCAGGTTCCACATTCTCAGTCCTGAGGCTAAAATGATTCTCTTTTTTAAAAAATCCTAGAAAGTTCTAAAATAGGAAACTCAAGGTAGGAAATCCTAAATGGCTTATGAAGAGCTTTCTAAATCCTGATTTCTAATGAGCTACGTATCATAAGTTGGTCGAAATACAAGAGCTGATCGTTACTGATTTCCCTCTGATGATAAGCTTGGAAACGTATCAGAGTGCCACTTAAGAATATTAATCTTTTAACAAATGCTGGCAATTTGGCCTTACCCCCCTCTTCAACTTGTGGTAAATAGTTTCTTTTTTTAAAAAATAGACAATTTATAAGGAAAAAAATATATAAACACTCTTTAAGCAATTTGGCTATAAGCATTACATCACTGAAAAACTCCACAAGAAATAGTAAAATATTTGAGCGGACATACACTTTTTCACTTTCACAACATCATGAGCTAGGGTTTTTGTTTTTGTCTTCATTTCTTTGTTTTGGTATTGAATTTTACTGGTAAGTTTATTGCTTCAGTGTCTTCTTGTCCTTTCTCAGATTATCATTGTAAAGTAGAGGTGCTGTCCCTAATTAGGTCACAAGGCAACACTGTATTTTTGAGAGCTAGGAATGAAATAGGGCCGCTGTTACTTCCGCAGTCTCAGAGAGACGACGGCTGGGACCACAGTCCACGTGCACCATGGTGCATAAAAGAGTAAGTCTCCTGGCTCATTCAGGACACTTTGGTTTGGAGGATGAGATAGAAAATACTTAAGTGTAGCTTAGCTGCTGCCTCACATCTGTTGCATAATATAACATTTAAAAAAAAAAAACATGCTATGAATAAAGAGTTAGAGAGTATAAACTGGCTCTTCTCCTTGGTTTTCTCGTAGCAGGCTTCATCTAGGCGGACATGAGGAACATGTCTTTGCTAGGATACTAAGGAACGCACGCACATGTACCTGGTGCAAATATTCTGTAAAGTATTTTAAAGGATGCAGCTAAGAGCCTGAGGGGAAGGGTGGGGAGCTGGAAAGAGGAGCGCAGAAGGCAAGTCTGAGGACAGGGAGGGGCTTTGAGAGAGAACAAGAGAAACAGAGACGGATTGAAAAAGCTAAAGTGCAATTTTAAAATATAAATTATTTTAAAAGCAGAAAAGAGACTCTAAATTGCTACCGTTCGCATAGGCACAGTTTTATTCAAATTTAAATGGGTTGTTTCCTTTTCCTTCTCAGATATACTGCATAATGGAACTTGAATGACTTAAAGCTACTGCACATTGTTTGGGGCAGGACAAAGAGAGCACTGAGGAAGCTGAATCGTGCAAGGCATTCTAGGAAATTGGGGTTGGGCGGAGAGAAGCAGAGATGAAGTTGTTTCTGCTCTTTTACAAGAAAGCTGTTCCAGTTATAGTTATTGATTCCCTTTAGCCAAACTCTGCTTCCTAAAGGAAAGAGCTTACTTTAAAAATTAAAAAAAAGAAAAAAAGAAAAAAGAAATGTTTTAAAAAACCGTGCAGAACATAGATTAAAAAATAACTCACAGAGCAATAAAAATCCTTGAAATTTCTATGCACAGAGATCTAAGCAAAACATTTCCACCAAACGATGGAGAATAGCCATTTGAAACCCTGAAAAATGAAGATATACACAACTAGAGTAGTTTATTATGAACTAATACTTTAAAAACAAGTAGATCCTACAGAAGAATACTGTTCAAATGGAATGTTTCAAAATAACATTTATTAATAAATATCTTATAAAATTCTAAATTAATAGATTCCTGTTCAAATTTTGCTTTGGTCCTTGAATTCCACTGTATACACACATACATACATATATATTTTCTTCGATGGTTTTTATTAACCAAAAAGAAGCACATTCTATCCTAACTGGATGGCTAGTTTGATAGCAGTTACTGACGCTTAAAACTCCCCAGCCAAACACTGGTCTTTCACCGTAGCTGGTTTCCGATTTTAATGGCAAACTCAACTGACACACTAAAATTGACGTAACAGCAACCAAACCCCCTGAACATTCACCACTGATGCCCCTCTGTTCAGAATAGGTGCTGCATTTGATTTCTTTGACCGGCTAGGCTCCAAAGAGCATTTGCTCCAAGTGAGTCACCTGAATTATCACAGTTCATTCAGTGACACCGCAGAAACTGCCGTCTCCCGTGGGCCGTGTGAACACTGGGACTCTCGCACACTGATGTGGAGGTAGGGAGGGGTGAGTGGGGATGTAAAGGGAAAACATCAGCTTAACCCAGACTTTAGAATGAGTACGTTCATCCATGGCTAGGATTTACTCCACCTATCCTGGCATCATACGTTGGGAAATGTCTTAAGAAGAAATACGATGTGGACGCCTCAATTTAGGATCACCTGATAGAAATGCCATCAGGGGTACCTATCCAAGTCAAGTCCCATCACAGAAGGCAGGGGAAGCACTGTAGAAATTTCCAGGTAGGCTGGCAGTGACTTCAAAGGCAGATGCTGCCAATAAAAAAACCCACACACGAATGAGGAGAGGCCGTGTGGCAAGGCCCTTCCCTCCTCAGGATGGGCGCTCTGAAGGTCATTACAATGGCTCCGTGAAGATGCAGGTGGATGGCCCAGGAGTTGAGTGGGAGAGGAGAATGGGGCAGAAAAAAAGATGTTTTCCCAGATCAGCCAAAAATGGAGGGCACAGAGTTTTCAGGCAGACTGATTGTTCTATGGTCTGGTGAAGGCTGGACCTTCCAGTGAAGTACTTAATATTGACAAGCTGAGTGTGGATCTGACCAACGAGCCTTTCTGTTCAAGGTTTCAAGACGCTCTGACAACAGGCTGGCGTCTTCCATTTTACTGTATTTCCACACTGCTAATGAACATACCTAAAGGCTCTAAGTATAACAAGAAGACAGTTTATTCTAATTATACATTGAGGGCCGTTTGCTAACGTGTGTGTGTGTGTGTGTGTGTGTGTGTGTGGTGTTGGTATGCCTGCTTAGCATAAAAAACAGACATAATTGAGCTCTATATAATGCACATCAGTCAAACTGTCAAGTTGCTGAATTAAGAGAACTCAGGCAAGCTCTTCACTACAGAGGCTTTCAGCTTAACAACTAAATATTCAATCAAGAGGTGGAACAGAAATAAAGTAAACCATAATTTTAGTGACAGCCCACTCCCTGGACATTCTGATATTACCAGTGGATTTTTAAAAAATCCATTTCATTAAGTGCTATGCATGCAGTAAAGAAAGAAAAGTTTTTGTTTACTTAAAGCGAAAAATAAGAAAAATATTAAAAAATTTAAAACCCAAGCAAACATTTCAATGAGTTCTTTTTCTTTTTTAAAGAGACACATATGTGGTCCTAGAAAGGAGCTTTGAAAAAATTAAATTTAGTATCAGAATACAGATATATCTTAAATATTTCTTAGGAAGCCAGTTAGGTTCAACTATTCCGCTGTTACTGCTGGGATGCAAAACAAAACAACTATGAATTCAGTATTTAAAATACTTTAAAAAAAAGATACATTTGTCTAAAATATAATAGAATATCCTTCGCATTTTTCTTTTTTCCTTTTCTTTTTTAAAAATTTGTGTGTGTGTGTGTGTGTGTGTGTGTGTGTGTTTTGTTTCATTTTTGCTTTTGTTTTGATTTCTAGATCACATAGCCAGTCATGAGTTTCCCTGGACACTCAAAACTTTCTTTTGAAAGCACTGCACACGTTAAAAAAAAATTGTTGATAAATACTGATTTGAAAATTAAGTTTTTAGATAAAACTGAAACTAGTTATACAAATCATGCTTCATGACCCTCATAGTTCTTTTCTCCAAAATAGATTCTTATGCTCTAGTGAGAGATAAACACGTAGACACACACCCATACATGTCTTTCCCTTTCCTGAATTCTTATAAAATCTACACCTTTTGTAAAATACTATTATTTTAAATCACACACACACACTCTCTCTCTCTCTCTCTCTCATGTTAGGAGGTCAAGCATTCAAATGGAGATGAAACACCAGCACCTGTCTAGACTGCTAGAGGGAAACATTAGCCCCTGTTACTTGCGAGATGTGATATTAAAACATTAACACAGTAGAATGGCTTGTTGCAAGGAGGCACAACTGTGGTTCGGGACTATCTGCTTTCCATAATGGGCAAGTCGATGAAAGTTGTTGGAAATATAAATCAGAATTATTCAGAAGAGTGGAGTAGCCACATCCATGGGATTCTTTCAGCAGCCAAAGAAGGCGTTGGCTGTTCTGGGAGGGCTGAAAGCACCCCTGTGGAATCATTAGGGTTTCTTTCTCTCTCTGTTCCTCCAGTGGTATGTCTACTTTCACCCACCAGAACAGCAAAGCCAGTTTCATAGGCTTAAGAAAAAAAAAAAAAATAAATCTTAGTCTCTTAGCAGCTGATGATTGAACAATGTAATCTGTGTAGTGAATAGAGCCCTTCTGAATTATTATATAGCATATGGATTTTCAACCTTAGAGACAGGCCATATAAAACCAGTTGTGATTCGAGGGTGTGATGTTATAGCCCACATCATAATCTGGACCTTCACAATCAAGGCTTGCAAGGCTCCCTTCCCTGGTGTCTCCACAGCTGGCATTCAACACTGCCTCACCTATGGCTAAGCCACCTTTTATTTGCTCTGATTATTAAAAACATTAAATCAGGCACATTAAACATCTCCTGCTTACCATTTTGAAAAAGCAAGAGGTGAATGAACTCCAGCTGTGGGTCACGGGCAAGGAAAGCAATGGCTAGATCCATATTTTTGAGATTTGTTTTTTGTTGTTGTTGTTCCCTTTAAGCATTATTTTCTTCTTTACCTGCAATGCTAAAGGGGAAAACATAAAACAGAAGAAAGTAAAAATGAAGAGTTCATGGGGAGCCTGGGGAAAAGTGGAAATGGAAAGGAAGATTGGAGGAGATCAGAGGATAATTTGAGGAAGTGGACCAAGGGGAGGAGGAGAGGGGGTGAGATGCTCGGCGGCTTTATTCGGACATCAACGGATTTTATGATTTTTTTATAGGAAGATACTAAATTATGGAAAAGGCTCTGTGTTTATCTGGAATTCTGGTGACATCACAGCGCAAATGCGACATGTGTTACGATGTCATCAGACTCACCACCCAGTTACCCCGCATCTGTTTACGTGACATCTAGGTATGCCTCATTTTGGCTAAAAGCTGCGGTTTAACAAGGTTCAATGTTTCAGGCAAAGGGTTGGACTGATAAGAATGAAACCATGTCTATATACAGAAAGAGTTCAGTTTATAAACAAGTTAACTGGTACCAGAAAATTGGAGAAAAGCACCAAAGCATTTCCCAAGCTGATAGATTAATTAATTGCATAACTCCCTTTTTTTCTTATATAACTAAGTATAAAAGACGACATTTCCATAATAACTATAAAAATGAAAGCCAGTCTCTGAAGGGCTGAGGAGTCTTCCAGGTCTGAGTTAATTCTAAAAATGCCCTTAAAAGAAAGGACGCATGATATGCGACAGCTCTTCTTGGAGGCAAGGTCTGACCCACCGGCAGATTTTAAAGGATGGGGTTCAGGTCTGTTCTGTGAGTGGTAAGCTGACTGAGGGTGGAGCTTCCCACCACCTCGCTCACGGCGGAGGAAGTGGTGATGGTATTGTGTTGGATGACCTGCTGCTGAGAGCAAGCTGGGACAGGGCTGGCAGGAGGGCTGCTCTCCGGACCTAGGAGAAAGCACATACACACACACACCAATATAGCTCTTCTTGGGTGGACCTGCGGGCTACTCAGGGAAACATTACTACACGTTTACTAGAAATAGAAGAGTTTCACACATTTGTTCCTGGATGTTAATTTCAAAACTTTATTTTAAACTGTAGTCAAAAGCTATGCCTTCCCACTTTATAGCTACAAGCAAAGCCATGCTTTCTATACCAGCGACATGATTTCATGTGTTCGAGTCTTGGGATGTAAACTTCCCCATGTTTGTATCTTCAAATAGCCATCCATATATCAAATGTGGAAAAATACTCACATGTGGTGGGAGAATCTGTGTTGCTCAATCTAAAAAATTATTTGAAAATAAATTGACCTTCAGCCATGAATCCCTGCTCCTCCCACCATCCCCCACTCAGCTAGCATTTAACTTATTGACATTTCAGATGCAGAAACTGGGGTCTAGAAAAAGGGATTCACTTTACTTATCGGAAAACTAAGACCAGGTCACTAGCTTTTCAGCCCAGTGAATAACAGGCAGCATACCTTAAGGCATTGGATGTGATTCACCCAAGGCCTCTACCCCAGGCCCTGGATTTCTCTGGAAGATGGCTAGCCCAGTGGTAGTTGGGCTCCCGCAAGCTATTTTCCTACTGGCTGCAGAACTGGAATTCAGTAGGATTTTACAGTGTGAAATGCCAGGGAAAGTCTAGCCAGAAATTATCGGGAGGTGGTGGGCATGGGGATGGGGTCAGAAAAGAAGGACCCCCCCCCCAGTGCAATAGTCTGGCAGCCACTGAAGAGTTCTGGTATGAAATCTGCTGGGGCGTGCAATCTACACTTTACTTTTGCTCTTTCAATAAAATCCAATGCAAAATTGGTGGCAAAAAAATTGGACACTAAGAAAAGAAAAAAAGTCAATGACTTACTTAGATATCCTTGTGATTCTTTCTGCATGGCTGTTATTGGACAGTCTTTATGCGTTAACAACAACTGTTTCAGCTGTGCCACCTCATTTTTCAACATGGACACTTCATTCTGGAAAGAGACATATCAAAGACGTGTTGAAAGGACCAGAGAGTACAAGTCCCCATGCATTTTCAACGGTGATACTGGCAAACTTTTCTATTGTGTCTGAATGACATTAAGGATAATATTTAACGGGATTCACCTGAAAATGTAGCTTCCCTTTAATTTGGTCCTCACATTTACCAGAGACTTCTTGAAAAGACCAGATTTTAACTCAAGAGCTGAATTCTATTAAAAATCCAAAGCACACCATTTAGGTGGTGGACTC
The DNA here is from genome assembly GCA_002007465.1 of Ailurus styani. Classification (NCBI taxonomy): domain Eukaryota; kingdom Metazoa; phylum Chordata; class Mammalia; order Carnivora; family Ailuridae; genus Ailurus; species Ailurus styani. The sequence continues at coordinate 60,021 of LNAC01000250.1, forward strand.
TGGAGCCAGGTGACGTGGGTGGGAATCTCCACTCGACACTTACGGGGTGACCCTAGGCAGGAAACATAAGCCAGCTGAATTTCAGAGACTTTGCTTATAGCTGGGGATCAAACCTGAATAAAGTTCCTTGAGTTGTTGTGAGGACTAAATGAGGCAATAGATGTAAAACGCTGAGGATATTGCCTAGTACATACTGAGCAATCAGTGAATTTAGCTCCTCATAATAATCATCTTCACACTGATAAGCTCAGGTTATGTGAAGAAAGTGAATGTTGCACATGCATTGGGAAGCACTGAGTGGCAGAATTAGTGGCTTCAGACTGAAATGTCCTCAGAATAAGCCAACTGATCTACCATCAGATTTCCCAAAAGAATTGTCAAATGGGCTATAGTTCAACAGAGCACATCCCTGTCTGATGTCTGCTTAATAGAAGGCATGGAAGCACATGAAACAAATGTTGATCCTCTCCTGGTGGGATGAGGTCAGCCCTGGGAGGTGAGGGGCAATGAAGTTTTGGCTACAGTTAAATTAATTTGATTGGTTCATTAACTATTTTGGCTAATTTCAGTCTATAAACTTTCTCTGCCATCAATATCAGAGCGTTGTGGATTGCATATGTGTGTGTGTGTGTGTGTGTGTGTGTGTGTTTCTTATTTACTTAGATAAGTGCCTCAAATCTCCACTTTATGTAGTAATTCACAAAGACCGATTCATAGCTTTGTAGAATAATGTACTTGGCAGCGCTGTCTACAAATATGAATGTAGAATAGATTGGTTGGTTCTAAGGTGCTTCCACTTGATAAAAGTAAACTGTAAACATAGCACTATCTCAAAAAAGCCATTTTATAGTTGTGATAAATATTAACCTCCCTCTGGCCAATGTTCATTTGTAGCTGCCAGACATTGTACTCCACATGTGGGAGACTTTAAAAAAACATGCACACAGAAAAGGGTGTTTTAACATTGCTGTCATTAAGTTGTATCTACACTTTCATTATGAACTTGGCTTTTCAGGCATGCAATTATCACCTAAAAAAGTAAAAAAGTCTGGGATTCCAAAAATTAAAAAAAAATTTTTTGAGACTTGTTTTAAAGACTACCTCACATTTCCAAATTCATTTTCAAAATATAAGTAATCAAATGTTGAGTAACATAAATACCAAAATAGTAAGAATCTCATCTATAAAAGCTTTTCTCTTCTCCAAATTTTACAAAATAAAAATGCCTTATCTGAGAAATTAGCATTAATGACAAATAAATCACTTAACTGCTCTTAATCTGAAAACATTCAGGAGGATGTGACCTGCATCTCCCACCTCCAAAGGAGTGTGAGGGGTAAGGGGTCCTGTCAAAGCCAAAAATGACCCTTGTCAATTCTGGGGTTAGTAGGACAACTCTATTTATAGGACAACTTATTGTAGCCTTAAATACTAATTCTTTCCTCTTTGATTTTTTGCCCATTTAAATTCAGACAGCCTTCCTTGCTCTTTCCAGATTCCCTCTGCTTAAAATGGCATGTGTAAAAGAAAGTTACTTTCATACTGTTAAATAGAAGGTAACCCCTGGTTAAAACAAAACAGGGACTCCTGGGTGGCTCAGTTGTTAAGTGTCTGCCTTGGGCTCAGGTCATGATCTCAGGGTCCTGGGATCGAGCCCTGCATCGGGCTCCCTGCCCAGAGGGGAGCCTGCTTTTCCCTCTGCTCGTGCTCTCTCTCTCTGGCAAATAAATAAATAAATAGAGCTTTAAAACAAAACAAACAAAAACAAAATGAAAGTGGGGAAAAAGAAAACTAATATATTTGGCCTCAAAATGAAATGTCATATTATTTACATCTGCATTATAGATAGAGTACTTTTCTAAAATCACAACTGCTGAGACACCTGCACCCTAAGCTCTGCTACAGATAAGGCAGACAATCGTTCTTAGAAAATGGAGTCAAGCTCCAATTTTTACTAAATCCTCCCACACTCTTCGTCTGCGACCTAGGAAACAACAAATAAGGAAAGTATATAAAGTAAAACAAAACAAGATTCTCTTGCTTTCTTACACTTCTAGAAGGAAAAAAAAAAAAAAAACCCACCTGGTGGCCATCTTGGAGAGGTTGGTTTTAGTCTCTGTTTCTCCCCCAACTATGTCCTGCTCCATCCCACCTTTCTAGGCAGTGTTTGATCTCCTAGGCACAAAGTGTTCAAGGCCCCTTCCTTAAAAAAACACTCTGAATTCCGTTCTTTGGGCTTCTACAATCACAAGGAGCTAACTGCCTACAGTACTTGGCACACCCCAAATTGTTTCATAAGAAAGATTTTGCTTCCGGGAGAGTCCACAAGAAAACAGCACCAATCACTGCTATGAACAGCATATGTGGTGTCTTGGCCTCTAACCAAAGCCCCATACAAAATAGATGACTTGAGTGGCACTTTTTGTCTATGGATAGCAAAGCACTTTAGTGCTTCATAAGTATAGGAACTGAGAACCTGGGAGTTCGAGAGTCTGTAAAAGTATAGGAACAGGCAGACTACTGTGATAACTGATCATCATTTAAAGATGTATGTGAATAAGGACGCATTTCTTAATATAATGTGTTAATACTTATGTTAGTTATCTTACAGTTGGAAAACGAATGCCAGCTAATATTCTCCCTAAAGAACCCTAAGCCTTTTGTTTAGATCACACACACATAATTACGATGCTGATAAGGAGAAAATATAAGTCTAATGGCCACAGAAGCAACAGAAATTCATGGGGCAGCTTCCAGCAGGAAAAAGAACTCTCAACAGGAGTTTCAGAATAACACTGTTTGGCCTCCCTAGTGGCCACACCGAACTAAAGCAAGATGGCGGGCCTAGTTCCCTAGTTCCCGCCAGCAACATAGTTGTTTATTCTTTGACTGTCTCTGTTTTGCCTTCTATGGAGAAAGCTAGCTACCTAATAATTGAATGAAGGACTCGATCTTTATTTATTCATTAATTAACTACTTTTGGTATTCTCAGATAGGCTTGTATATCAAGTCTCGCATTTCCCCAGGGAGCCAGTTCTAATACCTTTTGTGCTTCCAAATCTTATCAGGGCAGATTCTAAAGCTCTATCTACAGTTTCTGTGTGGCATACCTCTCATCCCTGTGTGGGCCCATAGTGTTGAGACAGCCTGTCGAGCCTCCATCAGATTCCACAAGGGAGACTTTGGATTAAGAAAGGTCGAGAACCACTGCCCTAGAGAAAGCAGGGGGACTGTGGGCCATGCGCATGCACAATCATCTTCAAGTCTCCACACTGACTGACACAGGAGAGGCCAGACTGTATTTTAAATAAAAATCCCTTTCAAGGGAACACAAATGGAATCACCTTGAATTCATTTTGGAAGAGAACCACCAGATAGCAAATGTTTCAAAATGCATGAAAGAAAAAAAAATTGTTGCCTGCAGCTCTAGTAGGGAATTAAAAACCAGGCCTTCTGGAGGAGGTTTCTTACTCTGAATTACCTTGCTTTATGAATTGAGGCAAATCACCAGGTTTGTTTTTTGTTTTTTGTTTTTTTTTTTACTCCCCTGCATGGGTTACAGTACTCGTTCTAGGTCTTCGTATAGAGGTACTTTACAAACAACTAGTATTAATAATCAGGTATGAATTATCCTACTGAAATAAGCCCTTCATTTTTTTTCATTTTTTGAACCTTGTGCGGGTTAGCTACTCTAAAGCAGTTAGCCACTGAGACAGGGGCTGTTGGCTGCTAGACGCGGTTGGATTAATCTGTTCTTTAACCCATAAGGTTGTCTCGGGGATGAAGTAGCGCCCCTATAGAGACATTCAACACTATAATAACATACTTTAAACAAGTACTCCAAGAAGTCCCTAATAGCTGCATTTGGAGTTTTTGGCTTTGGGGATGTCATTTTGTTAATATGAGAAACCCAGAATGCTTTTTGATGCAAGCAGTAATCTGTGCCAAAAAAATAATTATCAAAATGGGCCCTACAATATAGCCCCTCCCTGCTTATTTTTTCTTTTTTGTAGATTAGCTGAGGCCAGGTTTGGTTCATGCTAAAGCAAAGAACTTTCAATTTGTAAGGCAACAGTTCCCATCTGGCCTATTCTCTTGCCAAGTCCCAAACCTGGGCTCATGTGTCTAAAATTTCAGCAGCGACTTAGGCCATGTGTCTTTGCACTAAAAAAGAAAAGCAATTATTTCCGTGGGTGACCAGATGATTTCCATATCGTCTACTGCACACAAACAATCCACTGAACGCCACATCAGTCATTGATGAATTCAGAGCTGATCTTAGCTACTCTGTCAGAGAAAACAGCATGTGGGTTCCATTCGTTTAAGAATTCTCTACAATGAAAGATCCTAGAGCAGTGGGTTGGGTCAAGAGAAGACTTGCTTGCATCCTCATCCTACTCTGTGCTATCTGTGTGACTTTTGGGAAGACTCCTCATGCCCTCCCCGGCCTCAGTTTCTCCCTATATAAAAATGTCAGATCGGGTGCTTTCTGATATTTCCCTCAATTCCTATATCTGTGTTGACCTCTTGGGTACGGATTTGTTGTGAGACAAGGAAATGAAGTCTGGGAGTTTAATTTTGTTTTCTTAGGTCTGATTTTTTTCCAATCTGAAACTCTGCAGCCCAGCTAAAAGGTTCTATGCTGAAAAACAACCCAGAAGTGGCAGCTGGCCATCCAGACCTTGGATATTCCATTTGGCTAGAGTTTGTTTGCTTAGCACCTTCCATTTCTGTTTACTTAAAATTTGGCTCACTGGACCAGCCTCAAGAGAGACACCTTTTTCTTTTGACAAAGGTCCAGTAGGAGGGAAAGGGTCATTCAAAGGTAGCAGAAGCTGCGTATCCTCTCCAGCATCACGAGGTATGATGCGGAGCACTGATCATCACCGAAAACACGGAACGGCTGTGGTTTCGGTCGCTCTGAAGCAAAGCGGTGGTTGGAAAACACAAAGAGGTTAGTCTTTTCAGAGACTGTCCCTTCCTTGGACACTCCTTTAACAACCAAGAATACTGGTGCCTGTTGACTGGCCCAAATGGAACCCCCCCCCCCCGTTTTCGGGGGTTAGAATTCTAGTATCTTCTTTTCCCTAGCCATGGATGGTTCTAAAGAGCAGTAAAAATTAATGGATTTGGGTCTTGTGAAGGGTAAATTGACCTTATGTGTTTTGTAAGAGCAATGACATAGAGACATATGCCAAATCATGAACATGTCTGACCGCAAGGTAGGCCAGCATCTTCACTTTTCCTGGATCTCTGCAAGAACTCTTTCTGTTTTCAAGCTCCAGCACCACAGCCAATATGCTGAAATACTTCTGTAAGGACTCATTTTAGTTAAAACCAATTTAAACATTTGTGGGCATCTGATATGTGCCAGGGGCTATTTATGCCTCCTTCATTCAAGACAGTGGTTCTCAATCAGTAGGGCTGATTTCACCCCCACAGGGGAGATCGGACAATGCGTGGAGACTTTTCGGTTGTCACAACTTGGGGGTGGGGTAGAGGGGGCTACTCATATTTAGTGGGTAGAGGTCAAGGATACTACTAACTATCTACCATGAACAGGATACCATGGAGAATTATCAAGCCCCAAATTCAGCAGTGCCAAGACTGAGAAATCCTGGCCATTTTCATGGTCCTCTCGCAAACCTCGGAACTGGTAGCAAATTCCAGGGACTCCCCCACTTTGGTCATTGCAGAGCCAGTGCCTGTAATATTTGCTAGATCCACATGTACCAGAGTTTTATTGACTTAACGTGTTTGTACAAATTAACTCATTATTTAATATTTTAGCCTCATCCTTACCAAGAGAATCTGTGAGATTGAAGGTCTGATGTTCTAATTACATTTTTCAATACACATAAAAATAAAAACACGATTACTCCGAATATTAAAAGTGTTTACCATCCTCTACGTAAAAGCATCTCACATACCACTGTGGCTATGGCTGGAATTACAGATTTTCAAGCTGCTACGGCTTTCCAGAGAGTCCAGCCATCCCACTGTGGCTTGACTCCCTTCAATCGCATCCTGGCCAAGTGGTCAGGTAGCCAGTGCCTGGACGCTCCAGAGATGGGGAACCCCTTCGCTTATTCAACAAGCAGATATTGAGGATAAACACTCACGGACTCAGCAGGTTAGCTTGACACTGTACTAGAAAAAGGGGGTAGGATGTAGGGGGAGAGGGCAATAAAACAAGGCACAGCCCCCGCGTTCATGCACATAGAAGCCACAGGGAGGACTTACTATCGTACTTCTCCCATATGTGCTATATATGTTTCCCAGATTCTCTCTCTTGTCTACCACAAAAAGGATGAGAAATTTAGGGGGAAACGTGAACATCCATTTGCAGTCCATGCATAACCCAAACTTTCTTTACACATTTTCAATTTATACATTGGCTGCCCCAAGGTCATTTCCTTTGAATGCATGGAATATGCAAATGCTTTGGGGAGTCGGCACCCCTAGTGCTCCTTTCTAAGGAGCACATAGAACCAGGTGGGGGAAGGGAAAGTGACCTACAAACTACTAAGGTACAGATCTTCCCTATTTGGGGCAATCTTCCCCCCCCTTCCTTCTCCTCTTCGGCCTTTCTCTCTGCTCCTAGAAACACTGGGCTGTAATCTCTAACTCTTAGTGCCCTCCCAACATGCCTGCCACATAATCTATTTAGTTGCTCTTTTTCTGTTGGTGGAGGGGGCATCCGTGGAAGTTTCATTTGTACAGCATGAAGTCTGCCTCAGAGGCCCTGCTACTAGACTTTTCTCCCCTTCTCTCAAATGCTCCCTGAATCGGCCTTGTTAGAAAAATGTCCCCCATTGAGCCACCCACGAAAGGGAAAAACCCTACAAGATTCAAATCTTGTTGAGCTTGAAAATTAGATGGGAACGTGTCTTTTCTTATAGAGCAAAATAACAACTATAAACGTTCCTTTCTTCCATGAAACCAAAATAGAGGTAATCTAGTGGGAGTCAAAGCTACCCCCTCCCTGGTGACTATAAAGAACTACCCGTGGGGCTGAAGATTTATTCTGTGCTAGACACTGGGAAAGCTGCTTTGTAGACATGAGTTCACTTATGACTCCCAACGACTCTATGAAGATATTATTCCCATTTCGTAGATGAGGAGACTGAGGGCCAGGGAGGTTAAACACAACTAATTGCTGAATAAGAGTGTGAACCTCCGTCTGACCAAAGCCTGTGCTCTCAGCCCTATAACTCAGTTGGGCAGGTCCTCCCTCCTGAGAGCTCTGTAGGCAGGTTGGTTTCAAACCGAATGCTTATTTTGTTTTGTACCGGGTCCCGGAGTGAATAAAGCTTGGGGAGTAAGCCTGTAGCTGCTCTGTGGGCGAATGTGCAGTAGTACTGCTTAGGTCAACAAGCGCCCGCCGGGGGCAGGAAATGCCAACCGTACACAGGGCCTTTGAGTCCCGAGGAAAGAGACAGCGGCCTGCACCTGAAGCTGCATGTTTGTCTGGGTGAGTTCTTCTGCTTTCTTTTCCAGTGACATCACCCAGACCTTCCTCTTCTGTCTGCAGCGGGTGGCAGCTGCCCGGTTCCGTTCCAGAAATTTCCTCCGCCTCTCGTCGGGATCCTCGTCCACCACCCTTCGCCGGCGCCCCCCTGTGGGCTGGGGCGGCTGTATTGTCTGGGTTGGCTGCATCTGTTGTGTCGCTGGTGAGACCTGCTGGGCGCGAGAGGGAGGAGGGTGAAGGGGACAGAGAAGGAACATGCTGGGTGAGAGAGGAAACCCAAGCTGGTGCTGGAATGCAAAGCACAGAGTCGATTGCTTCAGTAAGCAGATCGAACTTGTTTTCTAAGAACGAAGTCAACAGTGAAATCATGCTCATGAAAAGAAAAAGCATTGCTGAACTATCTTCTGTGATATTTTGGCAAGACGTAGACACGACTTGTGAAACAGAGTCAAATAGATTTTTCCCTGACAGGCATTTGGCTGAATCATGGCAGAGGAAACATTTTTTTTTTCTCCTTAAAATGTTAAACATGTTTTATTTAAGGTGCATTTTATAAAGGTTTGACGTGCCAACGCAGGGCTGCAGGTGAAAACAGAGATCAGGACTATTGTGTCATAATATTGATGCATCTTCTGTCATCTGCAGAAAACTCCTTCTGGGCAGGTTGTGAGCTTCTGTTCTCCTGGTGTTAAAACTGTGTTCCTAGAACACACCTCTGGGACATCATCACCACTGTGACTCCCACTGAAAGAACCCTCTAAAGCCCAAAAAGCAGCTGAAATCCTATTTTCTCCATTTCAGAGCTCTTAATGCAAAGGGCCTAGCTGGACCTGCGAATTCCAGATGGGTCCATCTGCTTCTTGGAGCTCTGCCAGAGACAGGCCTCTCCAAGGGGCTAGAAGCAGGGCCTATGCGAGGGATGCCCAGAGCAGCCCCGAGCCCTGTAACACACCTTGTCTGTGCTCCAGGGAGAGATGGCTGGGAGTCACCACATACTTACATTGTAAGGAAATCCTAGGAGTGGCAAAGAATTGAATTAAAACGTTTTACTATACTCATAGATTCCTTCTAAGAACTGCAAGGGGCTCAGCAGTATCTAAAGTTTTGGAGACTCCTGCCCATACAGCTTTATTTCCCTTCATGAGGCAGACACAAAGCAGTGAGAGAAATTTCCACGACGGACTTTTTATGCGTCTGGACACCTAATGCCTTCCCTAATGCACCACACTCCTTTCCCCTTTCTTCACTCTCAATAAAGGGTGGATTTTTTTTTTCCCTTCTCATTTCTTAGTCACTCAGACTTATGGCTGTAATATCTATAAAGTTGTTTTACAAGAGACATTTAACCTATAGAAATAACAGGCAAAAAAAAAGTGTTTAAAAGAAAGTAACCTCTCTTACCACATTCCAATTCTATGATTGAAATCAACCAGAATGACTCTAATTGCACCAATCATGGCTACTGGTTGACATCGGCTGACTGAAAGTGATATATTTTAATCCTAAACTCTATCAAAGCGAATATGACTCACTGTAAAAGAATCAGGCTCAGGACTGAAGCTGGATTGCATCTTGGTAATTTTATTTAAACCAGAGACATTTCCTAAAACTGCTTATTGGTGACTTCTTTCCTCCCAATCACAGAGAAATAACAAAATGAATTAACTGTTGAAGGTCTTACTCACCAGAGTGGCTGGTGAGGATGTAATCCTCGTTACTGGCAAAGATTTAGCCCTTTTCATTTCAGATGTTAGCTGCTGAGCTAACTACCTCAAAGCAAAGAATTAGGAAGGAAACTGCGAACTTGGCTATTTTTGCCCGTACATTTCTTTTCAAGAATTCGCGATGTCTAATTGCCAGCCCTGGACAAGATTCTCAAGCAGGCAAAACTGGGTTTGGATGTCCACTGCCAAGACCTCGCATTCCATACTGTATTCTCCCACCCCAACTTCACGCAGCCTTTATCTCTGACACTTCTCCTGTGGCTTTTCCCAAGGGGGTGAGTTATGTGGTGGTTTCAGGCTCAGTCCAGGTTCAGGGTTCAAAGTGGAGTTTGGATAAGAGGAATTCCTTGTGACTGAGGAGTGGCACTAGGACTCTGAAAGCACATCCATACGTGCAAGAGAATCTAAGAAGCCAGGAGGAAGTGCAAATGCAACCCTAAGACCAGAATTTATGTCCCCGGTAATTCTCATTACTTATTTTATTTTTAAAATAGAATTCTGTTGGCATAGAGGCTCTGAAGCTTTCGATAAATAATGAATTGTTATTTCATAAGGACAAATTTATTACAAGTCATATTAGAATCTCACAGTCAGGGGGGCCTTAATAAACTTCTGTTCCTAATGCTCTAATCATCGTATGCTTAAGCAATATGACAAGATCTCAGTAATCAGCCAAGTTCATACGATTTTAGAGTGGCGTTTTGAGTACTATCTGAATGATCTTGTTCAAATCTTAACAAGAGCAACCTGTACTCTTTCTGTTTAGTATGGGATTAAAAAGCAACTGTTTGTGCAGCTAATTATAATAGCAATTAACTAATTGCACATACAATTGGCCACTTACTGACTTGAAATGGAGGGCAATTGGCTAATTGGTAATTAGCTAATGAATGGCTTTTATATTCAACTAACAGTTAAACTTGTCTGTGAAGTAACTAGCTGACAAGGCAACCAAAGCTCGATGCTATCCTCTTCCTTAATAAAACAAGTACACATGTGAATTTACTTGCCTATCTTTGCACTTCTAGTTTTCTTTGTCCCTTCTAACGGTCTCCACGTCCTACTAGGGCATTTGACTAAAAAGGTGCTTCGGATGGCATTTTTATCGCTGAACTACTTGCTAAATGTCTATCATATTATTTCAGTTCGGGAATTAATCATGGCTAACACGTATTGATTCCTGTGCCAAGGGCTTTACAGACATTCTCTTAATACTCCTAAAAGTCTATGAGTTTTGTCTATTATTACCCCATTTTGCAAATGGACCACTGAGGCTTAGGGAGTTCAGTTGACCGACCAGTCACACAGCAAATTAGGTGGGGAAAGAATTTACAGATCTCTCACTCCAAAGCCTGCACTCTTCCTTGCCATAGAGAACTCCTCTAACTACCTTTGTAAAAGTGAGCCGACCTAATGAATTAAACTTATCTGTTGAACAGATCAGAGAGTTGCTTGTGAATGACCCATTTTGTGGGTGCCATCCAAGTTTGGTGTGTGTTAGAGAAGGTTCTAAAGCTTCCAATCTGCCTTGGGTGAGGTCTGGAGGCAGACGATGGAGGAGATGGTGAATAAGTGTTACTTGGCGATTCCCAGCTTCCAACACCGCACTGACCCAACTGGTTGGAACCTGGCAGTGTGGAATGGGTGGAGGGGACTAACAGAGGTCATCCTGCTTGAAGATCCAAAGTGTCTAGGGCTAGCCATGCTCCTAGACATGCCCTTCATCCACTTATGAAAACTCACTCGGGTACATGGACCCGCCTCTCTTCTTGGGCTAGGTGACATAACGTCTGCCTGGTCCCCCAACCCTCTTTCAGTTGCGTCTAAATGCTGGCTTTCGTTCTAGCCACTTCTGGTGACTCTCCACCCCTGGGATTTGGCCTTTCTCTAGAACCAATCATCTACAGAGCTTGGCTCTCTGACGGCTCCCTCCAACGCATTTCACACTAGGTGGCATGAGTCACCTCTCTTCCTCATTTACACAGCACCCTATGCCCTATCATCCATTACCCAGCTTCTTTGTCTGCCTAGAACTGTTATTCTTTAGCTTTTTAGCATTTAGTGTTATCCAGAAGACTGTCCATCGTACTTAACTTCCATTTTAGAGGTGCCACAATTGAGTCTTTACATTATAAAGCACTACAGTTAAAAGCATGGCAAGGATTAACTTATTTTCCTCATTCTTTATTCACATCTTTCTTCAGATGCTTCAATTCTTCCTAATCCTCCCATCAATATTAATTTTTTTAGAGATACCTTTGTAACTCACTGCAAAACAAAAACAATAAACAGACTTTGGAGAACTTGAAGTTTACATTTTCCCCCAGAGACTAGACCTGATAGATCTACCATATTATTTCTAGAAACTAGGATCTAGGAGGGTGGTCTTACAGGTCACCATTCCCTCCAAAGAAAGAACAGAGCTCCCCCAAGTGTCAGACAGAACACCCAAGCTCGTCAAACCAGGTTGCTGCCAATGGGCCCCGCATCAGAGCTCACACTGATAAGAACAAGGGGGAAAGAGATCATAAAATGGTCTACCTGTGCTTGGTTGCCGGAGTGCAGGGGTGGGTGTGGTGAGGTCTGGTGATGTGCAGGGTGCGCGTGGAGGTGGGAGTGGGAGTGATGATGTGGGTGGTTCTGCTGGTGATGGGGTTGAGGGTGCGGGTGGTGTGCTGGGTGCTGGTGCTGGTGTGGGTACGGGTGATGGGCCGGCAGTGTCTGGTGCTGATGCGGGTGGGAGTGCATGTGATGGTGTGGCGTCTGGTCCTGCCGGGAGCCCATCATTTCCATCATGTGTCCCATGGTGTTCATATTCCCATTTGACATGGCAGCAGGATGGTGAGTCAACGCGGCCTTCAACCTCTGAAACAGAACAAAACAAGAGGGGACAACTGAGGTCAGTCGTGTACAGAAGAGGGAGTTTGAATCAAAAGGACTCATATTTTCAATTCCATGTTACGGTACTCCTGCTAATAATTGTTTACTGGTTGGCGGTATGACTTTTATATTAATTTCAAGACTTCATGTATATTTTAGTAGGTAGGAGAGTCAATGTCAGCTGGAAATGTTAATTCAACTGTCACAGCAGATGAGCAGGATACCCTGTCAAGATTTAGACAGTCTACTAAAAGGTATTTCTTACTAATTTCCTACTATCGATTATCATCATATCCTATCGGCAGCTGAACATAAGCATAAACTAAATAAAACCATTCAATACGATGATGTCACTGAACAAAGGGTTCATCTGATACAGCACTGTATTTTGTAAGGGTCACAAGAATAAAAGATTCTTCCTCTCAAAAGACTTCTTGAATACAAAGAAGAAATAACTTCAAATTTCAGAATACAGGGATAGTACTGATGTTATTTTAGGGCTTCAAATTGGATTCATGATCTATAACTTTCAGAGGCAGTAGGTAGGTTTTCTCCATTTGTTATCATGAAATCTCTCATAGTCCCTCCTGATGACCTAATTTTTCTCACCCAATAACTTTCTTCTGATTTTGGGAAGGAAGTGAGAGACGTAGAAAGGTTTGGAGGACTGCATTCTATAGCTTGTTTAATGGCTATATCACTAGGCATATTTCTAACCCCACAGCATTATCCATTAACAAGCACACGACGTGCACACAAATAACCTCTACCTGAATCTAAAGCTGGGATCTGCAAACCTTTTCTAGAAAATGTCAGATAGTAAATTTTTTTTACTATGGCACGCCTTATGCTCTCTTATGAACTCTGCTCTTTTGGGGGCAAAAGCAGCTGTAGACAGTGTGTAAATGAATGAGTGTGCTGTATTCTAACACAATTTTATTCGGGGACAGGAAGTTTGAATCCCATATAATTTTCACATGACAAGAAACGCTATTCTACTTTTGATTTTTCATCATTTAAAAATGTAAAAACCATTTTTAGCTCATGCATTATGCAAAATTAGGCAGTGGGCCAGATTTGGCCCATGGGCCATGGTTTGCTGGCCCCAATTTAAAGAATCAGTTGGTAATCAGCTTAGTCACAGTTTCTTCAAAATTGCCTTTTCTTGTACACAGGCAATTATCATCATATCCTGAGGGGCACAATGTGCTAAGTACTGTATAACACAGTTATTCCTTGGAAACGTATCTTCTGTGGTAATGATAGTCTGGTTGGCAAGCTCACACTGGCTCCATGAAATATTTGTTAGGGGACTCAAAGTTCTCTCCAGATTTTTATTCTTATCTGATTAATGACAGTGGTGTGCAATCACCACAGAAAGGAAGAGTAGTATTTAAATGAGGGTCAAAGCACCCATGCTCCAGCCCTGTACAATATTAATGATTCTCGATTGGGTAGAGTAAGCTATTGATAAATACCAATGGAATCTCTAGTTAAACACAAAGAACCTCTACTTGTTTGTTTGTTTTAAGATTTTATTTATTTATTTGAAAGAGAGAGAGAGTGGCAGAGATAGTGAGAGAGAAAGGATGAGCCAGGAGTAGAGGGAGAAGCAGGCTCCCCACAGAGCAGGGAGCCCAAAGCAGAACTCGATCCCAGGACCCTGGGACCATGACCCCAACCAAAGGCAGATGCTTAACCGACTGAGTCACCCACGTGCCCCAAGAACCTTCACTTGTAAAAGAAAAATAAAATAAAAGGGAGGGAAGTATGTGACAGACTTTATCCTAATATTAGATAATCATCGAAAACATTTCCTACATGCAGATTCAACAACCACTAAGCCTTCTTGCTTCCTCTTTCGTGAGTATCAGCTCCTGACATTCATTGTAGTAATCCTGAAGCACTTAGGCTTCCTGAATCCCTGGGAAAGATTAGATGCTGCTGGGTATTGTGTTTATTACTAAACAGAAAAGTGAACTCATACTCTTCAACTCCAATTTTCAGAAATGATTTAATTATTTTTATAAAAACCTCACTACAAAAAATTTAAGCAATGCTTGAAAGTACTGTAAAGTCAGCAACCAATGAACCAAATGCACGGTTTATATTTGGTGGATGAATGGCATTTCAGACAACTTTCTACATGCATATGGAGAGGTGGAGGAAAAAGGAGAATAATTTCATTACAGTGGGATAATAATAGCATGGAACTTAGATTCTTCTTTGAATATAACATGAGCAAAAGAGGTAAAAAATAAATAAATAAAATGAATTGCTGGACTTCAGATACATGCATCTTTATCCCAAGAAAAGTTTCCAAATGACATCTCCAAACTTAAGGGTGAAGAAAATTATGGAAAAGACTATACTGAAATCACTTTCTTTTTGGTTTTGTTTTTTTGAAATTGGGTAGTGTTGATAACCTTTCTCAACTATTATTTGTAGTTTTTATTATTATGAAAACATATAGCTATGTAGTAAAAAAACATCAATTACTATAAGAATATGAGGTGAAAGACTACAGGCACCTGCGTACCCTTTTCCCACTAAGCCCCAGTTCCAAGTCAATTGCCTTTGTTCTCCTTAACAACAGATCTTCGACACCTTTCTATATGAGCAAAACCAGCTAATAACCATGGCTGGCATTACTCGAGCACTCACTGCGTGCCACTCCTCAGGCTCGCCTAATCCTCAGAACAATCCTCTGAGGCTAAAAGAGAGACTAAGCCACCTGCCCAAGCTCACACACCACTAGAGAGGTGTAGAGGCATGCTACCTTCACAGCCTGTTCTCTAAACCAAGAAAGAAGGTGCCGGAAGGCATACCATGCACACTTGCCAAAAACAGTTATAAGCTATGTTATGCCACCTCCTTATCATCCAAAGAAAGGCAGAAAGAAGAGATAGGTCTATGATAAAATGACAAGACAAGATGCCATTGCTGCGTGGTCCAGCACGTGGTTACTGAAGCACACAATGAAGATCCAGATATACTCTTTCTGAAACTTGGCAGAAAGAAGTGTGAATGTAAGAATTTCCAGGAAGCTCCAGTGCAGCAAAGGATCCTAGGCTTCCTGGGATCACCTTCCTTGTTACATTTGTGAAGAATGGATACTTATATTCTCCCCTCCCTCGGCCCCTCCCCCCAACCTGATAAAGTCCATGTGTCCCTTCTTTCTGTCCCCACCTCCTCCTCACCTCAAGGTTTATGACCCTTTTGTCTTTCTAATGTTCAGAAGACAATATGGCGTATGCATAGACACTGCGGGATGTGGACCTGCCTTCTCCTTCACCCTTGCTCTTCGCAGGTAGCCCACAGGACTTTGCATTTGATAGTCTTCTTGCCTGAAGTGCTCTTTCCCTTTCTTCAGACATTTTTTTAATTTTTATTTTTTAAAAGATTTATTTATTTTAGAGAGGGAAAAAGCGAGAGTGCACGTGAGCGGGGGGAGGGGCAGAGGGAGAGAATCTTCAAGCAGACTCCCCACCTGCCCTGCCCAGAGCCTCATGTGGGGGCTCCCACCCCCAACCCATGAGATCACGACCTGAGCCAAAACCAAGAGTGGGACGCTCAACCGACTGTGCCACCCAGGGCCCCCCCTTCAGACATTTTATAGCTCTTAGCTCTTGGTTCCTCCTTAGTAAAATTCTCCCTGGTCTCCTGGTCAAAATCAATTCCTGTTATTGCATAGTCCCAGTAGGGTCATATTCCTCCTTTAAATTCAGTCTGTAGTTATGATTTTTAATATGATTATTCAATTCATATCCATCAATCATTGTCCCGGACTGTAAGCTTCATGACAGCAGGAACCATCAGTTGTTAAAGTCACAGCTTTAGCATAGAGCCTGGTACATAGTAGGCACTAAATTCATATTTTTGCAATGAATGAATGAATGAAAGAATGAAAGAAACTTCTGAGGCTCTTGAGGTGCAGCATTTTCATCCCGGATCACTGCAGGTGCTATTTGGGAGGATGACTTCATCAGTCAACCGAAGCTAGCAGAAAAGACTACGGAAGTCATGCAGGCAGACAGGCGATGGAAGTACTGTCA
Source organism: Ailurus styani (assembly GCA_002007465.1). Lineage (NCBI taxonomy): Eukaryota > Metazoa > Chordata > Mammalia > Carnivora > Ailuridae > Ailurus > Ailurus styani. The sequence goes on from LNAC01000250.1 coordinate 76,151, forward strand.
AAAGAGTTTCTTTCCTACTCCATACCGGCCTGCCCTCCCAAAAATGATAAAGGAAAAAATAAAATGTAAAGAAACAAGAGGAATGTGCCTTAACTTTCTCTTGATACCCTTTCCCTGAAAAAGTGGGACGGAAAACTGAAAAGCTGTTTCGTCGTGGGTCACTATGTTATCCCTTCCATGGTACAACTTTTCCGCCTTTAATTAGGAGCAAATGAAGCCTGACAAAAAAAAATACTCTGCACCAGATCATCATCTCAAATAATTAGCTTATCCCGTTAAGGGAAATTACTTGATGGTCTCAAGTCTATTCTTGCATATTTCACGCCAAGACGATAATACTAGTAAGTCTTATAATGTTCCATTTAACTATTAACTCCCTCAACAAATATTGATGGAGCTTCTAGTATGTGCCAGGTACTGCGTTAGGCATGTCATTATTTGCCACTACCTGAAGGAAATGGAAGACACATAAAAAGCTTCTTCAGCACTGGGGAGAAAACACGCACACTTCGGTGAGGAAATGATGTTCGAGCACCCCTTAGAGAACCTCAGGCCTTGGGGTTGAATCCACCGTCTGAACACCAGCCTACGTCATCTTTGAAGGAAAGCAGTGCCCATAAATGATTATTGGGGCACTTCTGAAAGTCCTAAAGAGCCTACTGCTTCCCTGTATCCTCGTGCCAACACGAATCACTGCGGTGTAAATCATCACAGTATACCAAATATAGATATTTGTACCCCACTCTTTCAGGGATGATGAATGACCATTAAATGAGTCCAAGCTGCGTTTTGTAGAATGGTTTTTCTTTTTGAAGCTGAACTGTGTCTTGTTTTAAATAACATTCTACCCAATGCCAAGAAAAGGCAAGAGAGAGAGAGGAAAATTAATGAGCAAATAAACATATATTTTTCAGCTATAAAAACCAGGGCTCTTACTGAGGTGTGGCTGCAAGAGAGAAAAAATGATTCTGTTTACTTTCTCTCATCCTCTACCACATCCATTTATTTGAGAGAGCAAATCAGGAGAGGCAGCGAGAAGCCTGACACAGCTGGTTTCAGTCAATAAGGGTCATTTTCCTTCGGTCTGTGTATTTTATAAGATCCTTGTTCACTGTTCCCGATGGGAGAGCGGTGGGCCTGCTGCCCGGGATCAGAGTCCTGGTCAGAAACCAGCTATCGACCCCCCGACGTCCTCATCCTGGTCCCTGGCTCTGCCCTGTCCCCAGGCTCGGCCACGCCTCCCCCTGAATCTCTGGCTCGGGGCGGTTGGCTGTGCGGTGCACCTGGAGAAGCCCAGGTACCCGCGCACCTAATTACCGCCACTGGGCGCCTGCACGTGGGCCTGCGTGAGCACACACGCACGTGACACACCCACCCACACCCACCGCAGGCAATTTATCTCCCATTAACAACTCGCTCTTGCCAATTAGAAACATTTGTGGAACTGTAAAAACATTTCTCCTCCATCTTCAGCGCAGCCGATTGCTTATGTTTTACAGACTCTGAAAGCCAAGCCGAATTAAACATTATTTGAAATTCAGCTGGGTGGGGATGGGGAAGGTTGGAGCATTCTTTGGAGAAAGGTTTTCATTAAAAACGGCTGTTGGGTTTTGTTCCAGAAAAGAATGTGATAACATCAAAATGTAGTGTTGCAGAGCTGACCACAAGTAAGAGGCTGTCTGTATAAAACGGCAAAATCCGGATTCGTATTTCCTTTCGAACACAGGATAATTGCCATCAGCGAATACCCCAAGGTATTGCTCAAAATGTAATTTCTTCTTTCTTCCTCTTCCCCAAACATAATTGATCAGGTGAGATGGTCAACACAGGCTTCTGATGGTCCCAATAATTCCTGGTGTGAGCCTGGGTCCAGTGGGGTGCTTTGCAGTGTCAGTGACTCCTGACTTGCTCAAGGTGTCAAGGATTTCTGATTTTAAGTCTCTGAATTAGTAACAAACTAAAACAAAAACAAAAAGCAAAAAACAAAAAAATCAAAAAACAAAACCTGATCTTTATCCACTGAATTTTATGACTATTACGTGGCAAGTTGGGATCCCCAGTGTTTCCCAGACTTAAGGAGAGATAGGGACGGGCAGAAAGAGACCAGTCATATAATGCCACGCATCAAGAACATAAACTATGAGCTATATTTTGCCAAGATAGAAATACGTTTTTTGTTTTTTTTTTAAGATTTATTTATTTCAGAAAGAGAGAGTGCTAGCAGGGGAAGGGGCAGTGGGAGACAAAGAGAGAAAATCCTCAAGCTGACTCCCAGCTGAGGGCAGAGCCTGATGCTAGGATCTGGGATCCGCATCCGAGCTGAAATCAAGAGCTGGCCATTCTACTGACTGAGCCACCCTAGAAAGAGTTTTAATGCCCAGATTCACAACTGGGCTTCAGGATACCCATTGAAAACGATTCTATAACTCTGATAGTGTCATGGATCTTAAAGTCCACATTTATTTCAGGGTCATCGTTGAGATAATTAACTAAAATTATACCTGTCTTAGTCACTTAGAATAAAATATGCTTCTTTAAAACTTTCATAATGTAACTCAGTGGTTTATTCGGCTCTGATGGTTTCATAATTTAAGTATTCATCTGCTTTAGGTTTGGTTTGGTGAATAAATTTCAAATAAGGCTATAGGTTGGAAGGAAAGATGATCCGGGAAGGGCAAGATGATATAAAGTCGAGAAGGGAAAAATAGTCATAGTTTTTGTCATGTTGTCACTAAAAAGTATTAACCCTGAAGATATTAGAGATAATGTAATTACTAAAAAAAAAAAAACCACAAAGAAATTGTATTATAAATCAACGGTACACTGGAAAACGATGCAAGGACATCTCACAAATAAGAATGAAGCCTCAGAAAAGTAGAACTTCATCAGTTTTAAAANCCACAAAGAAATTGTATTATAAATCAATGGTACACTGGAAAACGACGCAAGGACATCTCACAAATAAGAATGAAGCCTCAGAAAAGTAGAACTTCATCAGTTTTAAAAAAAAGCAAGGAAAAGATTTGGTGTTTGATTTCACTCTCCCATTTTCCACTTGTGGATATAACTTCTAAAATTAGGAAAAGCAGACCTAAGTGCTAGGTGATATGTTAAACTGTGGTGGTTAAAAAGCCAAACAAGCCCCAGAGAGAAATCTTAGCAATTTCCCTGCCAGCCTTTTTCCTATTAATATCTAAATCATATATTAATTACAGTTCTGCAAGAGCGAGCCTTTGAAAATTCTTATTAAATGAAGAAGTTAATGAAGGCACACTTATAGAATTTTTTTATTTCGGATAATGCTTCCCTGCATCTTTCTGACTCAGTGGCTGCCTTTTATAAATCAGCAGGATGGTGAGCATTTTAAGAGGCTGTACGTTTTTGTGAATTTCAGAACAAACTGATGTTCTGAGGGCAGGAGCTAGTCTTAATCCTGCTGCAAGACAGCTTTCATCCTTTAGGTAAGTAAACCACTTTGGCTCTGCATGCCTTAATCTACCCAACAAATGAGGGCAGATCCGGAGCTCCGGATTCCATCAGAGAAAGAATCTGAGTTGAAGTCTCTAAGAGGTAGGAATCTACTGGAGAAGTGAGTTCTATGAATGTCTAGAGTAAAGAAAGAAAGTCATTGTTTCAGAGGATTTCAAAAGAAGAACAGAAGCCTTGGAGTGAGAAGTCTTGTTTCAGAAGCATGGCTCTACCACCTTGGGCAGTCACCTTGAGTTTCAAAGGCCTCCTCCAGGAAATGCGGATACATAATGGGATAAGAATACGTATAAACCGGGCACCTGGGTGGCTCAGTGGGTTAAGCGTCTGCCTTTGGCTCAGATCATGTTCCCAGGGTCCTGGCATGGGGCCCTGAGTGGGGCTCCCTGCTCAGCGGGGAGTCTGCTTTTCCCTCTCCCTCTGCCCCTTCTCCCTGTTCGTGCTCTCTCGTGTGCATGTGCATGCGTGCTCTCTGTCTCTTTCTCCCCCTCTCAAATAAATAAAATCTTAAAAAAAAAAGTATAAACCATAGGACATATGGAATAATTAGTGGAACAGAATGGGGTTGTTTTCTGGGTGGTAAAACCAGCTTCTGATGAAAAATAACAAAATGAGATATTTAAAAATATCTTTTCCTTAACATTAAAATGTTCTACTTTCCACTTTTAAAATTCATAGTAAAGCACAATAGAATATGAATCACTGATGAAAAGGAATGAAGTACTGATACGTGCTATAGCAAGGATGAATCTCAAAAACGTGATGTTTAATAAAAGAAGCCAGACACAAAGGGTCATATCTCATATGATTAGATTTAAACAAAATACCTAGAATAGGTAAATCCACAGAGAGAAAACAGATTAGTGGTTGCCAAGGCTTGGGAGGAGGGGAGAATAAGGAGTGACTGCATAATGGGTACAGGGTTTACTTTTGGGGCCAAGAGAATGTTCTGGAACTAGGTAAAGGTGGTGATCGCACAACATTTTGAATGTACTAAGTGCCCCTGAAATGTACACTTCCCGATTTCATGGTTATATGATTTTAAATGACCTGGATGTCAATTAAAACTATTTTAAAAATAAAGCAGAGTAAGAATTGCATCTTTTAACAGGGTGCCAATAGAAACTCTTGACTTCGCCTGAGAATTACTAATGTCCACTTTGATGTCACCTTAAGTAAAACGCTGTATTGTGAATAATAAACGACAAAAAGATATTCTGCCCTAGAATGGCTACAGTTAATGCCAGATTTCTGTCTATGTCTATGTCTCTGCAAGACATTGGCACCCTCTTTTCCCTACAGCTCTCTCACCCTCTAGTTGGCTTCAAAGTAAAGAGAAAATGCAGAAGCCATAGCCACCAACTGTGTACGATTCAAAGCTGGTAGAGAGTATTAAATACAAAAAGAAAGATTTTGGCAGACTGGCATCAAGGAGTCTAAGAAGAGAAATTTAACAGGGATCAGGGTAACATCTTATGCTTTGTTAACAAAAACGAAACAAAACCAAACACACAAAATCCCAGTTGTCCAAAGGCAACTCAGTGGAATAACAGAGGATGCAGGAATTTCATGTGAATTTGTAAAGCACCATTATGTAATGCACACGTCAAAACAGCTGATGTGACTTTCAGTTGCATCAATGAAACTAGACCGCAGAACATAATGCAAGAGAGAGTCTTGTCCATTCACCTCTGCATGGGCCATGATGCGCACCATACAAGTCCATGTCCCCGCATCCCTGCCCCCTCTTCCAAAGATCTCAGCGTCACATCTAATAGGTATTGGATTTTTTCTATATCCCAGTTCTCAACTGGTGGACATACACGCAGTTACCATTTTCCCTCTGCAATAACACTGTGATGAACATCCTTCTAGCCACACATCTTGGCATGTTTACCTATTTTGAAAAAGTGTTCATTAAAAAAAATCCTGAGTTGATCAATCCAGTTGGGTTTAGCTTCCGGGCTAATGATGACGGTGGTAGTAGTAGGTGTGTGTGCATGTATGCTCATGCAAGGAATGGGGGCTGGGTATCTGCTGAGGGAGAGCTAAGAGGAAAGCGGGTGGGGACACCTGTCAAGTATCAGTTTTGGTTAAAGAGCCTTTCCTTGGGTCTCATTTTCTTATTTGACCAATATCCCCATACCTAGGTGAGATACTGCCTTATTACAGTTTTAGGGTTCCTTGCTCCTTTCAGGTCACTGAGCTCTGTAAGCTCTATGGGATGACCTTGGGTACTAACTTGGCTCTAGCAGATATTACAGCCTCCTGGCTGGTTTCCCTGGCAATTTTAAAGGTGCTGAATACACAGTGGGCTTAGAATAAATGACAAAAAGATATTCTGCCCTAGAATGGCTACAGTTAATGCCAGATAATAATAATAATAATAATATAAATGCCCTCATTTGTTGGGTAGTAAATAATTTGTTGATTGCCTGCCTGCCTGCCGCCTGCAAGTCTCCAGGAGTGGTGCCTAACCATGGAATGTCTTTGAAGCACTGGCCTATAATTTTCCCCACAGAAAGAACACCTTCTGGTGGTGGTTGTGGGGAGAATAATGCCCTTTGTCTTGCTAGCAAACACTGCTCACCCCCAAAAACCCAGCACCTGCAAGCCTGGGTAATTTTAGGTGAGGGCTTATTTCCAGCTTTTATGGAAGAAGAAAGTTCTATTGGTAAAAAGTAATCCTTTGTTATTTTATTTTGGACGAGCTTTTAATCAGAAACATAGGCAGTAACATATGTTAGAAAAATATATATGAAACATAGAACTTTGCATTTGTAATTTGCTATGGAAAATCCATGCTAATGCAACATTAAGTTTGGGGTTTTAATTGCACAGAAGTCAAGAGGATTCAGAGTTCAAGTTCCCAAGGCAAGCAAGCTTCACTCCACATGTGCATCCCAGGACCCTTCCTGAGTGGGGTGACCTAATTATCTGGCAAAACGTGGTGCAGTGAAGGGTGAGAGAAAGGATTTCTCCTCACTGTGACACTTCCTATCATCCCAAGCAAGATGGACAGTGGTCAACATTAGCTACATAAACTGTACCCTTTTTAATGTACAGCAATTCTTGGTGACCCTCATGATGAACGATGTCACTGTAATGCCTGAGGGAGGAGGTCCAGATCTTGACAATGTGCTGCTCAGGCAGAGAATCCACTCACCACCGCATCCCGGGCCCTCAGCTGGACCCTGACTCATACCCTTCTGAGGACAGCTGTGTTGAGGGGCCTCTGTCCCCCTCACCTGTGCTCTACCGCCGGAGGACATCTCTCAGTAATCCAGATACTCGAACTTCTGTTCCTGAAAGTCTGACTAAAAGGCCTCCAGGGGATTCGACAGGCTTTCTCGGACACACCTCTGCCTCGTCCTGAGGAGACTTGTCTAAGAGAGCCGTTCCTCACTGTCATCCTCCAGTTTCATTCCAGTTGTGGGAAGATGGCAAAATGTATGTTACTGTCTCTGTTAGAGACATCAGGTGTCTGGCCAAGGGGACCAGAAACTTATTATAGTAAGAAGTCTCCAGGTGTTTCTCTCTAATTGTGGGTAGTAAATTGTATGAAGTCAAAAGTGTCCTGCCCTTTGGTATCTATATCCAAGTCCATCTAGCATGTTCTATGTGTGTCCTGTGCTTTCCCCTTGGTAAAATGGTAGTGATACCTTCTGGTTCTCCAGGTCTCCTTTGCCTCTAGATCTGACCCCTGCCTGAGTTCCCTAAAGTGTGTTAACACTGAAATGGGAAGATGGGAGGAGGGAGAGGAATTGGGGACAGTGGGGATAGAGAGGGAGATTGTAATAAACTCTGATTCTTAAAGTGTTACTTAACTTCCTTTTTGGACTTTGCAAATGTTAGTGGTCCAGAGTCATGGACCAACAGCCAAATCAACTTGTGGTGGTTCTACTACCCTGTTCAAAGAGAGTTTCAGGTCTGCCTGTGAAAGACCTGGATTATATAGGGCTCAATTCAGCAGTCTTGGACCACACAACAGCCCATCTAGAAACAGCCCCCAGGCTCTGAGCACATCAAGAATGAAACAAAACGAAACCAGAGTGGGGGACAAACCATAAGAGATCCTTAATCTCTGGAAACAACCTGAGGGTTGCTGGAGGGGAGGGGGGTGGGAAGGATGGGGTTGTGGGGTGTTGGACATTGGTGGGGGGACGTGTTGTGGTGAGCGCTGTGTGTTGTGTAAGACTGATGAATCACAGACCTGTACCCCTGAAACAAATAATACATTACATGAAAAAAAAAAAAAAGGAATTCCTGATGCCACCTATGAGCTGCCTGGTCCTGCTGAGCAGAGAGGACCAGGAGATGCCTGTCAGACTCAAAATGAAGACACATCATTGCTAACCAAAGCTCTCACAGCAAAATCTTTGGTGTTTTACGCAAACCACACCAGGGAGAACAAAGTTGGGCTTGGGGAAGCCACAACAACACATCAACAGCCTCCCTGCCCCACCCCACTCCACCCTGCATGTCTATGTTAAAGGCAATTTCCAAGAGGAGCCATTTACAATTCATGGAGAACCTGGCTGCTGGTGTGTGTACAGAAAGTTAAGCATAAGGAGAATTTGTGGATTTCACCCTAGAAGATGATGGTGCAGAGCACTGCCAACCAAAAAGTGAGTAACAACTTCTTTCTGAGCTGATGTGCATCCAAATCATGTTATTTCGCATATGTATTTTTTAAATTCCATTAATAACCAGGTATTGAAAAATATCTGGTATTTTATGCTCTTCTCTAGTGTTAGAGTTTTCTCTGAAGTTTTTCTTTTTTGTTTCAGGAGGCCTGACCCACAGAATACATGAATTGTTTGGCACATTTCTGAGAGTGGAATCCCAGGCCCTTGCGAAGCTGCCTTTTTATCTCTTTGTTTCTATTGTCTCCCTGGTGTACAACTCAGTGAACCAGAGATTTAAATCTAGCATTTTACTGCCTAAACACAACTAATGGGGGGTGCTGGGGTGGGGAATGTGGAACCATCTCTTTAAATCACATTGTCACAACTGAGTACCATTCTAAAAATGCCAAATAGAAAGCTTTCTCATGGATTTATTAATTGAAAATGGCCCGTCTAAGAATTTATCTTCTAACGAGTTTAAAATACCATTTTCATGATCTGTCTTCTTTTCTGCTCAAGCAATTTCATTCCTGTCTCCAAACTTCTCTTAAGCAACTGCTCACCAGGGGCTGACAATACTATAGTAGCTTGCCCTGAGTCAGAACCTTTCTTCCAGGGAGAGCAAAGCGTTTTGCAGATAGTAAGCCTCTGCGGTAGGTAGCAAAGATCACTCCCCATGTTCTGGAGATACAAGAAATTCCTGTGAAGACATGTTAAGTCACCTGTTTAGAAGCCAGGGCAGAGAAAAGGATTTTTGTTTTAAGATTATGTTATTTTATTTTTTTGTAGATGCTAGAAGCTCTTTTTTAAAAATTTGAATTCCAGTATAGTTAACAGAGTGTTAGATTAGTTTCAAGTGTACAATATAGTGATTCAACACTTCCATACATCACCCAGTGCTCATCGTGACAAGTGCCCTCCCTAATCCTCATCACCGATTATCCCATCCCCCTACTCATCTCCCCTCTGGTAACCATCAAGAGTCTGTTTCTTGGGGTGCCTGGGTGGCTCAGTCGATTAAGCGTCTGCCTTCAGCTCAGGTCATGATCCCAGGGTCCTGGGATCGAGCCCCGCATCAGGCTCTCTGCTCAGCAGGGAGCCTGCTTCTCCTTCCCTTGCTCCCCCTGCTTGTGCTCTCTCTCTGTGTCAAATAAATAAATAAAATCTTAAAAAACAAAAGAGTCTGTTTCTTGGCTTGTCTATCTTTTCCCCCTTTGCTTGTTTGTTTTGTTTCTTAAATTCCACATATGAGTGAAATCATATCGTATCTGTCCTTCTTTGACTGACTTATTTCACTTAGAGTTATACTCTCTAGTTCCATCCATGTCATTGCAAATGGCAAGATTTCATTCTTTTTATGGCTGACTAATATTCCATTATACACACACACACACACACACACACACACACACACACACACACACACCCCAACTTCTTTATCCATTCATCTACCAATGGATACTTGGGCTGCTTCCATAATTTGGCTATTGTGAATAATGCTGCTATAAACACACCGAGATGCATGTATCCCTTTGAATTAGTGTTTTTGAATTTGGGGACGGGAATAGAGAAGGGATTTGAACCTGATGCTGTTTGTGGTGTGACCTGACAGCTTGTCTGGTTAGAAGAAAGCTCACAGACAATAAACAGCTATGGTGGAGAAGTCAAGAAGGAAGGAAAGAAGCAAAAGGACAGACGGAAGGGAAGAAGGGTGAAAGAGGGGAAGGAAGTCAGCTCTAGCTGGAACTGGAAAACATGCTCTACCCAAGGGCTCCAATATTGGTATTTATTGATTGACAATGATAAGGCAGAATACTTGTAAAAGAGAAGTGAATATGAGATTGAGTCAAAGTGTTTCAAACCCCAAACAAGCTCAATTCCCTTTTTTAGAGAATTGTCTATTCCACCCTCGTTTCCAGATAAATTCATCACCAAAGGGTATCATCAAGTGGTTTCTTCTTTTCACCATATGCTAGCAAGACAGAGTCTGGATTTGATGCGGCAGATAAGGAAGAAATTGCATCTTATAGGGTTGTTTTTATATGGCTAACATCGTTTATAGACACTTTCCCACTTCGGCAAGGTTTTCAACCATGCGTGGTTAACCAGAGGCTAACAAAATGGTTAACCAAATGTGTCAACCGCTAAGCCAAGTGGAAACAGTGATGGCATTTGAAGCACTGGAGAGTTGCTCTCCCATTTTTGGGACACACTCCACCCAGCATCCCGCCTGCCTTTCAGAATGGTGTCATGTTTGAGGAGCATGTTCGGGGCTGCTGTCTTCACCCGAGTGAAGCCCAGCTGACCAGGGGAAGGGCCGTCTACATTTATAGACTGCTTCTCCTTCAGAGCAGATGTTGCAGCTCTGGGTATAAATTGAGACATTTTCTCCAACGTATCCACAGTAAGTGAGCTCACCACTCAGTTCTGGTCTGATTAACTGATGGGACCAAGCCCATCAAGTGGGAATCTTTTTAAAGTAGGAGGTAGATTGTTTTTCTTGGTACCATTTCCGTGTCTGCTACTTTTTCCTCTTTCTTTCTTTTCTTCTGCTCCAAAGTATCCTTTGATTTCCTTCCAAAACCCATTCACTACAGGAAGTATATCGTTATTAAGCTTCCTTGGTGGGACACCAAATATCGTATGCTTTGCCAAAGAGGACAACTGTCAACAGTCAAACGCTAAACTTCTTACAGTTGGGTAACATGTGTTATTTAGAGGAGGGCTATTTTTTAAAATGCACTGCATTAACTTGTATTATTTAGCAGTTCAAAATTCTGTCTAGAAGTAGGAGGAATATGTACTCAAATCCAATGTAAACAAAGAAATAAATATTATACTCTTCTGTGACCGACCCCAACTATTTTTCCTAAGGACAAAACAAGGTTTTAAATCAGAATCCAACAAAAGTAAATACATTTAATTGCTTTTGTTCATTCTCTCAAAATCTGAAATTCGATCTGGGCCTACAACATCACTCCGCTTGGTGTTTTTTGGACAGAAGAGTGGGGAGACACAGACAGAGGGAAAATGGATGGAAAAGGAGCACGTCTTCATTCTCTTTTCAATCTTTCTTTTTTCAGCCCAGATTAAAAATTTTTCACTGGTCTTAGTTTTTCATTTAAAGATAGAGTTTGGGGGCGCCTGGGTGGCTCAGTGGGTTAAAGCCTCTGCCTTCAGCTCAGGTCATGATGTCAGGGTCCTGGGATCAAGCCCTGCATCGGGCTCTCTGCTCAGCAGGGAGCCTGCTTCCTTCTCTCTCTGCCTGCCTCTCTGCCTACTTGTAATCTCTCTCTCTCTCTCTAATAAATAAATAAAATCTAAAAAAAAAAAAAAGATAGAGTGTGTATCACAGGACAAAAACCAGGAAACCCTAGGAGTATGTATTCATGATCCATGCTGATTACAGCAGTATTTGTTACTATTTTAATCTACCTTTTGAAATAACAGGCTTTTCTTTGAATCCTAATTTTGGGCCTTGTTTCAGATGCAGAGATAGAAGCACTCTCTTTCCATTCTACTGCCCTTGGCTTGGGTTTTTATCTCAGAATTCAGATCTTTGTAACCTCTCCTGGCAATTAATTAAGCCCATCATCAAAAGGCTACCACAACCTTTCACCTGGCCCTAATAAGGTGTGGTGTTTCCAAAGCACTCGCCATTTGAACCCAGCGAACGGGTCTGTTGGTAAGACCGACCTATTTTAAAATGGAGACACCCTCAGTGAAGTGTGGCAATGGGACTAGGTGATAGGGTTGTAGCATCAGCCTACTTGATTTCCTTCTACATGACAGGAACTACCCATGTAAGAGGCAAACATCTCACATTAAGCAAACTGTGATCATTTCAGAACTTCATGGTTACAAATATCATGAATCAGACATAACTTAGATTTAGATTTAACATTGTCCTGAGTTTCAAGGCTGGTTCATAGAATACCTATAAAACATCAAGCATGCACGCAAACCAACTCAGTGTAGTACTCACGTCTCCAGCGACAGATATAGGTGGATTCTGTTTATTTTGAGAAAATATGGTTGTCAGGACAACTGAGTGAGACATTGCAAATGCAATTTAAAGTCATACTCTTTAAGTACGCTAGAAAAACAGTGAGGCTACCATTTTAGGGAGATTAACACGTCAGATGCACATCTGAGATTTCCACACCCGGTGCTGCCAAAATAGGTGCCAATTTAGGAATATGGAAGACTTCAAGCAATTGAATCTCTCACTCTTACATGCTCTTGGGGAGTGTGGGTGATGTACACAGCCCGGGTTCTGATGTGCTAACGCTGGCCATTAAATGTTCCATGACATTTTTTTTTTTTTTTAACCAGAGAGGTTTAACCTGGCTCCACTTCAGCTAGGGTAATGGCAGCCTCCCTCCCAAAGATTCCTTCTACCCTTCCAACTGGCAAACACTTGCTTCATTTCCTCTTGTAGAATAAGGATCAGGCAGAATGGCTGGCTGAGCACGGCAGCTCCTCATTCTGTACTCTGTTTGTGTTTGGGGGGAACCACGCATTCTTACAACACACATTCACTGATCATTTACTTGGTACACAGTAAAGAAAGACAAGGACGAAGCCGATACTGATCATCTCACTCTCAAAAGTTTGATATCTAGTAGAATCCACCATCTGTGAGGTGCCATGACATTAGAGATTAAATGGGCTATTTCTAGTGAGATTTTTAGTTCAAGGTTAGAGTGCTCTCACCTGAATTAAATAGATATTGTTGGTGCTCTGGGGCTAATTACCATTCTTAAATTGCAGCATATCAAATATATGTAGTTTAGCCTGGCCTACACTGGGACTTTCAGTTATGGTTTAAGCCAGTGGTTCTCAACCAAGGGCAATTTTGCCCTTGTCCCTGGCAATATTTGGCAATATCTGGAGACATTTTTGATTGTCACAACTTAGGGGGGAGGTGCTAGGTTGTCTAATGGGTAGAGCCTAGGAGGTTGCTAAACATTCTATAAAGCATGGGACAGTCCTTCACAACAAGGAACTATCTAGTCCAAAATGTTACTAATGCCAAGGTTGAGAAACCCTGCCTTAACCCGACCACCAGGTTAACCAAACCAGGACTAAATGGCATTTACCAGTTATTTGTCTTATTACTTTGAAGGGGACACCACAAGACCACTGTGGTATGGGTATTAAAATAGGTTTGCATCAGAATCCAAGTGAATAACAAAATATCTTGTGTGTGACATTTCCTCTCGGTCCTTAATAAAATTGTCATCTCACTTTGGCTCATGAATAGCGGTAATAATCACAACATTGAGAATTTAGTTTTCTTAACCAGAGGCTCTGATAACTGGAAGAGTTTTCGAGCCCACCTGGATCAAAACATTGAAATTTATTTACTTATGAAGATGAATTTCACAGATTAAAAAGCAGAGCAGGTGAGAGGTTCAAGGTTGAAGGCGAGCGAATTAGAGCCCGTGCCTCCTGACCTGCAGTCCAGGTCTCCTCTGCTACCCTGGAGACTAATGTGGGGCTCAGCTGGATCTTGAACATTAATAAGAAACAGAAATGACATCTGAAAATGCGAACTATCCCATGTGCTGTGTATTTTCCATGGCATTCAGTCAATGTGTTCTGAGGCTGGGCTACTTCTTGTTGGGAGCCACTGCGACAGTGTCAGCCACTGTGCCACGAAGGAGCCAGGGGGCAGAGTTTGTGAAACCCGTAGGCATCTGCATCTCCTCAGCTGGAAACGAGTGCTGTCCTGGTAGGGTCTGCCAACCTAGAAGGCAAGGGCAGATCCTAAAACCTTTTGGGGAGTGCTATCAAGGACATAACCATATGGCACCAACAGTGGCTGGGGGTACTTCTCTCAATGTTTTTCCTCTGACTTCCTAAAATGATTATTGGATTGTATTTTTACCTCTCAAATAATTCCAGTCCTGTGAGGGTCCTTAAAGGGAATTACATAAAGCTTCAGGCCTGATATTCTCTTTTTGAGTCATTTATTAGTTTTGCATATATCCAGATGTGGCCTATACAATGGGAAAAGAGATATACAATCCATTTGTCTTCAGAAAAGCAGTTAAGAGTGGGCTCTGTATTAGGTAGTGGATTTAATAATTCTACTTCCAAATAATCAACCCCAATCCAGAGATTCCAATGCACATTCTCATAAATCTTTTTAGTAGATAGACTCGACATTTATTTAGTCGACAAAGGTGGGGAGAAGATTTCTCTCCAACCCCCATCCTACCTTCTGTCTATAAAGAATTTCAGGAGGGGCCTAGGATATGGAAATCAAAGTATCTACAAGACTTTTCCTCATTTCCTTTCTCCTCCCAGATCTTCTGTAAAATAAATACAGAAGCAACACTGAAGTATGAATTTCTGTTTTGTGGTGCTCATTTTCTGGGGGGAAAGGCATGTAAAATGGGTGGTCACGAAGCGTCATACAAGTTGGCTGTCTCCTCTGTCAGTCTCCCGACACTATCACTAATACTCTCCCTGAAACGACCACCATCTGTCTCCTTACACTACTGGATCTGCCTCATGACCAAGGAAATGAACAAAGCACGGGGCCAGAGTGTGAGTGTGTACATGTGTGTGAGTGTGTGTGTAGGATGAAAAAGGAGGGCAGGGGAGGGGGAAGGTTCCGTGGCATATAACCAGGCCCCAGAAATAATGCAGAAGTCTGCTCTGAGATTTTCCTATAGACCTTTAAACAGGATCCTTGTTGGAATTTTTGGATTCTGTCCCGTGGAGTTTCAAGTGCATTCTCCAGGGCAGCCACTTACTGTTCCACAGAGGTGTGAATGTCCTGGAGTTCTGCAAGCACAATACTTCACATTGTTGGTTCAGAATTACTTTAATTCCTCTTTCCACCACCCCACCCCCACCCCATTAAGAAGCTGCTAGATCCACAGAGAGGCTGAGCTCAGCCCGGACTGAAAAAGCCAAGGAAAGCAGAAAGAGGACCTTCACAAAGCATCCCAATATAAGACTATAACCAAATACTGACAAGGAGCATGGCCCTGATTTCTGCTTGGTAAGGGTCAAAGTCTGACTTAAGCAATGACACGAAGTGTATGCAAAGAGCCCTATTTTCCTAAAAGATCAAAAAAAAAAAAAAAGCCATCCCTTTTAAATCAGCTCCAAGCCCCAGCTAAGTGTAGTCGATAAAGGTTCTGCTCTATCTGGACAAGAAAGCACACATGCCCTGGAAAACCTCCTCAGTAGTGGATGTGTTTGCAAGTCCACGAACCAAAGAGATCAAGAACCCCTACGTTCAATCCTGCTGTCAGTTCCAGATCGTCCTCTACAGATGATCTGTATATTATTATACAAGGCAACGTCCTAAAATGAAAGCACCTCTAAGAATTATGGTGTTAGACTGAGACATACAATCCAGATGCTCCCCATCATGGGGAAACCGCGGGAGGTCCCCACACAGAATGAGACGACACTAAAAAGCCTAATGATGTCTACACGTGCATCGAGCCTGACGGTGACCGTTTATTTTTCTGACTCTGAGACACGGTCCTGGGGACCAGCAGAAAAACGAAGGAGGAAAAGTCTCTTTAAATTATACAGAACCTTTGACAGGTTTCGTGATTCTGGTGGACAGTCCTGAAAAACAGCTTATAAAACTCTCTACCCTAAACAACAGTGACATGAAACCGGGTCTTGAGATCCAGAGAAAAGAGTAGAAGGAGACACCAAAGAAAGGGGGGTAAGGTGCAAATACGGGCAGAGAGGGGTAGAGCCCAGCAGGCTGCCTCTTATATTCCCTAAGACGCTGGTGAGCCTTCACTCCAGAAAGGTCCCAAAGCTGTTTGGCGTTCGAGGTGGAGCCGAGGAACAGCAGACATCACAACACTTCGATCATGAACCACATCACACTCCCCTCCCTTATCAAGGATCTTGTGGGCTTAACCCACAGACTCATAGCCGAACGTTCCCTCGCGGGGCAGCAGCCAGCCCGCGCTTTCCCACCGGCCGGTGCGGACTTCTCGGCTTCCCCCCGCAGTGCCTGGCTTCCCCATCCGTCAGCGGGCCCACCGCCGGCGTCCCTCCACCCGCAGCGCCTCGGCCCTGGACCTCGGCCAACGCGACAAGACCGGGGAGGGGCAAGGTCCTGTAACCGAGCAAACTGAGCGGGAGGGTTGGAAGCAGTGAGAAAGGGTTCGAGCAGCTAATTTTTCCACTTTCCCCCCGCTGTGGTTAAAACAGTGACAGATAATTTATCACACATTTTGGGTGCACGCCAGCTGGCCGTTAAAAAAAAAAAAGAGTTGTTTATTAATTCAATTAGCTGGCTTATTTATCAGGGCTGGGTTAGCAGGGGCGGTGAGAAGGCCAAAGGATGCCCGTGTCAAGCTGTCGCTGGTGGGCCCCGCAGGCAAGTGGAGACGCGCATTCTTACCCCCCCAAGATTGGAGCGTCGCCCTTGCTGTGTTTACCCTGAACGCTTGGTGCGCAACAAGAAAGCCCATCAACTGTAATGAAATCCTAGGGTGGGAAGATGCTCTAGAACAGGACAGAGTCATCCGAGTCATCTGAGTGATGACAGTCATTAGTGTTTACCAGCCACTCAGGGGCCACTTTCAGAGAAAATGCAGCGTCCCTTCCGGACTCATTTTGATTCTTGCTCTTGTTTTTGAACTCATCGGTGGGTGGTTATTTATACACAAAGCTGCCAGGGCATCAGCAGTTTGCCCAGACCAGCGTTGCTCAGGATCTGAGAAATCATTCATTCAGTAAATGATTCATTCATTCATTCATTCATTCATTGGCTTATCACACACAGAAAGTCCACAAAGGGTTTATCAACTGCGGCTTTGTGCTGAGCTCTGTTTACAGTGCTTTTACAGAGGGTACTGGTTCAACGGCATTGTCTTGTGGTGGGTGCGATGTGCCTGTCTTCCCATGAGTCAGCTAAGGCAGCAACTTTCATCGATTCCTCCAACGTCTCCCCAAGGGTCTGAAATGAGATGTCCCCCACCGTTATTTCACTGCTTCTCTCCTTCTGACCCTGCTCTTGGCTGGTCTAAGCCAAATGTCTCCTTGGTGAACCAGACTACACATTTTCTGCTGATCTTGTGGTGGCGAGTAGGAAAGAAGAGAGAAAAAGGAGGACATGTCTATAGTTTTATTGTTTTGTTTCAAAATAACCTCATCATGAGAAATGGTTCTAATGTGTACATTTGATTTTTTTTATTCAGAATATAGCAATGTCTCTCATTAGCCTTACAACCAAAGTATTTTATAAACTTGAAGGAGGACAACTTTTGGACTAATATATAAAGTATACCAATTTTTACATGTAATTTGGAACAGGTGGTACTCTGTCTAAAAAATCAGGGAGAGGAAGAATAATATAAGAAATATAAATATCCTGGTGAATTCACTAGTTAGTCAAGGAGCAAACGTGACATGAAGATGGTGCCAAACATAAGACCAAACTGGTCACTCTAGTGGGGACATTGCATATTAAGGGGAAATCTGTGAGCACACCAGGGCTGGATCTAGCGAGAGATGGGCAAGACACATACCTGAGTGTTCTACTGAATGTTAGGATTCTGGGAGTGTATTATGCTAGCTTCTTTCTATCTTACTAAGAGTTAAACCTCTTCATTGTTCCATATCAACCAGTAACTATATGGGGGCAAGGGTCTTTCCCCAACTTCTGGAAATGTCACCTCGTCTTTATCTCTGCTCTCTTCTCCCCTTCCTCCCTTCTCCTGTTCATGCAATGCCAAGTCTGAGAGTGAAAGAACACATTAGGTGCGCAGGTGAATGTGTGTGGGACAGCTCATGACAGTGCCACCTCTCCATGACTCCTTTGGCCTGTCTGCTCCCTACAACCTGTGAACAAGCCTATATCATCCCTCTTCCCTTCACCACTGGCTGACTCAGTTGTTGGCTCCTTGAACTCAGTTTCTTGACAGTTTGCTGATTTCTAAAATGCCTCCAAGAAATATGAGCTTTTCTTGATGATATTTTCAACTCTTGCCTTATAATATCTTTAAAAAAATGCCTATTGAGTTGAATACAATCCAGGGGAATTAAATCCCCTCTTCCTAGTAACATCTTTTGCCTCATCAGTTGTGACTGCTTGGGAGTTTCTGCTTTCAAAAATGGGAAGGAAGTTTCAGTGGCGATGTACTAGTATTTCTTTCATTTCTTCTTTTTATTTTCAGATCAACTTAAGTAAAAAAATTAATTTTAAGCTGATACATCTTACCTAACTTTGGGTGTTCTCCTATTTTCCATATATGTTGAAATTTCCCAGTTAAGCATGCTGTCTCAATTTCGGTTGCTGATGATGTATCAAAATGGGACTTCACAAAATTTGTGTGACAATTATATCTTGAGATGGCAGAGCCAACGGAATGATCGTGCATTTCTTTAACTTTTTATATCTTAAAGGATTCTGGGTAAACCTTTAAAAAATTTATTCAGCAGTTTTTATTCAGAAAAAAACATTCTTCTGTTTTTCCACCAAAATGACAGGCAGATACATGGGTATGCATATACATCTATTTTTGGTTGAGAAGTTGATTCCTACCTACATAGGAAAATCTGCTCAGTTTAAAACTTCACATCATTGAAACCTAATGTATTTTTGGATTCAGCAGTATCTCTACTAAATTTCAGTTTCTAAAGTTTATTTTCAAGTTTTAAAAAGGTATCATAACCCAAATCCTGTGCTTCAGCACATTCTAAACTCTAGATATAATATTTCCAGGAAAAAAATAAGTAAACTGTTGTACAAAACAACAGACTATTTGATTGACAGGAAATTTCATGAGAGAATTCATAGCTTTTCTTTGTAACTATCTTGTCTGGCCTCTCACTTGATTTCAAATGGTAGGGTACACATTTAGAAGTGAGAGAAATATATAAAACTGAGGGAAATACCTTTGTATTGTATGGAAACCTCCTAGACACTGTAGGTCTGGCTTCTCAGTTTGGTAGGAAAGGCTGTGGATGATTTCCCCAGAGCTTTGCTTAACCCATAAAGATATTTTTCAGACGGATTTCTGGTGTTTGCTTCCAGAAGGTTCTTATCCCTGAACACAAATTTTACACTTTGAACTCAATTCCTTTGGAAATGGAAACACTGCCAGATAATTTCACTCATGTAGATGCCTCAAGACCACATACCAACATGTTAGCAATTCTTAATTTTCCTGTTATAGCCTATTGAACAGCTCTGTGCAAATAAGACTTATAATTTCCATATAAATCAGGCAAATTAAGGATTTTTCAAGACTTCTCTTCGCGTTTTCCCCAGAGAATGGGTATCCCATCTGCTTTGCTGAATGCAGGATAATCAAAGGGCACTGATCTCTCCAAATGGCTTCATTCATTACTGTCTCTGGATCCTCCAGGGCATCTGTCCCCAGGAAGGTCACCTCAGCTACACTCTGGCCTCCCATACGTTATAACACAGCCGATCCACACCTCCTTTAGGACGTACAATGTTTGGAGAAGCATTGACAGGAATGAATATTTCTGTCCTCAGAGTTCAGTGTTACAGAAATAACATAATTCTATTTCTCCAGTTTCAGATTAAAATGCATTCAGAATCTAGCACTATTTTGGCTAAGACAGTTGGAATGTATTTTACCACTCTGCCATCATAAATATAAACTACAGTGCAAAAGGGAGGGGGGGATGGGTTACAGCTACTGAATGCTGAAAGAAGAAACCACTGTGCTGTATGTTGAGTAGATACTTCTATATATTTTAAGCAACAACAGTTGAAAAAACCACTAGAATCAAAGTACAGGTGATTTAAACAGGTTTGATTTTGAATCATTTTAATATAGCATTAATTATGCTTCAAATTGTGAAAAGTCTTTTCCATTAGTTGGGTAAAGGCCATTTCCTCCGTTTAGAACAGGAAAGAGGGGTTTTCTATGGTGCAGAGCACACCGCTTTGGTCAGGGGATTGTCCATTCTGACACATCAGTTGACGTCCAGCTTCTTTACCTCCTAAGTATAAAGGCACAGGCATTACACTGCAGACTGCCACCTCCTAGCCCGAGACACAGAAGCCAATCAAATAGGCTTGTGGGAGATGGCAGAAGACTTGGCTCCTACCCTCAGGACACTTACTGTCTAGTCAGAGGAATACCAAGTGTCCACACCAAAGCCAAACAGGCAAATTAGTGGAAGGGACAGAAAATGAGTGTCAGAGGAAACAGAGCCTGACAGCATCTGGGGTGGCCAGGAAGGTGAGTCACAGCCAGGCGTCTTATAGGACAATTTGAGGGGGACAAATTCCAGGTTTCTAACTAAGCTTAGAGACCTCCAAGCTTTAACCTCTAACAAGCTTCGAGATCTAGATAACAGTATGAGCTTCTTGAAAGAAGTTCCCTCCTTCTCTTCCTTTCTTCCCTGCCAAGAGTCATTATTTACTTAAAGTGACCTCAGATGTTTATTACGTACTTAGGCCTACCCTTCTCTTTCTCTATGCCTTTGTTCCACCAATGTCACCTATAAACAGAAAAACATGGTCACTGCCACCAGCTGAGGGGAGTTGGGGTGAAGAGGCCTGGATGAGGGTGTGAGAGTAATTCAGAAAAACGCATTATTCTTGCTGTAAGAATACTCCTTTCCCTCCATTCTCCTTTACCTACTGTGGGCTATGCAGAAACAAATAATTCCAGTTAATAAATATCCCGGGGTAACAAGTCCACTGAGCCCATTTCTTTAATTTTTAAACTGTGGACTTTCTTTGTGTCTACCCACCCCCTTTCTTTTCCTCTGAAGCAGGGCTGGATATGGCAGGCTATGTTCCAAAACAGTACCCTTTACTCTTCTTCCAGGAAAGAACTTTTCAAATAAGGTCCTAAATGCTCATACAGTATTAGTGAGCACACATACACCTACACATAGTTGACACTTGCCAACTCCTGACATGGGAATTCTCAGAAGCACACCAAAGTCTCTGTTTGATTTAAATTTATTTTTAATCACATAAAATCCAATTTGGAAAATTGATGCATGGGATTTTCTGAGTCACCAGAAGCTCTTTATAAGATTGCAAATGCATCGAGAAGGAAGAAATCTGTCTTGGCATGGCTGCTATTTCACAACAACGGTAAAAATGATTGGTTTCCTCGGTTTAGAATGAATGAGATGAGTTTTAAAATCTATAAAAATATGCTATTAAATCCTAACATAAAGTCAAAATACATGTGATATGTCTGAGTCATGAGGAGAATCAGGGGGAAAAAGTAGTCTGTATTTTGAAATAAGTTTATTTTGTTAACTTTCTTTTTTGGTATTACTTAATTACCCAAGTAATATTTATTATTCTGGATCATATTAATTAATTTTAATAGTGATCTTTACTCTCTACTCCCAGTCATATTTTGTTGTTTTTGGCAATATACTAGGACATTTTCCTTTTCCTTAAGGAGTTTCTAAAAATGATAATGATAAATGTAATATGAATTTATTTTATACTCATACTCCTTACTATTTATATGCCCATGGAAATAGTCCGTGTATCTGTAAGTGGATTGCCTATGGGAAGGCATGAAGATGTTTATTAAATCTAACTAGTTTTGCATTCTCCAACATGATCGGGAAGCACAGATTTATAACAGTAATCAGACCTAATGACCACTGATAGTCAAATCTGCAAGGCGGGGTAGGGGTAATTTCCTATCCCTACGTATTTAATGTGCCAAAAGTCCTTCAAGTGTTATTTAGCCTCCTTCTATGCACAATTACTACAATCCTCCACTTTTAAGTCAAAACTTCTTGCCTTGTCACTACTACACTTAAATATTACACAACTTTTTATTAATTGCACATTAAATTACAAAGTGCAACTAGAAAACCATTTACCTAAGGATGTTTTTCTGGTTCCTACAAGTTCCCAGTAACTTCTTGTGAAATTTTCTTGTTTGCTATTCTTTCCATGGGAAGAATAGGTAGGTTCTGTATGTCTGGGCCATCTTTCCCACCATAATGTGAAAACAAGTAAAAGGCATTCACAATTCCATATGGAAACATCAACAAACAATACAGAAAAGACCAATAAACTGTTCTCCATCAGGGGGATGGCCCCATAAATCACAGTACATTCATATGAAGACATGTCGTTCAACCAGAGAAATCATGTTTTCAAAGAATTATTTATGCACAGACAAAAGACCAAAAGAAAATATGCTGTCGACAGTAGTCATCTCTGAGTAACTGGGTTACAGGTTATTTTCCTTTATTTATTTTTATTTTCCACTTTTTCTGGCATTTCCCCCAAATGGTTTGTGCAATTAATACATAGCTTCAGTCAGAAAAAAATAAGTATAACTTTTACAATTCACCAAGCATCGAGAAATCTAAAAGAAACAGCGTGAAGACTTATATTTGTGCAATAAAGAAAGCCTCCAAAACAGAGATGATTCACAAGTCCCAGAACTTTCGGTGGGCAAACATCTGGACAGCAGATTACTTTGTTCTTGTTAGATTGTTTTGCGGTGGGGCTCACAGGACTTCACACTTCCCACTGTCTTATTTTTTTCTTTTCATTCACATATGAATCACCTACACTGTTACTTCAGTGAGTTACATGAAAAGTTCTATATTTGTAATGTCTGTGTGTGGGGGGAGGGTATTTTTCTGCTAACCTTTTTTATGCCAGAGCCATTTCAGTTTGGAAGATCGAAGGAATTAAGGGGAAAATGATTCTATGGATTTTTCACTACAGTGAAACTGTATCAAATTGAGGTTAGGTATAAATGTGACGTGGAGTAAGACTATTTCATTCACAAATGGAAGGGCAAATACGAAATTGTTAGAGAAAGAGCACAGTGATGTGCAGTGACATGGAATAATACAGTGAGTTCAGACATGGTTTTAAATTCAGAACGTTAAATTGGGGACCCGATACTAACAAGCTAGGAATGTCTTTGGAGTGTTGAGCTCCTTATAAGAATCTACTAGGTAAGGGCGCCTGGGTGGCTCAGACGGTTAAAGCCTCTGCCTTCGGCTCAGGTCATGATCTCAGGGTCCTAGGATCGAGCCCCACGTAGGGCTCTCTGCTCAGCAGGGAGCCTGCTTCCTTTTCTCTCTGCCTGCCTCTCTGCCTACTTGTGATCTCTCTCTCTCTCTGTGTCAAATAAATAAATAAAATCTTAAAAAAAAAAGAATCTACTAGGTTAAATGGTGCAGCTACTTTGGAAAATAGTTTGTAGGCTCTTCAAAAAATTACACGTAGAATTACCACACGACTCAGCAATCCTACTCGTAGGTATATATTCAAGAGAACTGAAAACATACATCTACACAGAAACTTGGACACTAATTGTTCAATGCCACATTATTCATAACAGCCAAAAAGTGGAAACAAGCTAAACGTCCACCAGTTCATGAGGGGATGAATAAAATGTGGCGTAGCCATACGATGGAATATTATTTGACAATAAAAAGGAAGGAAGTGCTGACCCATACTGTAACTTGGGTGACCCTTTGAAACATGTAAGTGAAAGAAGCCAGGCACAAAAGGCCACATACTATATAATACCACTGACAGGAGAAATTCAGAAGGGGCCAATCTATAGAGACAGAAAGGAAATTAGTGGTTTCAGGGGCTGGAGAGGGGGAAGGAGTGACTTGCGAGTGGGTAAGGGATTTCTTTTGGGGTTAATGAAAATGTTTGAGATAGGCACTGATAAGTGTACAACTCTGTAAATATACTAAAAACCACTGAATTGTGCATTTTTAAAAGGTAAATTTTATGGTATATTTTAAAAATTGTTCTTTAACTCTATCATTGGTCTTCTTACGATGGGCTGTAGTTCCTCCAAACGAAAAGCAGAGATAATAGGATTTTTAATTTTTTTCACAGAATTTTCAAGTTCTGGACTGAAAAAATTCAGACTTTTGTGAATATATTTAGATAGAAAAATAGAGATGAAAAGATTCCTTGGTCTTGTCTAATAAACTCTGATGGCTTTTAAGCGAGCCCCGCTTAACTTTCCAGCCCAGGGAATCACAAGACCTAGCCTCTAAACTGTGCTCACGGGGGACTAACATAGCCCTAGCTTCCTCATTTGTAAAAAGGTGGTAATAGTGCTCGCTCTGTGTAGGGATTTAATCCAAAAGAACAAATATGTATGAATCACTTATTGGGTTCACGGGACCGCAGTAGGCACTGTGGCAAATATGAAGATGAACAAAATGTGATCTCTGCCCTCAAGAAACATTTAATCTCATAGAGGGTAAGAAACAGATCTTAGGATACAATAATAATGACATAATAGTGAAATAGTGATTCAAAACATTTTATGGGGTCAGATGAAAACACCTTGTGTACCAACCAACAGAATGATAAATAGGTTTGGATGATGGAATACCGTGTAACACTGGAAATGAATGAACTATGAAAATCCACATGATAAATCTGATAAGCATAAATGTGAGCCCTCCCCAAATAATCAAGCTTTAGAAAAAGACATACAGCATAAAAAATTTACAAAAAGCTTAAAATATATTAAAATACTATGTTATCAATACTATAAAATCCCTTAATATTTTATATATACATAAAATTATATTTATATGTAATGTATAAGTGTATTTATATAATGTATAATTATATGAGGCTATCCATGGGAATGGTTAATGCCAAGTCAGTGGTTTTTCTAGCACTCAGTGGCTTCTGCACCATCAATGACGGTCAAATCGGTGATTGTTAGATTTTTTCTTGTAAGATATTGTATATCTTAAACATTCCATGATAATTTTAAAATATTAGATTAGAGAAAAAGTCAGGGGTCTGCTTCTACTGGGTAATGCTAGGGGCATAAGGGAAGACTTCTAGAAGGAGGTGCCCGAGCTGGACCTAAAAGGATGCATCATTTCCACAGGCAGCGAGAAAGGGAAGGCACTGCGGGTGAAGGGAATAGTACAAGCAAATTAAAATCATAAGGTTTTAGCGTTAGAGACCCCGAGGTCTCTTAAAGCCACACGAAGCATTTTGGATCTCAGGTTCTTACAGATTTTCGAACTGCAGAACTCAAAGGACAAGGAAATTTTGATGAATCCTGGTGCCGAAAAGCCTGATACGTTAAAAACCAAACATAACCAGAATTTCAAACTGTGTTTGGAGACTTGCAAACTTGTTCTTTCTTTTTAACAGTGAGAACAAATTGGGATCCCTGGAATATACCACTTGGGAGATGGTGGTAGCATAATTTTATCCACAAGTATTAAGTTGTTGCCTGAGGACAGCTGAGTAAACAGTTTGCTGAAGTCTGTTTGAGGACTGCCAGCTAGTTACACCCATAATTTCATCTCTATTAACAAAAACAACTCATACTGTCGCACTGCCCTGCTTTGGCTACCCCGGGGTTCTCGGTATTTGAATTATGGAGTGTCACTTGAGTAACATTCTATAGCAGTGGGGGCTGTGTTTTGATGTCCTTTCGTTACCCACCCCCAGTCTGCTGATTTATGGCATACCATGCAGAGACTTAAATCAAAACTAGAAAATACGTGTGAAATAATGCAAAACAGAGTCGCAGGGTTGGCAATTCCGTAATTACACCTAAAGGGAAAATAATTATGTAATACCGTATGGCAAGAGTAAGTCTCAGAATAACAAATGCCCATACTGTAAATGCAGAATTCTGGGAAGAACACGCAGGGGCTTTGAAGAGAAGCTGATGGAAAGGTTGCCTTTTAAAAGGACCCAGAGACACCTTTGTGAATGATGTTTGGCCTCTGATAATACTGTTTGTCGTCTAGAAACTGAAGACCTGAATGAATGAGGTGACATAGCCCTAAGAAAAGGAATGCCAAAAAATGGGACAAAACTCGAGTCATTTACTATTTGAACTCATGCTCAACTGCTACCTGCAGTAGCCGCGGGTTTTACCCATTGGTTAAAATTCTGAAAGTGTGAAAGCTACTTATTGATAGAAATCAGAAAACTCTCCAAATCTTGACAGCAACTATGAGATGGAAACTAAGTCAAGGCTTAAAATACTACCACCAACAAAACCCCCATAATACTGGAGACCTTTCAGTTAAAAAAGGAACAATGAAAGAATTCCTCAGGAGTCAAGAATATGAAACTCTCCCCTCGAAGTCTATCAGTTAATGAACAACCTCTGAGTAGAGAGAAATATGAGAGAAATGACCCGGGCAATACTCCAGCCTAAATCTTCATGTTGGAAAACAACTCCTCATCCACCTCTGTATTGTAAAGCGCTGGCATGGGAACAGAAATCAAAGATGCTAGGAAAAGATTAGGAGACTAAGGCTCTTACAGGCTGACTTTCTCATTAAAAATTAGCTCTGAATTTAAACGTTCCCTAAGTTCCTCAAACCATTCACCTGGGCAGAGCCATACTAGGTGAAATTGTGTGAGCTCAGGGGACAGGGGTGTCAATTCAAACCATTCTACACAGGAAAATCAGGGAAAGATATGGCTTTAAGACAGAGCTTGGCCCTTGGGTCAAAACCGGCTAGGTGTGTGATTTTATAAATAAAGTTTTATTGGAACACAGCCATGGCCATTCATTCATGTATTGTCTATGGCTGCTTTTGAGGTATAATGGTAGTCTTGGGTAGGTACAAGCATCATATTGTCCACAAAGCAAAAATATTATCTGGCCCTGTTCAGAAACCACTTGCCGACCGTTGCCTTAGTTTACCATTTATCTGGAATAGCTTTCATGGTTAAAAACTTTTGAGAGTAATAACATAAGAATAGCTATCCAACTGGGCACAACCATTAGGAGTTTATGCTTAAGCTTTAGAGTAAAAAGCTACTTCTCTGTGTTTTTTTTTCTTCCCTAATTAAGAGGAAATATATATTATGTATTCGATTAAGCTATAACATTTGAAATGAGGTCCTAACTTTTTTTTTCTATGTACAAAAGAATGACAGTAGAAGTAGGTCAAATTCAGCACAATCTTAAGATGATTCCTTTTTGAAAACCAAGATTTAAGAGAATATTAATGAAGAAATTAAAAAGGAAACACTGGAATATGGGATTAAAGGAGGAATTTACATGCTTGAAAATAACAGTAACAATTTCTAAATCTCCTTAACACCTTGCCTTATAATAACTCATTTAATCCTTACAATAACCCAGACATTAGGTATAATTCGGTTGATTTTATAATGGTGACATTGAGATCAAGGAGGTTAATAGAGCTGCCTATAATCACTTCTCTAGCAAAATGGTAGACCAGAGCCAGATCACAAGGGTGACCACCTTCAAAGCTAAATGCTTCCATTCTCCACTGTGCCCTGCGATGCAGGGAACCACAGAAGGACAACTTGCTTAGGAAAGCCAAGTTCTCTTATCTTAAAGCTGAGTGAGGTTGGACAAGTCTTTTAGTTGCTTCATCTATCAGTTCATTTATCAAACAATGAGTGATATGCTCTACAAAAGCAGTATTACTGTGAAACCGATACTTGGAAATTTTACTATATTTAGTATGAAAACATCTTTAAAAAAGGATTTACCTTCCTGTGTTTCCTTTGTTCAGGACAATTCTTGCTTCTTTCTTTCCAAGCATTTGGCAAGGAGAATTGGTAGTTTGATGTATGGGGTAAGTTCTGCACCTACCCCCACCTCTCCTCACCTTCTGCTGCCCCCAGGAGTCAAAGTTCAGGTAATCCTGAACTCACAGCCTCTTTTGGTGGGTTCGGCTTCACACTTCCCTGGGTCCGCATAGGTGCCCTGCTCCCCATTTTGATTTTGCCCCAAGCAGTTGCTCCCTTTAGCCTGCCCGGGTCACCCTGCTGCCCCCAGTACTCTTGCCCCAGCGTCCAACACTTTCTCTGTGTTAACCTGAGCGTTTTCTTTCTTTCCTTTTTAAGGTTTATTTAACTGGGGGGGTGGGCAGAGGGCATGCGTGCACACGCACACAAGGGGGAGAGGGGCAGGGGGAAAGGGAGAGAATCTCTGTCCAACCCAGCATAGAGCTCAACCTGAGGCTCAATCCCATGACCCTGAGATCATGACAAGCCGAAATCAAGAGTTGGACGTTTAACTAGCCATCCGAGTGCCAAAACCCGAGCATTTTTTAAACCTGAGCCCACAGGTTCCAATGTCTGTCAGTCTGAAGTGGAATCTCTCTAAAGAGAGATTCTGCCAAATTCAGGGAACGCTACCGGTGTCTTCTGTCTGAGGAAGCAGATTTTATAAGTGAAACTACCCCATGTTCCTTAAAGTCTAGGCCGGGCCACCAAGGTAGGTGGCTGTCCAAGAAAGTGGGTGGGTTTCAGAATGAAAACTGCCCTTTGCTGTCTAGTTTTTAACCAGACCAGAAGGAAAATGGTGAGATGCCCCTCATCAAAACTTTACTACCAGGGGAAAATAGCCTCACATATGAGCCATGGGGATGTTCTCTGACTCCATGGAACACGATAACTCAACGTTCTTTTAAATGACCAAAGAAAAAAGTTACGAGCAAGGAGAATGTCTTCTCCTGAGAGACTGGACCCCACCCATCCACCCACCCACCCACAGGGAACTGTAAATCAGATATTACCGGCACAGCAAATTGGCAGCCAATGCTTTAAACATTATGAAATGCCAGGTCTGGGCCTCAATACAGATACTTTTTTGTTTTAGGCACTTGCCATTTAAAAATACACTTGGAAGTTTCTGGAAGGGGTATGGCTTTAAGTGAAGTGTCCACATAGAGAGAGAATGATATGAGAAGGGATGTCCTGCTTCTAACACATGCTAAGAGCCTGATAAGAATCATTTTATGTATTCACACAACACCTGAGGTGGGTGTTGTTATCTTCCTATTAAAGATTAATAGGGGCCCTAAACTTGCCCAGACTCACTTGTGAGTAGAATCCCCATATTCTAAGATGGCTTCCTTGACAAAGCCACATTAACTGAGTATTTCTCTTGAAAAAATCCTGGGAATTGTAACTATGGAATTTCGATCCTTGTCTTTCTCGCCTAAAGGAAAACCCATGTTTTTTGTGTCTGTTTACAGAACCATTAGGGGCTTAGAGATCAGTTCATCCAAACCCTGTCACAGAGCAAAGAAGAAAAGGAGGTGTGGAGATATAGGATGATTTACTCCAAGACAGAAACTCATTAGTAACAAAGCCCTTCTTTTTGGCCTTGCTACTATTTCATATTTCTTTTAACATAAGAAAGAATGCCCCCATTAGCGGGAGAAAGAAAAAAGTACTGCTGATGTTGTGACTCAAAATTTAAGTCCCCCCCATACTCTGATCACAAAACCAAGCACATCATATCATCAATGTGACTGTCTTTACCATAACTACGTTTTCCCCCCACTCATTCTTCTGAGTTATTTTTCTGGTTACGAAAACCAAAATAGTAAGTGGACTAATGAATGAAAATAAAAAGGATCATGATAAAAGGTCTGAAACCTACCCCCTCACATCCAACCAAAAGCGTTCCATTCTTTTCCTTCTTGTCCTTTATTCAGGAAGGTTGGCTAACGAGAAAGATGTCTCGGCAGGACTGCAAAAGAATGTGTGAATGCTCTGGGTTTTGTTGTGTTTCTCTTTCCCCACTCCCAACTTTGGTGCTGGGACTAAGCTTATTAGCAACTGAAAGCAGATGCTCCAGTACACCAGACAAAGGGCTTCTACAGAAGCCTAAGAAAGCTTGGAACCAGCTTGTGGTGGCCACAGCAGGACAAGAGACCCGGGTGGCTGAAGCCCTATTGTGTGCCCTCCTCTAGTCTCTCTCCTTCTCTCCAGTGGCTCCCCTTCCTCATGGCTCACTTTTCACAACTCACCTAGAGAGAATTTTCTACCAGAGGTAAGAATGCAGCTGTGGGGAGAAGTTGCTGTGGAGGCCTTGCCCTAGTCTGAGATTGGATTCTACATCTGTCACTGGCCAGCAGTAGCTCACTCTGGGCATGCTTATATAGAACTTTGGGGCCTACTGCCAATAACTGGCCTCATTTCTTCATTGGCAATAGCCTCCCCCGCCCATCATTTTGTTGTAATAGAAATGTCTGACTTAAAGCTGGAAGGATGCTCCTAAAATCCTATTCACCTTCTAACTCTGATCCCAATTTTCAGCTTCCTGGATTACCTATTGAACCAAATAATGAATCTCTTAATTTTGGCCATGGTGATATTCCAATTGACCCTATGGGGTCCAAGGAATTACGTTTCAGTCAGGTACCCAAGAAGCGTTCCCCAGTCCTCCTTAATAAGGAGTTAACTTTGACACCTAACTGCACCCACTTGAGTGTACAGTTAATTACTCCATAGCTGCAACGGGACATATGCTTTGAGGCTCTAGGACATGTCGTTTACATGTATAGGAGCTTCATAAGTGAACAAGGCACCCACTGAATGAGGTTATAGCTACAGGCCTGGTCAAAACAGAAGTGATTTATCTGTTTGAGTTTCAGTAAAGAAAAAAATGAAGGAGATAAATGTCATTTTTTAGCTACCTCCCTAACTCTTTGCATGTTAATGCTTCATCATTGAGACCAAAGAGATCAGTTTTCTCTAGAGTATCAGAAGACTGATAGCTCATGGCCAGAGGTCAACACTTGGTCATTTATAGGACAGAGACTGAATGGTCTAGAAGAATGAGAAAGGTCTTGCCTTGCTCATGAGGCAGCCTGAGAAGGAGATGGGGTGAGACAGACTGAAGGCTACCCGCAGTGAATGCTGCTTAACTCAGATCCCATCAACTGGTTGAAACCTCTCCTTGTGGAAGATGGCCAACACAGTTAACTCATTTGGGTGGGAGGAATTCTCTACATGGTGTCATAAATGGCAGGATTAGATTGGAGCTCATGATCAAATTTCAGTGTCTGTAGGACTCTCTTGATACTCATCCAGAAATGAATACTTAAAACCTTAACTTATTCACAGAAGAACTAGAACTAGAAGAGACTTTATGCAGGAATCCCTCCTCTCCAAACATATACACAGGATCCTCAGAAGGCTGCCATTTTAACCTCTGATCCAGAAAGGAAAACCTCACTGATTATACAGCAACTTATTTCACCCTTTTGTAAGATCTGTCTTTCCGGAACTCTAACTCCTTTACCACACTGCAGATTTTCAAATGTATGAGAATAATTATTACATTTTAGATTAGATATTTGGTTTTCTTCACTCTTTCTTCATGCAACACGGTTTTCAGATTCTTTACCAATTTTGGTTATGTTAAAGTTCCCGCAAGGACTTTACCTCATTTCTACATCCATGAGAAGACTAAAGCATGGGATGTGAGCATCTCTGCTTGCCACCAGTCCATCTCCACACCCTTTAACTTCCCTCAAGAGTCTTTCTCTTCATTAATCTTTGCTCTTTCACTTCTGAGGAAAGGGAGGAAGTGTCCCTCCCCTCCACACGGGGACTTCATGCCCTCAACCCATTGTAGCACCTGCCCCCTCAGGCTCTTCCTTTCCCACCCCCTCCTTCATTTCATGACACATGCAACTCAGACTCAGTTCTGCATTTTTACCAAGTAAGTCCAATATGTGCAAAATCCCACGATTTTATAAATGATAGTATTATTTTCTGTCCTTATGGGTATCTTTTTCAATTGAGCAACTTTCAAATATTTTAAGGACATTTGGATGGTTTTTCTAAGGGAACTTTCATCAAATTTTAAATTTTTTTACAATAAAATTAAACTTTAATGTATTGTGGGCCACCTTTCAGGATACAAAATCCCTTACATAGGAATTAAATTTTAGATGGGTCATGAGAGGCCTAATCTCATGAAGTTGAAGAGGCTTTAGGCAAAATGGGGTGCTTCTGTCCCCTAGCTGGGAGCTTGGAAGCAGCGGCTGGATGGATACAGATGCTTTGCAACTTCATAGTTTTGAAAGTGACTTTCTTTTATATGGAAAAAGCCACAGAAATCAAATTGAGGGCAGTAGAAAGGGTGTTTGCCAATTCACAGTATGCCTCTCATCCCCACCCCCTCAGGTTAAAGGTTAAAATGCTCATCAGTCTATGCCATGTCTGTCCTGATTCATCTTGGAAACTCTGAGTCTTCAGGGCCATGTTGGGCTGAATGGTTATTTTGCAACATCTTTAATCAGAACCATTGCCAAGCAAAATGAACCCAGGTTTATTAAGATATTTACTAATAGGAAGATTCCTGAAAGGACAGAGCAAAGCTCAAACAAAGAAAACAATGTGTTGTGAATACAGCAACTAGAGAGCCTCCCTAAGCTATCTTAGAATTTCTATTCATCTTCTCTATCCCCCTACTTCCTCTCAACCTCCTATCCTTCCTTCCTCCCTCCCTCTCATGCTTTCTGACTTGTCAGTGACCTATTGCCTATAGCCAAGTCTGGTACACATAATCACAATTTTAAAAACTATATTCATACATGGGGTGGGTGGGGGTGGGCAGTGAGGATTTTAAAATGGGCTAAATTACTTGGGTACATAAATCCTGAATGAAGTCATTTTGATTTTTCAAAATTAAGTCATGACGTGAAGACAAACATAGGGTCCTGAGCAACTGTCCTTCCAGAACATTTCTCCTAGCATGCAGTTTAAAATCAAATGTGTACTACTCTTTGTTAAAACAAACACACAAACAAAAGAAGCAGAACTAGACATTAGTATAGAATTACTATTCAGGCTCTGGGTTTGAACAGGTGCACAAATAACTTGTACTTTATTGAGGTTCAAAGCATGATATCACCCTGACCCCAAGTGTTATCTTATAAATGAAACCTTGCTAAGGAGGCAAGGTGGTCCCTATATTTTACAGTGAAGATTAACAGGCAAGGGGACCCAAAAATCTGGATTTACCGAGTCTTGCTGATCTAGAGCCTGAGGGAGGATCTTCCTCTCATCGTTCTGCATAAGGCTTAGTTATCCATAAAAGCTGTCCTAAGGTCTCCATCTCAACCAACAGCCACAGTCTGATGGATGTTCTTTATTCTAATGGCTGAAACTTGATATTCCCACTCCTGGATCCTTAAATGTTTGCTGTACACTAATTCAGCTTCTCCTGCACTTTCTAGAAGAAGTGAGATGCAATGAGACAAGGTTCAAGAGCTCTTTTTAAATCCTTTATAGAGAACCAAGCAGGAAATTTAACAAAAATCTTGAGGCATAAAGCATCACATTTTCTTCTTTTCATAGACTGTGTTTTATTTCTCATTTATTTAGCCAAATGATTTTTAAGTAACTTTAAAGAGATGTGTATAAAGAAAATAAGTCTAGTGGCTAAACCAATAAATAATATTTAATGAGATCTTACTATGCACTAGGCATAGGCTAAGGAACATACAAATATTATCTCATTAATTTTTTTATTTGGTGTGTATTAAGAGTTACTGTTTATGCTCTGGAAAATTGTAGCTCCAAGTCTAAGTAACTTGTCCAGGGTGTTAAACTCACATTAGTCTGACTTCAAAGCCCTTGCTTTTTTCCCCGCTATACCACCCAAAGAAAACTTCTGAGATTAGAGTCAGTGATGATTTGTGGTTAATTCCCAAAGTGACCTGAATGTAAGCATTAGCTTCAGCAATCTGCCACTGCTGAGTAGACAGAGGGGGCCTGAAGCAAGATGGTGGCCATATTTGGAAACATGCTCTATGCCTTACTCCATTTACTCTCTGAGGAAATGGGTGTGCACCCATCATAAATACCGCTGGGGTTGAGATCTGGTGCAATGTATGAGGAACAGATTTTCTGCTGTAAATACCAACAGGCAAAGAAGAGATTCCTTATTTTCAGCCATTCATGTCTTAACCAACACTTTCCTCCCTTTTTACTGCCAGGGCTGACCCTCTTTTCCAGTTTTGTTTTGTTTTTTTAAGATTTTTTATTTATTTACTTGACAGAGAGAGATCACAAGTAGGCAGAGAGGCAGGTAGAGAGAGAGGGGGAAGCAGGCTCCCCACTGAGCAGGAAGCCCGATGTGGGGTCTGATCCCAGGACCCTGAGATCATGACCCGAGCCGAAGGCAGATGCTTAACCATCTGAGCCACCCAGGCGCCCCTTTTTCAGTTGTTTTTGTTTTGCTCTCTCTTTCTTTCTTTCCTTTCCTTCTTTCCTTTCCTTTTCGTTCCTTTCCTTTTCTCCTTCCTTCCTTCCTTTTTCATTCTTTCTTTCTTTCCTTTCTTTCTTTCTTGTCTACTTATATCATGGCTCTACGGGAAAGATAAAGATAGATGCACACACAAAGACATGGGTAAGGCAAATGTGATTCCGTGGCATTTGCTTTCCTTGAGAAGAATGCCAAAGGAGTAACAGCTAATTATCAAATTGCACACCTTAGATGCATCTGTGTTTCTCTGAATGAAAGGTTGACAAAGAATCTTGGATAAATGTTTTCCCATTTTAAGTGCTGGATTTGTACAACAGTAAAACAGCTGGAGATGTAGAGTCCTATGTCACTGACCTTTAAGAAAAAATTCAGATTGTATTCAAGAAAATCAGACCAGACTGTGGGCGATGTAAATATGCCCACTATTGTCTCTGCTCTTTCTGGATCCCATCATGACACAAGTGACAACCACAGGTGAAATATTCAAACGCTAATTTATAATAAAGTCCACTTTGGGACCCTGTCCAATACTTTATGATTCAAAACAACAAAAACATCATTCAAGTAAACACCAGGGAGATAGTCAGCTCATCCTTGTCACCATTTTGATGACCAGAATTTTAGATTCTATTTCATGGCTGTATGGGCAGAGAATCTGACTAAAACCAAAACCGCCAAATTTTGTTTGGTCAGAAAAGACACTGAAGTGACTAAAAATGATTTATGTGACATCAACATAATGTAAATGGCCCTTCTAAATCTCATTATCCTCAGAAATAGATTCTTCATAACCAGAGAAAGAGAAATTACCATCAACACTCGTATTTAGGCACTAAGGAAAAGAAGGAAAGAAATTCTCACTTTTTAAAATATGTAAAACTCTTAGAAAATCTAACAGTTAATCTACGAAGAAGGACTGCATTTCTCACAGGAAGATAGAAGCTTTATAAATCAGTAATATTTGCAAAGAGTTTTGAAAAGTGGAAAAGCATACTATAAAAATAGAAATCAAATAAATTATAGCTCAGACTTTCTTTTAACCCACCGGAATTAAATGGTCTAAGACCATCCAACAGGAATATTTGCGCTAAGCAAATATTTGTATATATAAACCCTCTCGTTTTAGTTTTGATCTTTCTCTTAAACATCATGAATTTTACAGCTTGGCAAAGTGTTGTGTTTGCCATCCAAAACCCAGATGGCTAATGGTAGATTGAAAGTGTAAACTTCTAGGTCAGTCTTCTTAAAAGAAAATCAGGGCCTTTCCTGAATTTCAGCTCTGGCTTGTGTGTAACACTGTGTAATTTTTATAATGTTAACATTGTATCATTTATTGTTTGGTGGAAATTTTTAAAAATAATAAGTGATGTAAGAAAATGATAGAGAACTTAGGGATTAATTCAGGTCAACAGAAAAATGATTTTTATATCTGATTGAGTGATCACTGAAGGATTCAATTCCAGCGCCATGAAATGTATTTCTATACTATCCTCATCTAGTAAAATAATTTCACACTCCTGATTGTGAATAACAATATTTATTATTATGAATAATAATTAATCTCATGAATAATTTTTTAAAAGATCAAGAAACATTTCTAATGGAAATATGTCTGTGATCAATCACTAAACCCCAGAATAAGAGTAGGATGATTTATAGGAATATTGAGAATCAACTGAAAATATATTCTAAGGTGGTCAAGTCTATGCTACAAAGGGTCTAGGCGCAGGAAAATTGCCCTCCAGCAGGAGCAGCTTTTAAAGGCTAAAGTGTGGTAGGATGATGGGGGCTTTCAGGTAGAGTGTTTAATTACATGGGGAATTTCACAATTTCTTGACATTATTAATGCAACAAGTCCAGGATTTTCCTATTCCTGGACACTAAAATTTTCTCCCCATCCCCAAGCTCCTAAGAAGTAGTGTCCTGTCCCCAAAAGCAAATTATAGAAAAAAAAGAATTATAGAAAGAAAAGCTTTGAAATAGCACTTATAGCACCACTAAAGAGATTGATGCGTTTTATACAATGAACACACACCTCAAAACTTGAGAACCTGTTAATAAGTACTAAGGACGCAGAAGTCTAAGTAAGGAATTTTCATGGTAGTGAGAGCAAGCATGTTTTTATATTAAAGAGCAGAACAGATCATCGGGAAAGGCTCACAAGACAAACAAGAGAACTTCTGATCTGATCAGCCTTGAGAAGATCCGAAGGGGATGAACATGGGAGTCCTCCTCTAAGCAAGAGTAGGCCTCTTTCTGTTACGATTTCTCCCTTCCCTTCTAAGCTCCTGACAATCTCTATTGTCCCCGGGTACAGTCAGGAAAGGTAAGAAACAAACCCCACATTTAAGTTGAATGCTTTCATAAATAAAACCCTCTGGGACTGGGAATCTCTAACAGATTTACTGTGCCTCTCAGCTCTCAAGCACAATGAAACACTAAAGGTGTATAAGAAAATAAATGGATGAAGAGAAATGTACTGTCTCTCCGCCTCCTACTGTCTAGAGTGACCTCTACTTGTACTGAGAGTCTCACAAAGAAAAAGAAAGAAACCAAGACTTTAGGGTAGATAACGATTTTGCTGAGGAAAAGTAAAATAGATTTATCAGGTTTTGTTTTATTTGCTTTTGTGTTGTGTAGGAAGGAGGGTTCAAGGCGCAAGAAGTTTCTCAGTTCTGGATGCACAGTGACATGGAAATATACACAATTCTAAGACGGTCATTAAAATGGTATGAAAGCGTTAGTTTGCTTTAAGTTCCCCGGTATGACCTGTGTTTCAGCAGGAGACATGCGTTTTCATCGTGAGTGTATAATTTCACATCCTTGTCAGCATCAGTAAGAACAACAACAGTTCCTTAATAAATATTTGCCCAAAAATTCAAACCACCAAACACAATATATTAAAAATTCTTTTAAAATCAAAAGTAACTTAATCTATGGGACGTGAACATTTGAGCACGTCATTTTGACACCGGGATCTGTAAAGTTCTTTTCGTACAGAAGCTGTTTTTGTAAACTAATTTTTTATCTTGGGGTTTTCTGTGAAATGTGAGGCATTTCAGTTAACTGACCCAAACTGACAATCGAAATAATAGTTTATGCCAAACGTGGTAAGCATGTTTAAAACACAAATACGGGTTGCATCATTGCAGAGCTGCACAGGTATTTGGGGAAACCTATAAAGGGTTAATTAAATGACTTGGCTGGCAAGTTTATCTTTCCCCTCACTGCAAACTCTCTTCCTCAAGAAGTTTGAGAATGAAGTCAGTTTCATCCTCAACTAGTTATGTGACAGTTTAAATTCACACTATTTTATCTTTATGTCACAAATTCACTTCTAAAAATTATCCTGCTTCCAAAAACAACCAGAATCATTTTATTTTAAAAAAAATGATTTAAATATTTAAGGAATCATCTGAAGTCTTCTGAAATCTTGGCATATATAATTGGTTTATTTTCTTGAATTATCACTTTTAGTCCCCCATACAAAAATTTCCATAAGACAAATGATAAACACCCATCCACCCATCTCCTACATGTTTAAAGTGACTATACAGATAGGGAGAAAAAAAACCCTGGAGTCTCTTCCAGTCATACAAAATATTAACTATATGACTTTCTCCAGCTGAAAAAAGCCCTACCCTACTTGCATTTGTAATAGTGGTATAGCACCATGAGAGAAAAATCTTTAAATAAGTCTTGAGTCTAAATTTAATTAGATAAATGTACGGTATAGAGATTTATACCATGCCTCTGCTCACCAACTAACAAAGTACCCACTCAGAAAACATTCTGCTGAGACCTCTTTGAGGAATGGAGACATGCCTGTTGACTCACCACTTGCCTTGAGCAGAGACCCGTGAATCTGAGAACAAAAGGGACCTTAAAGATCTTGTCTGACACCCACAATTTTATAGAAGAGGAAACTGAAGTTCAGAGCAGTTACTAACCTGCCCCAGGGCCCACCACTGGTTAGCAGCAAATGTGATCTTCCCAGCTCTAAGGAACACATTTCACATCTACGTAAACAGCTATATGTAAAATATATATTTCTTTCTCTCTTAATTTGTCTTTCATCTTGAACTTGAAATCATCAGGCTTATGCTAATACATTTAGAATTTCCGGCTATTAGAATCCATTTCCTTGGCCTCTCTTTCTAACCCAGTGGATCTTGCCATGCACCACAGTTCCCCCTAACAAAATTCACTTTGGTTTAATGTGTGGGAAGCAGGAAAAAGTGTATGTTGACAGAGTCTTCGAGGGTCTTCGTGCAAGCTGAGCATCCTCTACATGCTACCCTCGGTATAAGCAGAAGAATATGTGTCTGTACCATTTGGAAATATTACGGATGATTAATTAGTTAGCATTTGTAAAGTGCTTTGAAAATGAAAAGTGCTATTATTACACCTAATTAAAATTCTCTCTTATATATTCAGCAACAATTTCATTTGGTATTTGTTTCTGTGCCAAAAATATAGCTGTGTAGGCTCTAGAGGCATTAATATGAAAGGTAGTTGCAGGTAAGTTTTGCTCCTGGCTCTTTTTTAAAACAATTATTTAGCACTTCTTGACACTAGACACAGATCTGCCCTAAATGGGCACATATTCATAAGTCAATGCTGTATTTTGGAGTGAGATGCTTTTTAATAAATAGCTTTGTTGTGTGTGGCAAAACAGTATACCAGCAAAGTAAATGCTGATTCACAAAGAGACAGCCACAAATGATAATATATGCCCTAAGTTATGGCAAGACTGCCCATCAGATGAATGCAAACATGCAGAGACAGCATTGGTTGAAGCAAAAACTCTGGCGGGTCTGAATCATTCCCTCGGATCTTCAAGGTGGTATCATCAGTAGGACCTTGTAAACATCTTTCCCTGCTGGTTAGGCTACTGTCTTAACCTGCCGTGATGCATCAGGAGTGTGGAATAATTTGGTTGGTCTGGTTTTGCTGCCACATGTAGATACCCAATGGAGTCTCCAGGGAGGGGAGAGAGGTGTGTGTGGAAACTCAATCCGATTTAGAAATCAACTCTCCTGTAGGTAATGTTGTGTTCTAATAAAGACCTGGAAATACAGACTCAGGGTGTAATTAAGAGAGTTGGGAAATCAAGAAGCTAGAAAACTGTTGATAGAGAAGTATTTCTATTGTTCAAAACATGTTTGGTGCATTAGGAAAACAAAACCAAATTCCTTCTCTTGGCATCGACCTCGACAAGCACATCAGCTAATGAAGGGGGCATCAGGGTTGACATCATCGCGTCACCAGCAGCCTGAGACCTATTTGTATGTGGTTAGAAGCTAAGTTCTAGTTTACTGCTGATGTCATTAGTCAAACTTGCATTAGTGAGGTGGGCTGGCAAGCTTTCCATTTCTTCCACATAATAAACAACCGTGGCATACCACAGACAAACATAAACCTGAGCGTGTCATACGTTCTGAAAAGATGTGTGGTCTATACAGGCCAAATAGGTCTCATCACCAGAGCTGCAGAGGCTGGAGTGATGACACATGACCCTCCTCTTTTGCATCCTCTCTACAAAGGCAAGTGATCCTCCATCCTGGCCTCAGCACAAATGAATGGAAATGGTTTTACAGCAAACTTCTTAGCTAGAAATGCTGGCAGCCAATTCTCCACTTGGTAAACTCAGCAGGAAATAAAGAAAACTAAGCCCTCATTTAAGGAACACGGTTTGAACTGCATGAATGTGTACATTGTAAAAATCTAATTGTGCATCTATAATTTCCGGCAGATTGCACATATCTACTGTAACAACCACAGAAGTCCACTGCACATCTGCTCTAGCTATTGAAACTCTGAGACAGCATTCTTCAAATACATTATTCTAAGAAATCCCACGTAAGTATAAATAACCAAAGTCAGACTTCACATATCTGGCAAAAGTAAATGTCAAAATTGGGTAAATTTATATTTTATTGCTCCTTCTCTTTATTTTGGAGCTATTTCCTTTCTACTTGGCAAGTTACACAGCACCTTAGCCCAAACTCTGTTGCGTTTCCAATATAATCTCTGTGGCATATATGTTAGCAGAGGTACACTGGATGGGTATTCCAAAGGCTCAGTTAATCCTTATTTACTGGTTTTAAGAAGAAGAATGTCCATGTGGGTATGAGTGTACCTGCGTGTGCGCACGCGCGCGCACACACAGACACACACACACACACACACACACATCCATTGCCTGAATAATCTCTAGAGGTTTCTACTGAAGTGTTTTCTAACAAGGGCACCAGTTGAGTTAATCACCCCAGTACAAATTAGGGGTGCTCAGGACTGAACCATTTGCTCTTCCATTGGCCTCCTGACAGTGTGTGGTTTTCATTAATGCCATTCCCTCAGTGGAATTACTGACGTCGCACTTTAAACACACTTTTCTGTAAGTCAACTAACAAAACTAATTAGGAACTGTGAAAGGCTATATTGATAGAGTAAAAATATATAAAACAGCTCTGACAATTCTCCTAGAGGACTCCATACATCATGGGACTTTGGGCTTTTTCTTTTTCTTTCTTTCTTTTTTTTTTTTTGGCTAGAATGTAAATAAACTAAAGTAAAATCTCAGGTTTTAAAATGACTTTAAAGAACCACACATTTCCTGAAAGAACCATTTTCAAATTACATATAAACATGTTTAATCAGTCTTTACTGCTCTAAGTGGCAGGGAGATTTCACAGGGGCCTGAGTCGGTGACCTACGGACTGGTGGCTCAGACCCCAGCAGTGTCTACATGAGGCTACTGGCTTGATCCGTCTCACTGCATTGACAAGTTAGTTTAGTCACAACTAATTTGACTAGCTTTTCCCAGCGGACTTCCTTTCCTTCACATAGCAGCCCTCGCACTTCCCAGCTGCATCCCCAACAAACCAGTCACTGAATAGGACAGTCACGCAATCAAGGACACCCAGCACAACAAAACCATCCGAGCAGCACACAGGCCACAGCATCACCGAGAAACCAATGGCCATGCTGTCGTCGGCACACGTGCANTGCTCCTTTTTTTTTTTTTTTTTTTTTTAAGATTTTATTTATTTGACAGAAAGAGAGACAGCCAGAGAGGGAACACAAGCAGGGGGAGCGGGAGAGGGAGAATATTGAGATTGAGACGTGGGGCTCAATCCCAGGACTTTGGGATCATGACCTGAGCTGAAGGCAGATGCTTAACGACCGAGCCACCCAGGCGCCCCAGGCTGCTGCCTCTTCTGTATTCATCCCGAGGGATAACAGAGGACACAGAGACATGTGGGCACAAACTCTATTCCAACCTTGCTAGTTATAGTCCTTCCTAAGCCTCAATATCCTCGTCTCTGAAAGGAAATACTGTGACAAGGACAAGAGACACAATGACGGCTGCGTACTACCATGCTACTACCACCACTAACACAGAGTACCACCATGCTGCCGCTTCTACTACTAGCAGAAGTACTACTACCACCACCATCATCACCGCTACTCTACTCTACTACTACTACACCATTACTACCACCAAATACCACAGTACTACAATGCGGTTGCTTCTACTCTGCTGCTACCGTACCACCACCACTACTACTCTACTCTACTACTACTACACCATTACTACCACCAATACTACAGTACTACAATGCGGTTGCTTCTACTCTGCTGCTACCGTACCACCACCACCACCACCACTACTCTACTACACCATTACTACCACCAATACTACAGTACTACAATGTGGTTGCTTCTACTCTGCTACTACCGTACTACCACCACCATCATCACCGCTACTCTACTCTCCTACTACTACACCATTACTACCACCAATACTACAGTACTACAATGCGGTTGCTTCTACTCTGCTACTACCGTACTACCACCATCATCACCACCGCTATGCTACTCTACTAGTACTACACCAATACTGCCACCAATACTACAGTACTACAGTGAGGTTGCTTCTACTCCTGCTACTACCATACTACCACCACCATCACCACTACTACAACTACTGCTACTACTACTATACTACTACTACAGTATTGCACCCCCCTACTACAACGCTGCTACAATACTACCACTACCGTTGTTGCTACTGCTACACCACTACTATGATTCTACTACAATATCTCTGCTACAACATTACTCCTACTAGTACCATCACCACCACTTATTGCCACCATTGATACTATCATTCTCTATATTCCTATCCTCAGATTGCTGCCTAGTGTTATGTTGGCATCATACTTTGAAGCAAGAACTACAGCAGTGAGTCTCCTAGATTTACACGTCCTGTCTGCTTCCTTACTAACTGTGCAACTTTGAATAGGTAAATCTTTTGTGCCTCAGTTTCCTCCTCTATAAAATAAGGGTGGTAGTAGTAAATATCTCACAAGATTGTTACAAGGATTTAGCATGCTAGTATTTTAAAGTCTTTAGAACAGGGCCTGGCTCAGAGAAAACACTATGTACCGATATGCTAGAAGAAAAAAATCAGCATGGGAAGTTGATAACGGGAAATAACACGACGTGAGGGGCATGAACTGTGTTTAACTTGGTGCCGGTAAACAACATATTGCGGACCGCCAAAATTCCCTTAATGGTTGGTCATACAATCTTAAAAAGGTGAGTGGCTGAACCAATGGTCCATAAAACCACTGGAATTGTTGTAACCCACAATTTAAACAGGATACAAGAACAGCCAACTGACCTCTCTCTCTGAAAACTACTGTCAACTCCCAAGAAACGTCTTGGAGCCTTAATTACAGAGTTTGAAGTCTGTGGTTGTGGCTGATACGAGTAATCAATATGGTGTGTGAGAAAGGGCCGTTTGGGGGAAAACGACTACCCGTGGTAGTCACGTTGGTCAGGGAAGTTTGGGGTTCTCAGTTAAAGTTTCTGGAAAAGATTGCTTTGCAAGTACAAAATAAACAGGTCTCCAACCCACTAAAGCTCAAGGGCTCCTTGGATACAATTTACTTCTTACTGAAAGAGGGAGCTTGCCAGCCCTTCCCGTGACTGTGGCTGGCCTTCCATTACGCTGCTCTTGTATATGCCC
Source organism: Ailurus styani (assembly GCA_002007465.1). Classification (NCBI taxonomy): domain Eukaryota; kingdom Metazoa; phylum Chordata; class Mammalia; order Carnivora; family Ailuridae; genus Ailurus; species Ailurus styani. The sequence continues at coordinate 119,305 of LNAC01000250.1, forward strand.
GACCACCAAATCGCTGGCCCTCAGCAAGGTTGGTACATGCTCGCCAACAGGGAGGTAAACTGCTCAAGGTATCCTTAACATTCTTCCACACCTGACTATACCAGAAGCAACAACATTCTGAAGGAAACACAGTTAAAGATGTCACAGGTGTCCCAACTTGTCAATATACCATCTTAGCATTTTCACTAACCAAGTGTATTACAATGGAGTCCTCACTTGCATACAGTGGTATCCTCTGTGCTCTAAGTTCTGGGCTTCTGCACCTTCCTATGATTTGTGGGGGAAAATCTATAGCTATTAGGTGTAAGTTTTTGAGAAGATAGTATGTGTTCTGTTTCACCTCATACCCCCAGAGGTTGTCATGGTGCCCAGCACACAGCAGGTCTGAACAGATGCTTGGTAAATGCATGAATGAATGGATGGACTCAAAGATCTTCAAGACACTCTGATATTGCACGTCAGCCTCCAAGACACATAGACTGGAGAGGCTCCCTGCCTCATGGTTGGGTCTTTGGCTGGCAACATTCGTTCCATCCTTCCCACAGTGAGCAGCTGTCAGGGTCACCGTTCCGCAGCCTTCTGTAGAAATGAGCCGAGCTCACGGTTGAATCACTGTGTAATGCTGCCCAAAGGGGAACTTGTAATATTCCTGACTTGGTGAGGTTTTCCCCTTCTTGTTATTGGCTGCTGTGTGCTTCAGGCATATCACTGCCAGATTCACCTCCCAGAAAAACTGATTTCACTGTGTCCCTCCCTTACTCAAGATCCTCAGTGACTCATTATTGCCTCAAAGACAATGACCGTTTCCTTCAGTCGGCACCCAGTGCACCTTGCCAACTGGACCTCCCATCTCTCTCACATGGACGGGATCTCTCAGGTCACCATGTCTGCCCCTGAGGGCCGGACACAGAGTGGGTCAGCTGTCAGTGGATTCATCTATTTGATAATTGGTATCTTGACGAGCGGCTCTAAATAAGGCATCACCATCTCTCTCTTCGTCCTATTCTCCTCAACCGAAGAAGCCAAGCTTTTTCCTCCTTCAATGACCTGTTCAGGTCCAGTCTTCTTTACTGTGTCTTCTCTCCACGTCCACCAAGGCCAGAAGCATACTTTTCTCCCCTGAATTTCTAGAGTGCTTCCTCCTTAGAGCATGCCCATGGCACACTGGTCAAAAACTGCTTTGCCTTAATTAATTTCCTGCCCCCCCACCCCAACTTCAGCAGACCTACAAGCTTCTTCAGGGCATGGATTAGGAGCCCTGTAATGCCTAACCTTAACCTACTCAAACATAAGCTTTCATTTATCTCCAGTACTGATTCCTGAAACACAGTATCTAGGATATAATACTTTTGAAGAACCAGGCTTACCTGATCTTACAGTTTAGGTTCAGGGAGGGCTTTTTCTGTAATGGGGATTTATAAGGTAAGACTTCAGGAGACACAGCTTTCTTGCTTTCTTTCTTTCTTTCTTTCTTTCTTTTTTAGGGATTTTATTTATTTATTTGACGGAGATAGAGAGCACAAGTAGGCAGAGCAGCAGGCAGAAGGAGAAGGAGAAACAGGCTCTCTACTAAGCAGGGAGCCCGATGCGGGACTCGATCCCAGGACCCTGGGATCGTGACCTGAGCTGAAGGCAGCCACTTAACTAACTGAGCCATCCAGGTGCCCCAGGAGGCACAGCTTTCATGGAGAACTTTTAAAAGCTCTCATTATCCTTATGGCCCCTACTGAGGTAGATACAAGCAAAGAAATGGTGTCCACTAGCCTTAAAATATCTTATTATTTAAATTGGATGCTGCTCGATGCCAAGTGGAGAGTGAAGAATCCCTCCCCACTACAAAGCAGGAGGTTAAAAGCCTGGAGAACTTGTCAGAGTGGGAAGTGGGGAGGGGAGGAGAGTTTTTTCCCAAGTTCTCAGAGCTCAGTAAAAATGGTGTTGGCAAAGTGCTATTTGCCAGCATCCTCTTGGTAACTGACTTATTCCTCTAAGCTAGTAGGAATTGTAGTTAAAATATGAACTGACATGCTATTTAACGCATCTTCTGGTGACCCAGCTCGGACATGACCCAGCCTGTCACTGCTTGGGAGGGAGACGCCGTGCAGTAGGATCCCCTACCCACAGCAGAGAGCCCTCCCGGCTCTTGCGATTGAGCAGTAGGGAAGAGAAAGTACTGCCTTTTCCTTTGAGAGCAGGTGGCCAAGGGCCATGTGCTAAGGGGAAGACGCAATACACTCCTGCGGTTCTCGCTACATGTTACTCCTTGCACCTCTGGCTCTGTCCCGGAACACTTGAATTATTCATGACACACAGTGCATCGCTACACACAGGGAAGGGGTGCTGCGGCCTGGCGTAAACATACTGAGGGCCTTCGGTGTGAGAATGGCCATTCTGTGGCTTTAAGAAAGAGCTGGTGCACCCTGCAGCAGAAAAGCCTGTAGATTCAGCTGTGTTCTTACCTCACTTTCCCTTCTGCGGTGACCTCACCCTGCCACAATGCTACTATTCATGCAGATGGAATGGACCACGGCATACAAAAGTTTCATTTAGTCACATAAACACGAATATTTAGCCTGTTTGATTAAAAATGAAAGCTAGATATTTGGCTTTCTGCAATTTGATGGGGTTGAAAAAGTTTTTTTCTTTTTTTAAATAAGTTTAATTTTAAAGATTAACCTTGAAAAGAATAATAGGAAAAAATATCCCTTCCACTTTTTTTTTTCCTCCTGGAAAACTATTCCCTGGTAGGGTTACCCTTCTTTTATCCTTTCTTGTATCACAGTCCTTAGATCCCACAGAATTTTCTATTTACTATTAGAAAGTCAACCATAGAAAATATAGACATTGAATCTTTTTCTCAAAATACAGATCTGATTTTTAAAACTGCATTTTATTTTATTTAACCAAGCAATCCGTTATGACTCCCTGAACGTGTATGTGTGCATATGCCTCTATACACATAAATATTTCTGAGAACAAACTTAGGAAATACATGCCATTTGGTTGCTTTCAAGGCTATAATGTACTCAGGGTTGAAAAGAAGACTTGGGAAGAGGTTTCAAAGAATCCACCCCTCCCCAAAGGACACCCGTGAAATTATTGCTAATTTTAATTTCTCAAAAATATCTTCATCCTGTTAATAAAAGAAGACTTGAATGGAAGAATTGGGAAACAAATAAGTATAAGAAGAAAATGAATATCACTCATGATTCTAACACCTAAAGATAATTTTCTGACATATTCCTTCCAACTGTGGTGAGAGAGAGAGAGAGAGAGAGAGAGAGAGAGAGGACACATTGTGCAGACAGCATTATTTCTATTTTTTTCCACATAGTACATTATTGTGATCTCCTGAGCATTTTCTTCTGATATTATTCATTTTGAAAAGATGATTTTAATTGTTGTACATCCCTGCACTCTTTCTTTATTATTGGGTATTTACATTATTTTCAGTTTTCCAAACCTCTTCCCCAATACTTAAGAATCGCACTGCAGTGAATATACTTGATCATAAATCTCTGAGTAGGTCTGCAATAATCTTCTTAGGACTAATTCTTTTAGGTAGAACAGGTATCCTCAAGGCTAACACCTTCAAAGGGCTTGGTCCATCTTGACAGATTGTTTTCCAGAAAGTGAAATCATATGTATGGCATATAATTGACATCCTCTTAATCCATCTACTTTGGTATTAAGTATGCTATAGAACAGCATCTCCTAAAACATTTTCCACCAAAATATATATATTTTCCTACCCTCTAACTATTCCTGACAATAAAAAAGGATTTCCCTTTTAAAAAAAGGACAAAGAGTGGAAGATAAACTCTAGTTTCTTTTTTCAGTGACCTGCCAGGTATGAGAAATTCTACTTATTATTTTAATTCTATAAGGGAATGAGAATATATTCATGACTTATTTAAGAAGACATACATTATCTTCAAAGAAGACATTGTAGTAGCCATTGTGTCAAAAAGTTGTATAACTATCAATGTTTATTAGGCAAGCCGTATTTTAAATGGGCTAGAACTGAGATTGCTATTTAAAATGAAATTCTGGGGTGAATTCCTTGGAGAGGTGAAGAATCCTTTGTTAATGCCGGAAATTGCATCAGTATTTATTTCACAAGTTCAGATTTCTATATGAAGATTTTCCTCAAAAGAGGAAGGACCTTACTCTCAAAATATTCTCTTGAGATATTTATTAATTACAAAGGGAAAAATCATAACTTTAGAGTGGAGAAACCAAACAGGTATCACTTTGAGTGAGCAAGATTAATATCACCAGTAATAAGATTTATCATCATCATATACCCCTGATATGATACACAGAAAAGGGCACAATATCACCTCTGAGGTATTCTTCTAAAACACGCATAACCTCAATAACAATGAGAAAACATCAGACAAACACAAATTGGTGACATTCTATAAAATAACTGGCTCTTAAAATGCCAAATTTGTAAAAGATTGAGGGACAACTGAGAAACTGTCACAGATCAGAGAGACCAAGGACACATGGCAACTAAATGCAATGTGAGATCCTGTTGGGCTGGGTGCTGGAATAGAAACAAGACATTAGTGGGGAGAAATGGGGAAATTTGAATACAGTCTGTAGTTTAGCATAATAACTTGCACCAATGTTAACTTCCTGGTTTTGATCATTATACTATAGCTACATAAGATATTAACATTAGGGGAAGCTTGCTGGAGGGTATATGGGAACTCTGTACTATTTTTGCCAACTTTTATGTAAGTCTAAAATTATTTCAAGATAAAACATGTAAAAATTAAAAATTACGACATTAATTAAGAAAAGAAAAAAAAAGATGCACCTATGAAGTCCAGAAATCTCACATAAGGAGGCAAGTCCTATCTGGAAGGCACCGGATCCTCCCATAGATTTACAGACCACCAGTTGCTCCATAATGGAGCAGAAAAACACTGTCTATTCTGAAATGGCTAATTTAACCTGTCTACAGAAATCTAAGGACATGTTATAGACAAAATCCACTGGATCCTCACATGGCCAACACATAATTCCAAATATGTCTGATTCTCTTTTCTGACAAAATAATAATCATGGCAATCCCTTCAAAGAGAGTCACAGCTTTCTTAGAATGCTGAGAACAGCATCATAGTTAATAAATATACATGGACAAGAAGTGTCTGTCCTTCCCACTCCATCCCCACTGGTTCATGCTCAGTCCACTTGTGCTACCTGATATTTCCCAGGCTTGTGTGCAACCAGATTGCTTCCCGTGTTGGCTAATGAGGAAGGTACCAAATCGCCTTGGTATTTGGAAGAAACCCAGAGAACTTAATCCAAAATCTTTCATCCAGGAATATGCTACCTAATTCTTGGTGAGACTATCAAATATTCCATTTCTACCCTTAAAAATTTCAGAATCTACACTCAAACAGATGGATAATGAAAGATTCTATAGGGATAATTAGGCCTAGGCTTAGCACAGTCCTGAAAGCTGATGGAAACCTGAAATTTCATTACCTAATAAATTCGTTCCATAAAAATTAGATTTCAACTCATGACACTCAATTACATATTTCAAATGAATATTTAATTTGATAATTATTACATACTAATTAGGTGTAAGTATATCATGGAAAATGTATCTTCTCTGTGTTTAATTGCCACGTTGTAGAAACATCGAAATAAGATTTAATTCATATGTTTTAATCATTTACTAATTAAAACATAAATAGGGGAACTACAAACATCCCTAAACCCATTAAGAAAGAATTACGTATCTTACATTAAGGTTTAAAATGTATTTCTTATATTTCTTATGTATCAGACACTTATGGTATAGACTTAAAATGATGAGCATATGGCTCTCCTCTTCTTTGAATGAAATTCATGAGTTCCCTTGTCAGAAATTTGCACTCAGTCAAAAAGCAAACGCAGACCACTCCATTCAAGATACCAGTTCATATAAAGCTTTAAAAAAAGCAAACTTAAACAATATTATTTTTAAGAAACTCATATATGCATGATAAAACTTTTTTAGATGCTAAAGAATGATGAGCTCAGATTTCAGGATAGTGGTGACCTCCAGGGTGAGGGAGGAGGATGGAGTATGGTCCAGAGCACATATACAGTTACAAATGGCAAGTGATCTAATTCTGGGGCTTCATGGTGGGTTCACAGATATTGCTATATCACTGTCCTTTATAACATACATGTGCATGACATACATCCTCATTTTAAAAATAAAAAGTTTATTTTCATTTGAAGTGCTGTCTATTGCTATGACCAACAGTTAGGAAATATACTTGATCATTTGTATACATTGATTTATTATTATATTTTGGGTTTAATATATCTAGAAAAGATACAGGGTACATTTTTATATTGTGCACTTAAAAAAAAGCGATTCATTGCCAAGAATGATGTCAAACTTCAGCTTTTAGCCAACTTCTTGGCCAATTGGATTCTACTTCTGAGACATGTAAAACTATTTATCTTGCACAAAAATCTGGCAACTGCATTAAACACTTCTTCTACTCATACTGATGTATTAGGTACCCCTAGCAACCTTAATAAACACAAAATAACCTTAAAGATTGCCTTGAAAAATCAACTGATTCCATCATTATGGACACTCGTAATGAGATTCATAAAATGCAGATGATATCTGATAGAACTCAAAACGATAATTTAAAGTCTATATAATACTGCCACCTATGGTCTTCTGTTTTAACAAAGGCAGCATGCAATAAACGTATGAAAACTGATCAGATTTGACCACAATTTGCAGTATCCAACGATTTCTTGTCCAAGAATAACTTCCTCCGAGTTAGTTGTGTTTAACCCACTTCTTTCAACTGTCCCTTTAAGCAGGTGGACCCCCTAACAACTGGTTACCACCCAGTAGGGCTTGAAGCAGAGGAGGCAAGAGTGAGTCAGGTCAGAGGAGTGCCTTGTAAATCAGCCACATGCAGCACTGAGACATCCATCAGGGCGGTGTGCCCTTTCTCCGCTGCTGCAGTCATGAAGTCATGGGCCTGCCATGGGGCTAACATATTATTAAAATAAATCACTGGCCTGGAGACTTGAGTTTAAATGCCAATTAACTCATAAGTAAATGGGAAGAGCTGACTTGTCTCATCCAGATCGCTGTTTGGGAAAGTTGCTGAAATTACCACTCTCTGTTGAGGCCTTGGTTTTCATAGAGGCTGAAATACCCAGAAAATAAGGAGCTAGCGCATGTGCCTTATAAAGCCAGGCTTAGAGTCTGCTTACGAATGCCCCCTCCCGATTTTCTTCTTCAAGGATGGCTGCAACTGGCTCAAGATTGCTTTAGTAGAAGCATGAACTTTGAAGAGCATGAAATCCTCAACTGTTAGAGCCACCTGCTCTTTGATTGCTTTCTTTGTCCCTGCACAGAAGTAGCGGTGACACTGGAAGGAAAATGGCGCTGTGCTTTTCTTCCCCCCTTTCATTGTGTTGCTTTCCAGGCAGCATCTCTCAGAGACACACAGTTCATGACGTCTGGAGGGCCAAGACCTGCAAACCACTCTGAAATCCTAATTGCATGCTGGGGCATGGGCAGGCCTCTTTTCCTCACTGGCACGCTGTAGTAAGTCAAGTCTGTTTGAGCAGAGACTTCCTTGCTTGGCAATATGCTCCAATGCCAAGTTCTAGCTTCATTTGTTCCATGGATAATGAAGACTCACCTCTCAAAAACGAAGCTGACTCCAAAGCCTGCTCCAGGCATTTAAAGAGTCTTCTCCAGAACTCTGAGATCCTTCTTGTTTCACAACAGTAAGTTCTAGTACCTTGCCTTCCTTGGCTAGGACACATTTTCTCTAGTTTCAAAGGGTCATGCTTAGAAGGCAGGCTCTGTCCTCAAAATCACCAACTCTGGCTTTGAGGAAAGAGATTCCCCCTACCCACACAAGTTTTGTCTCCTGATAACAAGAAGAATTATAATTTGGATTTCAAAGGAGTCTTACACATCTATGTGCTTGCCTCATTCATAAAAATCCAAGGTGCCCGCAGATCTAGGGATTTACCGTTACATTTGGCTTGTATAGATAGGGACTTGGAGAGACTACCAAGAAAGCAGCACAGGGCTTGCCTGTAGAAACACAAAACAAACCACCACACTTCAGCTCTTCACTGTCCCTGTTCCAAGTGACCCACAGACATGTTATTAAAACATGGCCTATTAAGTCATTATTTTGTATCCTGCTTATCCAACGTAATCAGGTAACAAAGGATGATCCGAAGCCAGGCACGTGGCTATAGGCCCAACTGGAATACATTCATTGACGCTGTCTTATTTTTCTGGATTTTCTCCTACAGGGACAGACATCATATACCATTGTGAGCGGTGATTCTAAAGGGGTTTTCCTGGTACCTTCCAGGACCTTCTCCATCTCCTGCATCCCACTGAGACAGCTTGTTCCTTCAGGGAGGGATGCTATTAACAAATTAAAGGGCAAAACTGGTAAACGAAGGCTGTTTTTCATGATCCATTACATGCTAGGAGGCTTTGATCTTTGTGTCATGCGAAGTAGGATCAAGCCGTGCTCACCATCATTTATAGCACAGGCCACAGGCAGCTTGTCAACTGTCCAGCCCAGTGGCTTGCACCTTGCCCAGAGGGAGAACCGGGGAAAGGGGGTGGGGGTGGGGACGGGGTGTTGCGGTGGAGGGGGGAGCCTGGTCTGCCTTGCCCGGGTGTCCAGCTTCAAGTTAGGGTTCAAGAATGTGTGTGTCTTCTCTCCACTCAGCTGTGGAAGCAGAAAGGTGAGTCCCTCCACCACGACAGGTTCTAGACAGTTGCCAGCCAGCCCATAGGACATTGCTTCCTCCCTCACTTAAAGGGAATTGGCTCTAACTTCCTTTGGACAGAGGTCAGTTACTCTGCGGTTCTAAATGCTCCCTTCTTATTATGGGATTCTTTCTGACTTTACTCTTAATGAGGAGTGATCAATGCATTCATCATCTATTATAGAAATGATACTGCTGAGAATATTTAAAATACAGACGATTAAAGACCAGTGAATCTCTGACCAGGTGCTGCTATGTGAGCACTTGCACGTGCACGTGTATATGTGTGTGTGTGTGTGTGTCCCTTTCCCTCTTCCTCTCCATCTGACCTTCTTGTTCATATAAGATTATACACATTGGCAGCTCTCAGGTTATTTACTTACAGCAGAAGTAAGGAGTTCCAGAACTGCCTCAGGAAAGAAAGTCTTATTTCTAACATGAAAAATGATAGAGAAGATAGAAGCTTAGAAAATAAGGTATTTAAAAACAATAAAAACAGCCCTTATTTGAAATTTTTTTTTTGAGAAAAAAAAATCGGACTCTTTTTGAACTGGAACTGTTTTCTACACTGGAGCCTAAAGCTTCGGGCTCCATCAGCCCCACTGCTGTAGAATCCTAAGAAAGGTCTGTGAACCAGTAACGTTTTCTCAGGAGATTTCATTACTGAAAGAGCTCATTAGTAAAGACATTAAAATACGAATTACCTCATAAACTATTTAGTTGTGTACCCAGTGGGAGTGTGTACTTACTAGGGCCTGAGCTTTTCACAAACAGAGCTCATCAATTAAGCTTCATTAGAAACTGAAGGGGTCTTAAAAAGATTGGATAAGTCAGGGACCAATCACAAAAGGAGTGGACAGGGAAAAACCGTGCTCTGTAACACAACTGCTAAGGGTCATAAGCAGCTTTTGGGGAGAGTGGGTTATTCAAATATTCCTGTCTTGGGCCAGAATCTCCTCGGGTTCAATAGTTCCTACACCAGTGTTCCTCACAACTTACTGTGCCTCTAAGCCAACTGAGGATTTTATGAAAATGGCGGCTTGCATTTAGTAAGTCTGAGGTGAGGCCTAAGGTTCTGCATCCCCAGCAACCTCTTAGGTGATACTAATGCTGCAGGTTGAGGGACCCCACTTTGAACAGCAAGATCTCAGATTATATAATTTAGCCACAAGACACAATTTGAGTAGCCTTCATGGTGTTAAAATGGGCTGCTCCAGACGGATGCCGCGTTGAACATAATTTTCCTTGTTGCATGTAGTGTGCTAGGAGGAGAAAGTTACAGGCCGACTTTCCTTATAAATGAAATTCCTTTTTCCTCATGTCACTAGTGAACTTATTTTTGCTAACATTCATAGTGAAACTTTCCCATATCACTAAAAAAAGGTGGGCCCATTGTAAAAGTAGCTTTGAATCTCCTTAGAGACCAACTTCTAAAGGAAGTTTTACAATGACATTTTTAACAGTCAGATGGAAGGGTAGAGATAGCTTTTATTTTCCCTTCAGAATAGGAAATATTTAGTAAGGCTCTACAAATTCACATTAAGGCACTGAGCTAGCAAGGAGCCAAACTCCCTAAAGGAACGCTCGTGCAGGCTCTCAAGAAGATGTATGTGTTCTAAAGCAAAAGGGGAGCCACAGCGTCCTATGAGCATGAAAATGGGAACCCCGAAAGCACTGGACTGAGCTGTCCTCCCCGGCCTCTTAGAAAACAGCAGTATTTGCTGCCCCACTAATCATGCCACTTCTGAAGAAAACCATCATCATCGTTTCAGTGATCAGATCAATGACTGCAGGGGTAAGAGGGAAATTTCTCTCCTGTCTAGATGGCTCTGAGCCAACGCTAGAGCAGCGGTGCGCTCCGGCAGTGGGCACACATCTGCTCTGGGCCATGGAGCTCTGCTTTGCCACAGCAAAAACAGGTTTCTCAAGTTCACAGCAGAGGTGACAACCACAGGCAGCAGTAGGGCTACACCTGTTCCTTCTCAGCTCTCAGAATACAGCTGGGCACTCCAGGGAGGATCATGACACTGATAAAATATGGACGACCGAAGCAGATTCTGGGCCTGAGCATAGACTCACCCCAAGGGGCACTGATCCGCTTCTCAAATTCCATGCTTTTCTCTAGACCACTGAGCACGTGGCTGAGAATACGGCCAAAGAAGAGCAAGTATCCCATCGGGTTATGGATGTAGACATAAGGCTCATGAACCCTCATACCTATTCCTGGCTGTTGCTAACAATAAGGGAGAGACCCGGGACCCAGGCTGCTTCCCTCTGCCCCTGTTAACCATCACACTTTCAGCTCACCTGTGAAATACTAGTTAATGCTACTTAAATACTAGGTGCTTGCCAGAACTTGGTTTGAGCTGTGTGGGTGACACTTGGACAGCTTTCGCCTTCCTCTGAAGAAGTGTAGGGACTAGGGAGAGGCAGGAGAGGTGTTAGGGTAAAGGTTTAAGGGGATATTCATTCTCAGAGTCATGAAAATGTGTCAGAGCAAGGTCACGCTACAGCCCTGACGGGGAGTGCTTTCTTACATCGCACCCTAGGCGCCTCTCTGGTCTCTCTTGTCCTAGCCCTGCTTTTAAGCTTCAGAAACAGGCCAATCTGCAGGCTCTGTTTATCAAGGGAGAGCTCTTTATCAAAAAGGCCAACACAGCACTGTTAAGCTTTGCTATTCCCACAGACCTTCCACCGGAATTCGAGATCTGATTTTGCAAAGGCGAATCATGGGGTCTTGGTCAAGGTTTTGTTTAAGATTTAGGTAACCTTCAGATTACTTTTGGAAACTGTTATGGGCTGAATTTGTGTGTCCCTCCTCTGCCCCTCAATTCAGATATTTAAGTCCTAACCCACAGTACTTCTGAATGTAACCATATTTGGATTTAGGACTTTTTTTTTTTTAAAGATTTTATTTATTTATTTGACACAGAGAGAGAGACTACAAGTAGGCAGAGAGGCAGGCAGAGAGACAGGGAGAGGAGGAAGCAGGCTCCCCGCTGAGCAGGGACGCTGAGATCATGACCTGAGCCAAAAGCAGAGGCTTTAACCCACTGAGCCACCCAGGCACCCTGGAGTTAGGACTTTTAAAGAGGTAATTACAGTAATATGAAGTCCTATGGGTGGACTCTAATCCAATATGGCAGGTGTCCTTATAAGAAGAGGAGATTAAGACACAGATACACAGATGGAGACCATGTGAAGAGACAAGGAGAAGGTAGAGACCCACAAGCCAAGGTGAGTGACCTGGTACAGAGCCTTTCCCCTCAGAGGAACCAACCCTGCTGACACCTTGATCTTGAACTTCTAGTCCCCCAAATTGTGAGACGTTGAACTTCTGTTGTTTGAGCCAGTCTGTGGTGCTTTGTTATGGCACCTCTAACAAACCAAAACAGAAACAAATTAGTTTCCTAAGTGTTCTAATGTCTACTTCTCGTTCTTTCTTTTTTCAAAAATATCCTTGATTACTATGGATAATTAGCCAGAGTACCTTAGGGTCTATTTTGTCATCCAAAACTCAACTCTCATATGGTGAACGCCAAGCAAGAAAAAGCAATAGTTGGTGAGACTGGCTGAAAATTTCCCTAGTATATCATGATAGGTGAATGAAGGTTGCGGGGGTAGTAACTCATGTTTTAGGAATCAGATATACTTTCTAGGTGGGCAAAAATGTTAGAGAATGGTAGTACCATTGATGAGGAGGAGGAGATGAAGGGCTCATTCCCTAAGAAGTAAATACATAGAATTGCTTCAATTAGCCCAGTCCTCACATGGGAGAGATTTAACCTTTCTCTAGGTCATCTCCATCGCTCTGGTCTTTGGTTGTGATGTTAAAAAGAATCAATCCATCAATTGCTCAGACATCGAAAAGTCACAATGTATCAATCAAATGTGAAACTGGCATACTGCGGCTATTTTTAAGAGCTATGAAAATGTCAATATCTAAGTCGGTGGGAGATGGGGGCCTTTGCTAACGATGAATCCCAGGGATACTGATTTCTGGGGTCACGTGATCATCATTCCCCTGGTTTCTAAATCTGGTAATGGTGTGGAATAGCCACCATCGAGCTCACAGTAATAAAAGTAGACAAAGTTCAAAACATACTTAATTCCAGAGGCATTGTGCTGTCATATTAAAGAAGTAATACAACTTGATGAATAAAGGTTCACTCTACAAAAGGCTGTACCAGGGATAATTTCAGGGACAGGCTCCCCTCAGAGAGAAACATGCTTCCTTTCCTTCTCACTGAAGCCTGGTGGCTGCCTCCACAGAAAATAACAAGGGCTGTCCTTAGGGGGGTGGGAGGGGAGTCTTGTCCCATACTACTCTATTCTTTTCTCAACACATGGAGACAGACCCTTTCAGATACATTACAGAATAAAAGGCTTTTGTGGGCAGCCCTGGGAAAGTAACCATCTTTGACATTTCTCGTGAGGAGAACTGTGTTTTGAGTTCTGAATGACTGACTTTTAAACACACTTTGGGAACACCACTCCTGTGTGAGAGTCAGGCCAGCCTTTAACATAATTATTTGCGGAAGATCCACCTTGGAGTTCCAAAGGCAGCGCTGTAAACCTTTTGAAATCTGCTCAACCCCACAGCACTTTTGGTAGCTCAACAACCTACAGTCAAACAGAAATCAGTTAATTTAACAGGTGCGGAGAAAATCCACTGTGTAGCCAAGTAATGTGTTCATAATGTCTTCTTGGTTTTGAGATGCTCAAAGCATAAAATCCACTTAGAATATTGTCTTTTGAATTTCTTTTTCCTGCATAAATATCAAACTACATTTAAATAAGTTTCAGAAATTACATACCAAATGATAATGGAAAAAATATTTCTCCTTTTCTCCCAAACCCTTCATGCCATCTTTCCAATTGTCTTTCTGTTTTCTAAAGCGTTAGACCTTCTGGAAGGGTTTCCTACTGGCAAAGGATGAAGAAGAGAGCTTGGATTAGACCCATTTTAAAGGAGATTCTAAATAGTCATCTGCAAAACTGGTTTTCCCTTTATTTCACCCACCATTTTACACAATTTCTAAAGACCTCATCTCAACCTGAGTCTCAGCACACAACAGAATAGGTTTTTATTAAGAAGACCTTTCTCTGTCACCCACTTGAGTCCTTCTCTTCCTGGATGGCTGGAAGATTTCCTTCACACAGTTCTATAACTGGCATCTCCCAAACAACAAAGTACATCATAATCCTAGAAATGGAAGGACAAATGGCTTTTGTGATAAGCAAGACCTCAATTGCACTTTGTAGATGCTTCCAGTGGAGGAAAAATAACAAACACAAAAGGGAAGTGGTCATTGTCTGTAACTTCAAGGAATAAATGGCCAGGGATGAGTTTCATGAGATCTGATTGTACAATTCAGACTTGAATTTATATATGTACATAAGCATTTACTGATATTTTCATTGGCTCTGCCTAAGTCATCTGCCCCATAATACACCTACAACTGATTCCAAGTTCTCTCACCTATTGGCACATGAAAGCTGCTTTTATAGAAGTCTCCAGTTTCCAGCCTACATACTGGCCAGTGATTTGCATAATCCTTAATACCCACTCCCCCCCTACACACCCCTGATCCTTTTTTCAACCACCTAATGCAAACAAGATCTGGCTCAAGCTTCCCTAAACTAATCCATGCTAACACCATTTAGAAGGGAGACTATTCCATGTAAGTTGGCACAGCCAAATAAGCTCCCCATTGTATAAACGGCAGTCTTAGTAGAAAGACATTAATGAATATGCCAGTGGGGAGAGCCCTCAGCTTCTCAGTTGCTTGCTGGACCCTAACGCTGGAATAATTCTGCGAAACTTGAATTTTTTTTAACCAAGGTAGGAATTTAACTCCACCTTTCTGTCTGAATCCTAACAGCTCTTCAAGACCCAGATCAAAAGCAACAACTTCATGAAGGTTTGAAGATGGGCCTGCCCTTCCAATTCTCCTTTCTAACACCCAATAATCAATGAGTCTCTCCTCTGAACTCAAGATATAGTTTTGTGGTAATTTTTTATGGTTCCTACCTTGCCCATATATATGTAAGCTATTTAGAGGCTGACACTTTGTCATATGCCTCTTTGCAAAGACCATAGCCGTGGCATACATAGTAAATGCTTCTTGAATCAATACAACATCCATATATAAATTTTTAAAAAAATGTTTGTTAATAGCTAATTTTTAAATGCCATTTCTTCCCCAGCATCTTCAGGTTTTGGCTTACTCTGTTTCTTCTCCCTGGAAAGCCTTCCCCTTCCCATCAGTCCAATCTGCTCAGACCAGTGCCATAAGTAGAAATTTCTGCGATGATGGAAATATTCCTCATCTATGTAGGGCGACATGGTAGCCACTGGCTAAATGTGGCTATTGAACACTCGAAATGTGGCTATTGCAAGTCAGAACTGTATTTTAAATTTTATTTTATTTTGATAAATTTAAAATATAAATGGCCACATGTGGGTAGTGGCCACTTTGCTGGGGAGTGCAGGAGCTTCCTCCATCCGAGAAGTCTTCCCTGTGGGTCCCTTTGGAAGCCTCACCACCACCACCCTGCAGGCAGATTAGGCACACGCTTTGTACATGTCTTTATCGTAGCATTTATCACAATATACTCAGTTGCCTATTTATTTATCTGAGTCTTGCTTTGGACTGTAAATTCCTAAAGGCTTGAGTTACATCTTTTTCACCATTTGATCCCCCCAAACCAAGTACAATATTGGCATTTTGGAGGTGCTCAATTTTGAATAAAAGGATGAACAGATGAATGGAATGCTCGGTGGACTGGTAAAGACATTGCTTTATGTAATAAATCTAC
The DNA here is from genome assembly GCA_002007465.1 of Ailurus styani. Lineage (NCBI taxonomy): Eukaryota > Metazoa > Chordata > Mammalia > Carnivora > Ailuridae > Ailurus > Ailurus styani. The sequence goes on from LNAC01000250.1 coordinate 134,917, forward strand.
AAAACAGATCTCTTGGAACCAAGTGAGCTGGGAACTAAGAGATGAATGGTGGTGATGTGACAAATTATCTTTGTCTGAGGAACATGCGCGGCTTTTTAGCTTATCTTTCCTTACAAACACAGGCGCTGTCTTTGCATAACTGGAACTTAGGAACAACCCTCTTGTAGAGCCCCTGGTCACTAAGCCATGACTCTGCCCAGACTTGCTCTTTACGAACATTCCCAGGAGATAAAGTTCACTGCAATGATGGAGTGAGATAAGCATGCTTTTGCTGTGATCCCATGTTCTCACATACCCCATACTGGCTTGCTGAACAGCTGGACTCATTCATCAGATTTGAAAATAATCAGGTCTTCACACTCTGTTATCACGGGTATGGTTGTTCCAGAGAGTATGTTGGCAAAGAGCCTTCTTAACCATGTCCTAGAGACTCAACTACTTTCACCCAAGGGACTGAGGGACTCTTTCTCTTCTTCACCAGCACTTCTTTCAAATGCACTCGCAGAGCATAAGGGATGCTCTCATTCAAACCAATAATGATTCTAGGTGTTTTGGAAAAAATTAAATGCCAGAAGTTGGCATGGTACCGCTTGTGTCATTTTAGGGTAACCAACTGAGTCTCATGGCTAGACATATTCCAAATATTTGTATAATTTAAAGTAATTTGTACAGACATAGTAAAAGTCTATTTTAGGCAATGGAATTTAATATATATTTCTTGGTGAGCCTTTGGTCTTTTGTGTAATTTCAGCTCTGATACTTTAATGTTATAAAATGTTTTCATATTCATGTGTTTGTGAACTAACAAGCCAAAAAACAATTACATGTGTTTGAAATACAAAAATATGCCACACTGAACTGTTCTCTAAAATAATTTTTTAACTATTTTAAAACAGTTTTTAAAGTTATCTTCATTTTTACATGTTTCAATTAATTGGTGAATTCGAAGCAACAGCTGTCTGACTCCCATGGGTGTCTACATCCAAGTATCTACAAAGATCACAGTAATTTAGTGCATTAGTCAAAACTAGGAGTTAAATTCTAGAACTGAGTTTACCACAACTTTGCTGAATGATCAAAGGTAAGGTACTTAATCTCTCTTAGTTTCAGTTTTCTGCGAGACTATGGACTTTGTTCAAGTATGTTTTAAACATCATGAATTAAACCAATAAAAGAAAAAGAATTACCCTTCGAAGCAGGAAAAAAGAAAAAAGGGAAAAAATAGAGGAAACGAGTGAGACATACTATGTGCCAGGTACTGTGCCAAATGATTGCCCTGTATTACCTCATTTAACCCTCAAAACAACTCTCTAAGGAGGCCACACCGTTATCCCCCCCATTTTATAGATGAGTAAATGAAGAACGGAAAGGTCATGCAACCAGGTCATGCAGCTAAGATCTGAAGCCAGATAGTCTGATTCACAGGTCTGGGCTCTTAACCACGGCTTCATTCTGCTACTCAGAGAGGAAAAAAAAAAAAGAACCACCTATTCTTAACTCCAGTTAAGAGCTGTGGCTCCAATGAGACACTAGCTTGATAGTCTATGTGAAAGGTGTGAAGATGTTCTGTAGATCTTAAAATATAAGCTAGAAGTCATTACTCACATTATTACTAATGACAGAGACTTGATCTTTTCCAGTTTAATGTTCAAGTTTTCAAATATGAAAAAATAACCCTCAGATGCCATAACCGACAGTAATTTGAACTTCTGCTGGGGTCCAGATTTGTCCTGCATTTGCTACTGCTCTGGGTGGGGAGACAACAGTCAGTCCGGCCCTACATTCAGGGTCAGGATTACAATTCGGTTTTGTTCTCTGCTTGTTGCCCTGGGGGCAGGAAATGATGGGCCACAAGCAGGGGTCTGGAGTCACAACAAAGCCAGGCAAAACCCCTCAGGAATGTCAGAGGCCTACTGTTAAAAAAAAAAGGAGGCCTAGTGCCCCGTAGTTGATGCTAATGATAAATATTTGTCAATTGATTCTTGCTGCATGCCTCGACCCCTACCGGAATCTAGTCACCACTTTGTTTTTAGGTTGGCAAAGCATGGAAGGGTCAGACCCTAAAGCTAGGTTTAAATCCTTGGTCTGTCATTTGTTGGTTGAGTGATCTTGGGCAGTTAATTTGCCTATAAAAATAGGGATGCGATTTTTACAGGACAGGTGTGAGAATTAAGTCAGATAATATGTGTAAAGGCCAAGTGGAAGTACTTGATGTACGGTGCCTTGCTAAGTCTTCACTATATGGAAATCACACAGTTAATATGGCCCATGCTCAGCACTCAATGCATGTTTGATATTATACAATTAATTACTCATATTCGTTCATTTGACACAGGGATATTTTGTGCCAACTATGTGCTAGATGTTCAGAGCCCTCCCTTTGGGGAGCCTAGGCACTAGTGAGGAGGTCACAGTCTGGTTACCAGAAGACTCACTCAACCTTAAAATAATACTCCATTAATATCACCCCATGGGACTTAAGCTCTTTTATATTTTCTGTTTAACTTTCTTGCTTGAGAATGGAATCAGCGACATTTAACCACCCAGTCACGATGATAAAGTTTAGTCAATATAAATCCATCTACTTACATAGTGACTGCCGAAATAAAATGGTCAGAGGTTGATTTCTCACAAATGGGATAAGAGCAGGAGGCATATAATCCTACCTCAGGTAATTGTGAAAGACACAAATATATCTTTAGTTTATTTAAGGTACTCGGGTATATATTTAAATAGACAAAGGCTTGGCTAGATAAACAGAAAATGTGGAAGAGCCGCATCTATATTCCTAGGGAAGCCAATATTAAGCTGAATGACTAAAAAACCAGAAAACTTAAGGAGGATTTTTAAAAACCCTCAAAACACTGTGCTTCCAAGTAAAAGAGTTGTGTAAACAAAATGAAACAACCCCCAAAAACCCTACTGAATATTTTTTAAAGTATGCATGTTAAGGTCTTAGAAACAAATGTATAATGAGCGACGTGAGGTAGGATAGCCAGTTAATTAGTAAGGATTTGAAAAATGCAGCGTAGGGAGATCAACCTGCTCTATCATTTTCCCCCTGGATTCTAATATTAGTCCTAATTAAGGAAAATTGCTGTAAAGTACAGAAATGTATCAAAGATGAAAATCAACTAGCCAACAAATATAGAAAAAGACATGCAACGTGACCCACAATGTAAAAAACGCAAACAAAACCTGGCAAAGATTTTGTTAAAAGGTGATAAAGCTTGGGGTGCCCGGGTGGCTCAGGTGGTTAAGCATCTGTCTCTTGATTTTGGCTCAGGTCCTGAGATTGAGCCCTGCGTAGGGCTCCATGATCAGTGGGGAGTCTACTTGTTATTGTCTCTTTCCCTCTCCCTCTGCCCCTCCCAATGCCCCCCCCCAGCACGTTCTCTGGCTCTGTCTTTCTCTCTAAAATAAATAAATAAATAAATCTTTTTGAAAAAATGATAATGCTGAATACTTCTGAAAATGCTCTTAGATATCCTCCTGTATTAAAGGTAAGAATGAATTTTAGAGTAAATTTTAAGAAATTTGGCAATATGTATAGATAGATAGATAGATAGATATTAAAATATTTACTTCTCTTTGACCTCATAATCCTAATTCTGGGAACCTATCCTGAAGAAATAATCAAAGATATAATTAAATAATTTCAGATCAGGTTTTTAAAATTTATTTTTATAATCAAAGGGGCATTTTTCTGGTAGGGAAAATCTAAATATCCAGAAACAGAAATAAGGAAACAGTTAAAATTTTTACATGACATCCAGAGGTTAAATCATACAATTATTAAAATGTTTTCAAAAGACACTTGATATGGGAAAATGCTTATAATATGTGAAATTTTTTAGAAACAGGATATAAAGTATATATTCAGTATGAACCTAATTTTTGATATATTACATATATGAACAGGGAAACAAGAAAAGAATATTTTCATTTTAACGTATCTCTAGAAGTTTGCCACTATATATTAATTTTTGACCAAAAGTACATTGGAATTTGTGAATTAATTAATTTATTAAAAGATTTTATTTACTTATTTATCAGAGAGAGTACAAGCAAGGGGAGAGGCAGGCAGAGGGAGAAGCAGGCTCCCCACTGAGAAAGGAGCCCAATGCAGGGCTCCATCCCAGGACCCTGGGATCATGACCTGAGCTGAAGGCAGATGCTTAACTGACTGAGCCACCCAGGTACCCCTGGAATTCATGAATTTATGTATCAAAAAAAAGTACTAAAGTCTTGGGCCAACACCCAGGGGATTTCAATACCGAATAATCAAAACACCCTAATATAAAGCCGCCTCACCTCCAAGAGAGGCCACGCTGGGCCTAGAGGGCTTGTGCAGGGCTTCTCCACCCAGCAACACTTGGCTGTGGCTGGCAGAGTCCCAGGTACCAACCAATGCAGGGATATGGGGAGTTGTGGGAAGGATTCTCACCTGCTCACCTGCTCAAATATCTCTCTCCAACCCACTTGTCATGGGTCCTGAAATTCTATCACTGTGAATCAATCATCTAAGTTAAGTCATACCTTATCCCTGGAACTTAAGGAAAAAAATAAATAAAAGCCCACAGTGTGGGGTGGGGTGAGATATTAATTCACAGTAACATCCCCATCTAAATTAGTTGATCAGACTTTCCCTTGTTCATTCTATCTATCGAAAAAAATTTCCTGGGCACCTAGAACATTCGGGAGAGATGCCAACCTGGGGACAAGGAGCTGAATCAATTTGGCCTCTGTGTTCTAAGGGATCACAGGCTGGTTGTGAGGCCAGAACGCAGACGATGACACATAATGAAGCTCCCCAAGGAAGAGATAAACAAGGTACAAATGGAGTCCACCCTTGCGTGCAGAAGGCGTGCAGAAGACCTGCGTCCAACCTGAGGAAGTTGAGAAGACTTCATAAGAAAGGTGCATTTGAGCCAAGTCGTGGGGGGAAAAAAAAAGGAGGAGTGAAGTTTGCAGAGGCAAAGGAAATAGGATAGGAGAGGCAAGCGAGTCAGAGAGAGCCAGAAGCCTCCAGGAAGGTGCCAGCCTCCTAGGAGGGGCTCTCAGAGAGTGACCCTGGCGTGCAGAGCTGAGTGGGGCAGGACAGGCTAGAAGGGACACAGGACCAGACTGAGCCTTTCTCGAGTACCGTGGAAACACGGGCGCATTCCCATGCGAAGTGCCAAAAGGGAGAAGGATGTTCCAGGGAAGGGCGCAAGTGAAACACGTGCCAGCTCTGAAACTCTAGCCCAGTGTGCCCCTGTTCCCTCTTCCACTTCAGATCCTGGCTGTCTACTGGAATCACATTACGGCCTTGCCTCTCTGGTTGCACTTTTAATCTCCACAGTCCAAGGCCACAGTTGGATGAAAATCTTGTCCTCCTTAAACACGTCTTCTGTTCTGGTGACTGCAAATACCATTCCAACACACAAATACGTGCTGTTTAGTTTTATTGTGTGGGACTTAACTATTCTGAGAACCTAGTGATTCATCTTATTCCTACCAAGGCAAACACAACAGTCAAACAGCACTCCGGTACCAGAGTACGCCTAGTTTTTCAAACAAACAGGGGACAGAAAAGACAATTTTAAAAGGATATAAGTAGTGAAAATGTACTCTTTGTTAGTTTTTTACTTGAAGATTAAATTCTCCCTTTTATTTGGTTATTATTATTATTATTATTATTATTATTATTAAATATTTTATTTATTTACCTGACACAGAGAGAGAGATCGCAGGTAGGCAGAGAGGCAGGCAGAGAGAGACGGGGAAGCAAGGCTCCCCGCTGAGCAGAGAGCCTGATGCAGGGCTTGATCCCAGGACCCTGAGATCATGACCTGAGCTGAAGACAGAGGCTTAACCCACTGAGCCACCCAGGTGCCTTCCCTTTTATTTTTTAAGAAAAAAAAATCCCAAAACTTTAGGAAAACATTACTTCTTCCATCCAACCCCGTGTCCACCTTCCATCACCCTCAAGGCACACATTTTCTGACAGGTTTTCTGTACTTGCCACATAAAATGCCAAATCAAGGCAAAGCCATCAGCTTAAAGTGCAAAGCAAACTTTCGTTACTAGTTGTGCTGGCAAAAATCTTGGAAAGATACACAAATTCCAAGAATGAGACCAAAATATATCTCTGCAAAGCAGAACTTCCCTGTAAAAAGATTTGTAAAATTTCCTTCTTCCCTGCCTCCCCCCCACCCCCCGCCCCCGGTTATTCTGACACAAGCTGAACTTATTTGTACAATGTTCCAAAGCAGACGGGGACACACGCACACATACACAGGTACACAAAGAAGGCGTGCCTGAAAACTGTCAGAGGGGGGGTGTTCCGAACCGGACCTTGTGCAGTGTCCTTGCCCAGATGCATCTGACTCCAGGCTTGGGGACATTAAACAAACACAAAAACAAGACCCGGCAATGCGCGTGCTGGGCTGGATGACAGAGGCGGTGAGCAAATATTGGGATTGTGTTTCACCTGTTTCCATGGTTACCAAAACAGGGTGGATACGGACAGAAAGAGAAAGAAATCAAACTGGGAAGACAATGTGTCCCCGGAGAATGTCTGAATGTGTGTATGAGGAGCTTGCTTGCTGGGGAGGGTAGAGGGGGGAGCCAAGAGAAGAGATCCAATGGAAAGGGGCGTTTCAATACCCCTTTGTGTTGTGCAAGCAGCCGGCTCGGCCAACTCTCTGCACCGGCACAATGCAGACCCCCGAAGGCCCATGGAAGATCCCTACAGCCCAAGGAACCCGCAGAGGAGACGTGGGAAGTTTAGTTTTGCTTGGTGGTGGACAAGAATGGGGCAGTTTGTCCTCAGCGCCATGAGATGAAATACTAGGTGTGTATCCACACTCTGGATGATGAGTAAGAATAGCTTAGTGGTATCAGAGAGGGAGACCACCAGAAGAGACTCTTAACTCTAGGAAACAAGCTGAGGGTTGCTGGAGGGGAAGGGGATAGGGGAGGAGGTAACTGGGTGACGGACACTGGGGAGGGCACGTGATGTCATGAGCACTGGGTGTTATATGCAACTGATGAATCACTAAATTCTCCCTTTGAATCTAGTAATACAGTACATGTTAACTAACTTGAATTAAAAAAAAAAGAATTGATTAGTGGTATCACATCAAGACCCGCCCCCTTCTCCCCCCACTCCCCCCA